>JANVCC010000064.1:3718765-3946508 GCA_025345505.1 Todiramphus chloris collaris
TGAGTGCGGGCGCGGGGCTGAGTGCGGGCGCGGGGCTGAGTGCGGGCACGGGGCTGAGTGCGGGCACGGGGCTGAGTGCGGGCACGGGGCTGAGTGCGGGCACTGGGCTGAGTGCGGGCACGGGGCTGAATGCGGGCACTGGGCTGAGTGCGGGCACTGGTCTGAATGCGGGTATGGGGCTGAGTGCGGGCACTCGGCGCTGCCCAGGGTGCGGATGAAGGGGGGTGTGGGGCTCCCCTCCTCACAACGGGCCCTGCTCTTCAGGGTTTCAGCCTTTCCCCGGCTTTTTGGGGGTGTTTGGGTTTAGCTTTTCCGCCCGGGTATTGCTCTGAGGTGGTGCGGGGGTGTGCGGGGTTTGTTTGCTCTTTGGTACCTTCACGAAGCTGCAATAAGTTTACTTGCCCACCCCTCCCGCATCCCTCCCAAGGAGGAAGGCGAACGCGGACCCGGGGAGGGAGGAAGGAGAGGCCGTGCCGGCTGCTGCTCGGAGCGGGGGCATCCCGCAGGAGCTGCAAGCACCGCATTTTCCCTGCCCCCGGGCGGGCTGGGCTGTTCCGGGCTGAGGTGGCCGGGCGGCAGGTCCGTGCCGGGCGGTGCGGGGCGGGCTCACCCTGGCTGCCCAGCCCCGCAGGGATGAGGGGTTGCCAGGCTGCAGAAACGGGGCAAAGCGGAGCGAAGCAGGAATGCTGTGTGGTTGTCGCCTCAAGCTCTCGAAACCCTGGCCCGTCGTCTTTCTACAGGTGGGGAAACTGAGGCACGAGATTATTAAAAAACCCCTTTTTTTTTTATCCCTACTGCTTCGTGCCTTTCTAAGGCTCTAAGAGCAGATCGGAGAGAAGCCCAAGTATTGACCTGAGACCAGTTCTTTCCTCCAGAAGAGCCCTGGTTTTGCTGCTCAGCAGTAATGCCTCAAGGTCTCTCCAATAAAACACATTTGGAGTCACCTAGCAGGGTAAAACCCAGCCCGGCTCTCTTAACCTGGGCTGGCCGATAATAACAAAGCCCCCCAAATTACCCCAATTACAGGTTCACAAACAGAGAGTTTGTTTCCACACTCCCAATCAAAACTCCAGCCGGACCCCGGGAGAAATGTTAGCTTACAGCCCCGCACGCAGATGTGCTAATTACAAACCACAACAGGTTAAAGTGTCCAGCACAAAGGTGATAAATATGGGTGTAATTACGGGTTATTGTAGGAGCTTAATTAGGATAGCTGTAATTAGCCTATTTTTCCCGATCTTCATTTAGCAGCTAACAAAATCAAATGGAAAATATTTTAATTTAAAAGGCCGCCTCAGCGTAGTGTTACTAGAAGAGACTTAATTACTCATTGATAACTATGAGGTGGAGAAATCACTTCTTTTGTGCCACTAGTAATAAAAAGCAAAGCTGTTAGCCAAAAAAAAAAATAATACCCAGCAGGTTTAACCCTGGAATTTAGGTTTCAGTTCACATAAAAATCTGGGAGTGCTCACCTTTGATTTAGTGAGGCTTAACTTGCAACCCGGCATCTAAACCTCCAGAGGAAAGTCTCATTTCTCTTTCCTGGGCTCGGGGGAGGCTGAGCACTGGAAGGGAGAGCAAGGGGTCCCGGTGCACCCCAGCTTTCTTGCCCAGCATGTTCCTTCATCTTCTGGGGGTCAGAGGCTGTTCCAAGATATCTGAGTGGGTTTAAACACCAAGGCTTGAAGCTGAGGCAGAATTACAAAGGAAAAAAGGAGAGAATTGTCAAGTTTTAGGAGGGAGGTTTCTAGGCATGGGCTTAGTAGTTACAGGGCATGGTGAGGAGGAGATTTTAATTCAGGTGCCCAGGGCCCAATTAAGTCCTTCTTTTCGTTTGTGAAATATTTGTGCTGTCAGAACCTCCGTAAAGCTCTGAAAGTGCCCTGGTGCAAGTGGCAGGCTGCTGTGCCCGTGGCAGACTGAAAAGCCCTTTCGCTGCCTCGTGTGGGATCTCCAGCCTCTGAACAAGGGAAAACTGCAGAAATGCTCGGTTTCCTTAAGGTTAAATAAAACATCCAACTCTGATCCCTGCTGGTGTTGTGGGAACGGGGCACAACTCGTATTCAACGTAGCAGGGGTTTTGGAGCATTGCTTTTTCTTAAAGAAACCTCTCCTGCTCACATCCCTGTGGATTAGGTTGCTCATTTACTGGGCTAGAAAACATTCTCCTGTTCACAAGCTAAACAGATGAGACTCCAAGATTCCTCTCTTTCTTGTTCATTTAGGGGTGAAAAATTGCCAGCAAGAATTCAATTAGCATCATATCTGCTTAGCCCGGTCTGCTCTCAGGGCCTTCCTATACCCATACTTTCACTGCATCGTCTTCACAATAGCAGCATCTGCTTTATTATGAGTTGCCTAATTGCTTCTGACATGCCCAGTTATTATACGTTAACAATGTCCTCTAGGCTGAATAGTTAGAAGGAAAGGGAGGAGCAATCACAAAGATGTTAGTTCTTCTGTTTCTTGGCCTCCTTTCAGAATTGAAAGCTGTGCCAGGCGTTGCAATGCCTCATTCACAGAAAGGTCCCTAACTTCTGGACCTAACTTACTTGCAAATGCTGGTGGCAAATTTTCCTCTGGAAGTTTGTGTTTGGTTCTTTTTTTTGTCTCCCAATTAGAAGGTGCATATTCAACAATGTCAGGGAGGCATTTGGATAGAGTTCTGTGAAACGGGCTGACACGTTCTATGAAAATGACAGCTGCCTTTATCATTTTTCCTGATGATGTACGAGATGAGCTTGGCCAGGCTGGCAGCAAAAGGCAGCATTTTCACTACTTCAGCAGACACAGTTAGGAAACCTGGACACCTTTTAAGCTCACAAACCTTTTTTCAAAGAACCCCGTACAAAATTCAAAGCCATGGCTGCTTTAGTGGGGCTGTGAGGTCAGCAGCAAGACACTGCTGTTCTGTGGGAGCTGTAAAAATACCCTGACTTCTCCTTCTCCGAAAATAGGAGGGTGCTGCTGTGTGCTGAGGAATGAAACTTTTGATTAGGTTGTCACTGCTGATACAGAGCATCTACAAATCATGGCGATTATGGGAGCAGGAATTGGGGAGGAATTCTGACAGCCAAGCTGTCAGACCTGTCCCATTCCAGGTGGGAAGTGCAGGGCGTGTTTGGGGCAGGGAGATGGACTAGGATGTGCTCTCCAGCTGGCTGCCCGTCCTCCTTAAGACAAAGCTGTTTGTATGGCTGGAATTTCATGCAGGCAGTTTTATTACCCTAACCTTAGCTAGTCTTGATTTAGACTTGTGCTCAAATTTCTGTGTTCATTTGTAACTGCTGCTGAGACACCCTTGTTCTTGGTGGTGCTGGTGTCTCTGAGAGCTCGTGTTGTGCTCGGCTGGGTGATACGGGTACATCTGCATTGCCTGTTGCCATTTGAGGCCATCTCTGTCCACGCTCTGTGCTATTTCACATCAGTGAAAAAGCTCACTCGAGAGGCAACACACGTTGTCCTTCTTATTTGTGCTGCTGCAGAAGAGGAAGAAATCTTCTGGCACCTCATGACCCTTCCCGGTAGCTGATTCTCCTGCATGATGCTGTAAGGGCCTCTACACTTTGTAAGCATCGCCCAGGAAAAATCAAAGTGTCAGATTAGGAAAGAACTCACAGCAGTGGAATGGCAAAATGGTTCTTGCTGGGAAACATAATGCGTGTTTCTTATGGAAGCTGGTTGCTCATGGAAGTTCAGTTCCTTACCAATTTCTCCCCACGTCCCCTCGCCCTCATCGTAGCAACAGCCTCACTCGTCTCCCGCATCCTTCATTACCTTCTGATGAGGGGGAATCTGATGCCTTAGGAAAGCAGATTAAAACAGGACCCAGGGTGGATCCAGCCAGGATCTCTCTCCTCTGTTTGCTTCCACGGACCCACAAAGGAGGGACACGAGGAGTTCTATACCAACCTTTGTCATTTGGATAGGGGAAGTAATAGGGGCTCCAGAGTCTCTCTAAATTCACTTCAATGTCTTTTTGCTGTGGTCTTCAGGCCACTCCTGCCGTTAGTAGCCAGGAATATGCATTAAGTGAAACTGTGAAGCTGATGCTAAGAAGCATAGAGCACCCATGAGATACAGGTGCTTCATATATAAGGAACTGAGCCCCAGAGACACCATGGTATGCCTATATAAATCCTGTTAATTGGCTTGTTGGTTAAGAGGCTGGTGCTGGTCTCTTCTCCCAGGTGATTAGTGACAGAACCAGAGGGAATGGCCTCAAGCTGAAACAAGATAGGTTTAGACTGGACACTAGGAAGAAAAGTCTTCATGGAAAGAGTGGTGAGATATCAGAATGGGCTGCCCAGGGAGGGGGTTGAGTTGCCATCCCTGGATTGGTTTAAGCATCGCTTGGATGTGGTGTTGGGGGTTATGGTTTAGGGGTGAACTTGTAGAGTAGGGTTAATGGTTGGACATGATGATCCCAAGGGTCTTTTCCAACCTGAATGATTCTGTGGTTAGACCACTCCATCTTTCAGAGGACCCAGACCAGAGCAGCTTGTGCAGGGTCACTTGCTCCAAAATCTAAGCCAGAAATGATAACAAAGGGCAGGGATCTTGAAACTGCCTTGTCTCGAGCACCTCCACCCTCCCTGTCTCCTGGGGATGTGCCAACTGCCCACCCTCCTTGCCCAAAACCAGTTGGGATGGAGACAGCAAGCTGCCACCAGCTTCTCTGGTGTGCTCACTGGTAGGTGGGCTCCTTCAGAGGTGCATTTTAGAGGGTGCTAACTCTCCCCCGCAGCTTAAAGTGAAAAGCAAAAGCCATGGGCTTTGCTGCAAGAGGTGTGGGAAGCTGCTGCCCTGGGTTAGTCTTGTGGGTGTTGCTCCCGTGAGCTGGAAGCCTTGGTTGAGCCCACGGCTCATTACAGGCAGTGCCAATTGATGCTGTGTATTGCCTGGGCCATTCACTGAGCTCCGATGGAAAGTGGCTTGAATGTTGTCAGAGTAACTTATTAGGGAGCATTAATAAAACTTGTTACCCTAATTGAAACAAATACTTAAATAAAAATCAAGGCTTCAGACATTAATGGATGCGCGGGAGAGGAAACAGCACATGAGTAACTAGGCTTCCTGTCCTTTTAGGATTGGATAGCAATAACCTTACAACGATGACAGCTAAATTAGAGAAGATGGCTTTCCATAATTTCTCCAAACAATCACTTAATGGGAGCAGTATAATTCTGTGAAATAGGTGAATGGAGTACTGATCCATTTTATGGAACCATCAATAAACTAAACCTTGCCTGCTTTTAAGATTAAACTGAAAAAAAAAAAAAAGAAAAAAAAAAAAGGAAAAAAAAAAGGAAAAAAAAAGCCTCCAGCCAGGGAAGGCAGAAAGAAAGAGTATTTATCTTTACACATAAAATTTGTGTGCTAGTAAAGTGCAGGCAGTGACAGGAATTTCAATTATTTAATCAAAAAGAAAATGAAAGTGGCTTTAAGTGTTGTGATTTGAGCCAGTGAAATCTAATGTGGGCTCACATTGAATATGAGGAAAATGGGAAGAAAATTAAAGCTGCTCCTACTTAAATCATGTGGTTACAAATGGTAAATTAGTTTCTCGATGTTTTCATTTAAGTGTTTAAGTGGAAGGTTTTATTCTTAATGTAGTGTTGTGACACAGAATAAAAACCTTATCTGTCTCTATAGCTTTTTTTCTTCCCCTCTCCGTGCTGCTGCCTTAGAAGGCAAAAGGGGAAAAAGCTGCAGCAATATTAGACTGCTTTTGTTAAAACTGGGAGGCAATATGCTTTCACCACAAGCTCATTAAGGTAATAGATGAATAATGTCTATTAAAAATGCACTAGGCTAAATGAATTTAATGCGTGTTGGGAGGGAAATTGCCTTTGCCAGAGGATACGAACTGGAAAAATCTCCTATTTGTACTTATTTTGAGACTCAAGTACTGATCTCAATTGGACAGAAACGCACAGACGAGCAGGCACACAAGTGTGCACACACACGTCTCTTATTTGGGACTCTCTTAGAAAGATGCACAAGCTTATAATATTCTAAATACCCCCTTAGATTTGAGGACGTTTTGTATGATACGTTGTTTCCCGTAATTGTGCTGCTGTTTTCCTCCATTCAAGCTTTTGGCTCTTGACTTGTTGGACTCCTAGGTTTAATTTTCCATGGATAACAACAAATGACAACCTAATTTGCAAAGATGGCTGTAGGCTGTTGGATGCCAAGTCTTGATCTCCCCAGAGTCAAAAGGAAACAAAAGCAGATTTTGGCAGAGAGCAAATAGTTTCTTTGCATTGGTTAACCTGGTGATTACTTTGCATTGATTGTTTCTACCACTAGCTTTGCAGAGCAGATAACATATTTAAGAACTGGGAAACCCCACAGCTCGTTATTAAAAATACTAACTGAATGGAAGCTAAAGCAGGAACAAGAAAAATACCAACTCTGTGTAAGAAATCATAGCGTGTTTCTAAGGCTTTGTGGTTTTCCATTATGCTGCTTCTATTCTGAAAGAAAGAAGAAGAAAAAAGGAAACCAAAAAAAGTCAGATTCTGTCTGTAATGATTTTTCTTAAAATCAGGGAAGTCTTGGAATACTTGCAACAGATAAGTCTTTCTGTTATCCAGCCTGTGTTTAGCCTGTAGCCAAAAGTCTTTAGCGTGCGTACGAGATGCAAAACCCATCCCATAGCCCAGTTACGTCTGTCAGAAAGTTACCACTCCCCCTAGAAGCACCTATAGACTAATGAATAATTAAAGCTGATGCTCTAGCACCATCCTACTGCCTGCTGCTGAAGCTGTTACAATCCCCATAGCACCCTCCCCTGAGCTAACATCTGTGCGTTCGCTTTGCTACACCAGACCCAAAAGAGGTGGTCGAGTTTTGGGGCACTGAGGAGTCAGGGACCGAGAGCCGGGGTGGTTCCTCCAGCCTTGCAGGTCAGACTCACACTGCAGCAATGAAGTTACTGCCTTCTGTTCAGCCACTTACTTATCTGACATTTAGGGAAAGAGTATGCTCCAGGCTGCTAATTGTCCAACTAATTTGACTGAAATTGGTTGCTCTGTTAAAACATTGCCAAGGTAAGGGGAAATAGGAGAGTTAGAGAAGGATGGACAAGCCTCATTTTTTTAAAGCAGAAAATCATACTAAAATAAAACAGCAGAGACAGAGAGAAATAGCTGGACTGAATCAAACACCATGGAACTAAGTAAATCAAGTTGATTTTTTGAAGTGTGGAAAAATGCAAATATTATCTTACTAATTTATTCTGAGGCATCCTCCTGCATTGTGATTTGCTTTAGGTGACGTAGAGCATTGTACTATTTCCATTTAAAAATCATATTGACAAATGTGAGAAAGTGTTTTTACCATTAGACATTCTATTACCTCAGGCTGCCATTTGAATACCTCGTCTTTGGAAATGTACAAAATACCATTTCAAAATGTAATTTCCAGTTTTAAAGCATTATTTGAAGAAGCATTTGTGAGCTGCTGACTAGATTCTATCTTTGTACCCTAGACCTGTCATCCACTTCTGAAGTGCTTAAAATAAAGTGCACAGATACAGAGTAAGCTGAAACAGTCAAGAAGCAATATAATACAAAAATGTTTTGAGTAAAGTGTGTTACTCAGATCTTTCTAAAGTACATTTCTCCCTTTATTCTGAAGGCCACAGCACAGGCAACTCTGACTAATGCAAGTAATGGAACCAATCTCTTCCTTTGATCATCAAAAAGGTTATCTTTTTTCTAAACTAGGTGCAACTAGTTCTGCAATCTGTTTGGAGCAAGCATGAAAGAAAAAAAAAAAAGAAGGAAAAAAAAAAAGGTTTAATTATCTTTCGATAAAGAATGGTTCCTTTTCTTTCAGCAAAGTGATTGGCTGAGAGCATCGGTTTGTGAGCGTCGCCGTGCCTGTGACACGCGGGGTGTGAGAGGAGTGTGGAAGCCGTGACATTTGCGTTCATCCTCTCTCTCAGCGTAAGATGATATAACAATTTGTGTATTTAAAGTAGGAGGGGAAAAAAAATGAAGCCGGTATGTCAAGGCTTGTTCTAAGTGATGTATAAACTCTGTTCTCTAGTAGAGCTTGACCTTTTAACTGAAGGCTGAATCATATTTACAGGCACTTAGTGTAGAGTTTGTAAATAGTCACAGATTTTCAGTGGAGCTAGTCAAGGTATAAATGCAGAAGATTGGAGAGGCTTGCTAGAGATACAGAGGTAAGAGAAGGCTGCTCATCCCCCCTATTTATAAACATGCATTTCCTATGTATACATTGTCATGTATCAAATGTCATTTAAAGAGTTAGAAAACTGGGGGTCTTATTCCGCAGGCTACCTCAGTTGGATGCTTTTTCTGAGTTTGGTACAGGAGTCACTGGATAAAACTCTGGCTTGTGTGATTCAGAAGGTCAGACCAGGTGGCCAGAATAGCTTCCTCTGACCTTAGAGTGCATCAATTCTGTGCTTTTTATTCTTAAGGCTTCAAAAATGAGACATTTTAAAGCTGGAAAGTAAAGAGCGGAGTTGAAAAGAATCAAAGTATTTGCGTCATTTAGATTTATGTGCTCCATTGATTTTTATATAAGTTACTCCTGATTTAGTCCAGACTGAGATCAGACTTGGGGATTATACATTCAAAGCATTCTTCTAAGTAGAAAAGTCGTATGAGGTTTTCATGAAGAACCTGGAGCTACAGAAAGAGTAGGACTCAGAGGAAAACCACAAAGAACAGTAAGGAAACAATGGGAGTAAAATAAAGGTTGAATGGATAAAAAGGGAAAAGGAGGATTATCCTGCCCCAAAGGTTAAAAGCAAGGATGTACAAGGTTCATACATCATGAAATTAGGGAAACAAGGAAGATTCTGAGTCACTACTACAAAAAAAAGTGAATCAAAACGTTGAGTTGTGCAGATGATCGTTACACAGCTGGAATGCAAGGAAACAAATAAGAATTAATGTGCTGAAGGCAACAGCAAAGCAGTGACTATGGCAGCAAGAATGGATTTTTGAGAGCACAGGATTAGCCGAGATCTCAAAGTACAGATGGTCTTGGGTGAAATAATCACCTTTGCCTCGAGGGAGTAAACAATGCCCATGGGTTGGTCACACGATGAGGAGGAACTGATATGTAACCAAATGAAGAGAAGAGTCATTGAAAGCAGGTCCCAGGGAAGCTTCTAAGCCTCCCTCCCAATTTCTGACTCCGAAAGGGAAAGGGAAAGGAAAGGAACCCTGCTGAAGTTGAATACAAATATTAGATAATTAAAAAGATCCTGGGTCTTAGTTAATAAGAGCCACCCTTTTAGGGCAAGTGTTTAGACCAAACCTGTCACTGTTAATAATTGTGGTTTCCTTGTGTAAGTACCCTGCCTTCAGAAAATGTTCAGGATTATCAGATAGTGGAGGAAATTTTCAGTAGAGACAAAATTCTGGATTTAGGAATGAACTCCCTGAGCCTATGCATAGATGACTGGGTTTGGGAGCTGTGTAAGGAAGCTACAGTCCAAGCTTTTACTCTATGGAACAGTTTTTGCCCATCACTGATGCTATATCCCTTCTGACAAAAATTCTTGCAGTTATTGGTAGCTATACAAGCCTCAAAAGTACCTTCCTGTCTCAATTGCTTGTTAATGAGGCCCCTTCTCATCAGCAGCCCTTCCAGCCTCCCCTGTGCTTTTTACTTAGAACTGTAACCCTGAAATTACGTGATGTTTGTGACAAAATTCAGTGATTCTGTCAGAATAATATGGACCAAGTTTTTAATCTGAACACATTGTCTTGGAGTAAAATTAACAGGCTGATTTCTTCATTTCTCATTCTGTCTCCTCTCAGCCACAGATGAAGGAGAGTGCCAGCCTATGGTCTACAGGATGACATATTTTTGAGGCAGCAAAAGCCAAGAGGTGTCAGAGTTATGAGCCTGGGAAGACCTGGCTGGATCTTCTCCTGGTGCTGCCAGTTAGGAGGTAAACTCCTCTAGGACACTTTCTTTCCCCTCGGTTATTTGCAGTATCCCTACGGAGACAAGCTGCTAGGCTTTGTTGGCTTCGGCAGCACTTGGCTTCAAAGCTCATCCACTGAGCCCTTCCTGAACCTGACCTGCTGTCAAGGGACACTAGAGGGTTGCCAACATTAAAATATTATCTGTGGCTTCCCACCACTGCCTTTATGTCGTGTGAGTTAAGCTGAACTGATAAATTCTCTCATCACGAGCACTGCACCCCTGCTCTTGGGAGCCACAACTTCCCCCTGTGAGTTTGCAGGGTGGTAGGAGGCAGGGTTGGGCACCAGGTACGACAGATCCTGGGCACCTCTGGAGGAATGGTAGACGTAGGCAGACGGGAAAAGTGGCTGCAGTGAAAGGCAGGATTATTTTTCCCTCTCACCAGCAGCACCCAGTGAGCCTCCAGGCTCCTGCTGCTTCACTGAGGGGAGAGGTTTTGCTTGAAGCATCATGAATGGAACATTCTCCATTAAGCCATGTTTTGTGTTCAAAAAACTCCTCTCTCTCTATGTTGCCCGTGTGACTACTCAAACTGAGCTCTTCAGGCCTCTTTCCTGCAGCCAGGATCCCATTTTGATCATATCAAGGCTGTCTGGTTTTAATTTCACCCTTCCTTTTTGAGTGGATTTGTCTTGAAAGGCATGAAAAGGCTGGCCTCCCAAGCTACCTTACCTCTTCAAGACCTATGGGAAGGTAAGTGAATGTATTTTTAAAGGGCACCAAATTTATTTCTAATGCGATACGCTGAAATAAAGCTACAAACATCAATGTAGCTGCACTGACCTTATAAATGACCTCCTAGGTTTTAAGTCAAATAAGTTCCTGTTTTCCAGGGCAAAATTTCTCCATAATACCGTCAAATGATCTTAAGTGTGCAAGTAATGACAACTGGTGCTTATGTAAGCAAGGAGCACGTGTATTATGGGTGTTATTAAATCGTGAAAGGTGGGGTGTGTGTCTGTACATATATGGGGGGGTTGATCTGTGTGCATCACTACCAGCAAAGTTGATAAAGCTCTTTGGAGCTGTAGAAATAACATTATTTTTATTGAAGAAACAATGATCAAACTCCACAGTACCTTGGCTACCTGGGTTCACAGACGTGTGATCTGAAGTGTCTGGGATTCCAGGCTGAGGTGTTTATTGCACAGTCCCACGAGGTGTCTGGGGAAGGAAGCAAGAGACAGCACGGACGGGCAATTCTTGTCCCCCCCAAGTGGGGAGGAAAACACACAGTGAATAAAACAGCCAAACCTGCTGCTCCTCCCTACCCTGCACTGACCCCAGACCATCTCATTTTCCCTCCTAGATGTGCCCCTCAGCCCAGAGAGACTTCACCTTCTGCCCAGGTTTGGGGCAGCCACTGCCTGGCAAAGCTGTGGGACCACCTCGACAGGAGGCCCTGCTCTGCCAGAGGCCACATCTCACCTGTGGAGTTGGCAGCAAATGTAATCGTGTGTATGAAAAAATATATATGAATATCTGCTTGTCTGGCCAGATAAAAAAAATGAACTAGTCTGTGATCCAGGGAATGGTCCTCAGGGAGGGCCCAGGGTGCTGCCAGGGCTGCGACTGTTTGGAATTCCCCAGGTGAGATCCATACTGTTTGGGTCCCCATCACCGTGAGGACCTGCAGAAGAGGGCCAAGAGGGGGGAAAAAAGTAGCCAGCTGCACCCTAAATAAAGAGGGACTCCAAAAAGGAGCCCCTCTCGATGTGCCTGTTGGGCAAGCAAACTCTAGCCTGAGTCCAAAAGCTGTGACCCAGTCTGTCTGAAGTAACACGTCTTTCACCTTTCAGATCTGCTTTAAATATACATATAAACCCCCCCCAGTGATGAGCAAAGTCCCAGCCCTGCCGGAGAAGCAATCTCGGCTGATGAAATGGCCAGTCAAGCAGCTTACACACCCCTGGCTGCGCTCCCTCCATTAACAAGTGGGGCATTAGACCTGTTTCATCACCGTTAATTCATTTGCTTACTCGTTTGCTCCTCAAAGAAAGTTGTTAGCCTGTTGGACTTTTAACCCCTCGGCCAAAATCCTGGGCTGATGCTGAAATGGGCGTTTCAGGAGGGGAGTCTGCAAGAGATCTTTTATTATTATTAATTATTAGTATTATAGTTGCTATGATATTTATTATAATAGTTATTATTGTGGTTGTTATAGTTATGTTGTGCTGTTTGGGTTGTTTGGTTGGGGTTTTTTTTTTTTTAGATTTTATTTTATGTTATTTTTATTTCATTATTTTTTTCCTGGAGAAGAAGAGGGAGTTTTGCCGGCAGCAGCGGGAGAGGCAGCTCTGCGGAGGGCGATCCTTTCCCCCATCCCTGCCCCTCCCGAAGTGCTCCTGGCTCCGTGCAGCAGCGCACCCGCATCCATACCGTGCGGGCGCGGATGTATAGAGAGATATAGATAGAGACGCAGATGGAGCTCTAGGTACATGTCGCTTACGTGCATGATAGGAGCAGTGGTGCCTACCCGCGCGTGGGCACTACACGTGGAAAACGAAGCGTGTGCGTGGCTGTACTGAGAGAATAAAGCGCTCCCGTGGGTTTCCCCAGTGAGACGGGGAGCTCTCCGGTCCCCCCCTGAGTTTTGGTCGAGTGGATTTGATGCAGGAGCCACATCTGTGTTTTAAAAGCTGCCACGCGTGGTAACTGGTTGCTCTGGAAAGCCCGGGCGGGCGCGACCCGCGGCTCTGCCTGCCCTGGGGGGCAGAGGGGGCTGCCCACGCGTGACCGTGCCCGGCGGCAGCGAGGGAGAACCGGCACCGCTGGAGAACTCGGGTGCTCGGAGTTCCAGGTTCATTAAACCCGGACGATTGCCGTTTGTATTCTTTTAAAGGTTTTTCCTCATCTATTTACCGTTTACCAGCTCATCCATATGGAAGACATGGCTTACACTTCCCTGAGAACTGTACTTTTAGGACTAATTGATTCTGGTAATTAATTTGTTCTACCTGCTGGATCAGATGGAAATGCAGTCCGTGTGCCCAAGGATTAGCACTTGCCTTTCTAACATCTTTCTTAATTATCTAATAGCATGGGTTGCGCGAATTCTGGCTCTATTAGAACATTTTTACTATTAACGGTAGTGATTGGAATTGTGATGACAACTCGATTTCAACAAATTAGAGCTTAAAACCAGGAGATGAAGGAGAAGTGCCTTCTTTTAATTTCCCTGAGTTTAACATCAATAATTAGAGCAATTTTCTGAGATGCGAACCGAAATTATCTCGGCTATGATGTGGTATATCACCCTCATTTTAGCAAATTGACTCTGGGGAAATGAATGTTACGGATTAGGGGGAAAAAAAAAGGGGGGAAAAAAAAAAGACAAACAAAGGAAAGACAAAAAAAAAAAAAACCAAACCCAAAAGCAAACAACCAAAACAACAAACCAACAGTGAGCGGGGAATGGACGGGAACAAAACCCCGCCGGGGTAATAACCTGAGCGGAAAGGCAGAAGCTGCGAGCGGGGGGACTAGTTAGGAGCGGAGCGTGGGACAGGTCGGGAAAAGCGCCTCTGGTTTTTTTTCCTCCCAAGTTTTTGCTTTAACAAAAATAGGAGAAAACACTCGTGTTGGGGAAAAGGCCCCACCCGCGCCGCTGGGAGCAGGGCTGAGGCTGCCGCGCGGTGCTCCGCGGGGAAGTGCGGTACCCGAGCGGCTCCGCGCACCCTCCGAGCCGCGGCGGGGGTTTGGGTGGCCCGGCGGGCCCGTCCCCCGTCCCCCCCTCGTCCCCCGCCCGATCGCGATTGGCTCGCTGGAGAGCCCCCTGCCCACCGCGCCTCAAAGGCGCGCATCTCCCCGCGCAGCCCGAGCCCACCCGTCTCGCATCCCCCGACTCTTTCCGCTTATTTCTGGCTGGGGGAATAATTTTTTTTTTCCCCCCTTAAATTATTATTATTTCTTTTCCGTCCGGATTTTTAATTTTTTTTCTTTTCTTTTAAATTGTTATTTATTTATTATAATTATTTTTATTTATTATCTTCGGCCCCGGGAGGTGCAGCCGGCCGCCCTCTCTCCTCCGGCAGCCAGCACTCAGCCCGCCTCGCTCCCTTCCGCGCAGCCCGAGCTGGGGGACAACCGAAATGAACCTCAACTTCACCTCGCCCGTGCACCCCGTCTCCGCGCCCAGGCCCACCTCCTTCTTCATCGAGGATATCCTGCTGCACAAGCCCAAGCCCTTGAGGGAAGTGCCCCCCGAACACTTCCCCGGCTCCTTGGCCTCCCGCGTCCCCCTCTTGGACTATGGGTACCCCTTGATGCCAACCCCGACCCTCCTGGCGCCTCACCCGCACCCTGCCCTGCACAAGCCGGAGCATCACCACCACCACCACCCCTACTTCCTCACCACCTCGGGTAAGTGCGGCCCTTCGCAGGAGGAAGCTGCGGAGCTTGTGGCCAGGTGGCGTCGAGGTGGGGACTCGGGTGGGGACAAGAGTCCGCAGCCCCAGACGGGCCATGCTCCAGCAGTTACAGATAAGCTCCTCTGGAGAGATGGGCACCTTTCTGCATCCTTCCGCGAAACCGTGGCTGCGTTCCCCCGGGGCAAGCGCCGCCAGCCGCCCCCGGAGCGCCTTTGGCCACGGGGCAGCCGTGGCTGCCCGAGCCCCGCCGGCCGCAGCTCCCGGCCCGGCCCCGGCCTTGGGGAGCCCTGGGCAGCGCCGGCTTCGTTATTGGGGAAAGGATCCCACCACCCTGCAGCTTCTCATTCACTCCTTTGCCCGAGATCTCGACGGTTTCTCTCCCTTTGCCTTTAATTTGTTGGGTTTTTTGTTTTGTTTTGTTTTGTTTTTTTTAATTACTTTTATTTTTGGACCGGTAACATCGCTTTTTCCTTGAGTTCTCCCTCCAGGCAGTGACCAGACTTCACTTTCTCACCTCCAGCATCACTGCTGGGGCTGTGCCGGCTCATCTCCCGGGGGCTAGGAAAGGTTCCCCCAGCCCGGCTGGAGCCTCAGGCTCTGCCAGCACAGGGATCCGCGTTCGGCCCTTCCCAGACCCGTTTTCTGCTCGGGAAGGAAACGCTGCTCCGAAGTTTCTCAGCGGGCAGCCCAAGTTGTGCAGCGGCGCAGCCGGGGGGGGACCTCTCTCCACATTCCCGCTCTCCCCGCAGCCTTTGCCAGGGTTCCCCTAATTTTCTTATTTCTGTGTCCATTTCGTTGTGGTTTTATTGCCAGGAGGGTGTGGGTTTCCCTGCCAGCCTCGCCTTGCCTTTGCCTTGCTGGGGCGGCTTCAACAGAGGCGAAGCGCTTTGTTTTCAGAGCAGCAAGATTCCCCAAACCCAAACGAATAAAACTATACCTAAAACGAAATAAATGATAAGAAAAAAAAATAAAAGAAAAATAAAATAGAAGAGGAAAGGGGAGGCCACTCCCGAGCTGTTGCAGCCCAGCCGGGGGCCGCAGAGGGCGGCAGCCCCCGGGTAGCCCCGGGCCCGGCTCCTTGCCCGACGGCAGCCCGGGTCTCTGCCGTCTGTCCCCCCAGGAGTGCCGGTGCCAGCTCTCTTCCAGCACCACGCTCACGCCGAGCTGCCCGGGAAGCACTGCCGCCGCCGCAAAGCCCGCACCGTTTTCTCCGACTCGCAGCTCTCCGGCCTGGAGAAGAGGTTTGAGATCCAGCGCTACCTCTCCACGCCCGAACGGGTGGAGCTGGCCACGGCCCTCAGCCTCTCCGAGACCCAGGTACCGGGGCGGCGGGGAACGGGCACCATCCCGCCGGGAAGGGGTCTGTCACCTTTCCCCACCACCTTATCCCATGCAGCATCCCCACTTCGCATTTTAATGGCTATTTTTTTTCCCTTCTTGTTTGTTTTGTTGGGTATTTTTTTTTGTTGTTTTTTTGTTTTTCCCCTTCCCTCCTGCTCTTCTCAGGTAAAAACTTGGTTCCAGAACCGGCGGATGAAGCACAAAAAACAGCTGCGGAAAACCCAGGACGACCCCAAACACCCGGGCGGGGAGGAGAGCCGGGAGCAGAGCTCCCCCGAGCCCGAGCTGCCCGAGGCGGCCGGCGCCGAGTCCCGCAAGGGTCCCCCCGGCCCTTTCCTGCTCCAGGACCCCGAGGACGAGGTGGACATCCTGGAGGAGGGGGACCTCTGCGCCGGTCCCCACCGCCTCTAGAAGCGCCGAGGCCCGGCCCGGGCTCACCTGCCTCTCCCGGGCGGCTTTGCCCCAGCCCCGGCCCCGCAAGCCGCCCCTACCTCCCCAGCCTTGAGTCGTGCCGCAGCCCAGAGGGAAGGGGGTGACGGTTTTGGAAGGAGGTGTTGATGCGAGGGGAGCCCCCTCCCCGGCGGGCGGGCCCGGGGCGAAGGCAGCGATGCCCCGGCGAGGGCCGGGAGCCCCGCGGTACCGCCGGCTTCCCCCCCCAGCATCACCCCGAGCCGCAGCTTTGCCTGATGGGGGAAGAGTCAGAGAAGGCGAGTTTCCTTTTAGTTTCCCCTTCCCTTCGAAATATCGGACTTTTCTCCGTTCCCCGAACCTTCATCGATTTTAAAATAAATGAATACTCGTGCCAGCATGTTGTGGTTACTCAGAGCGGCAGGTAGGACATGCCTTGCCCTGACCCCCCTCCCACCATCCATCCTCGCCACTCTCGCAGTGTACCGGCGAGCTGGGCTGGTGCTCGCCGCCTCCCTCCGTAGTGCGATAGGTCGGGTTTGATCCCGGGCAGAGCTTCCAGGACACCCATATGCTGAAAAAAACAAAAACTCTAGAAACGGTCTCCAAAGAAACAGGTAAGACCCAAAGTATCTTTTATTTCCGATATGGGGAAGGGAAGCGGGGAGCATCACGAATAACCCGGTCCTGGCAGGGTTGCTCGCAGCAAACAGTCTCAGCGAGCAAAAAAAGATTTTCTACATCTTGGAGAATCACCTGCGTGGGCGGCCTCATTCCTTCACGGCTTCCAGGTGCGAATCACCCTCCGGATACTTTTTCTCTCAAATAGCCCCGGAGCTGGCCCTACGTTTGCGTTCTGTTCTTGTCCCTCTATCCGCCTCAGCAGCTCTTTGGGCTCCGTAGCGCAGTCAGACTGAGCAGTCCCCGTCCGTGCTTGCTTTGCCTTTATCTTCCTACCAGCAAAATGGTTTTAATTTACAGGTAAATTAAGGCTGGTTTTTAAATTATTATTATTATTTTGGGGTTTTTTTTTCTCTGAGTGAGCTGCTGGCTGGTAAATGTTGTGGGAGTGTGGCGGAGGCTCTGCTGCTTCAGCAGGGCTGGGGCTTTCCTCGGGAGAAACCTGGAGGAGATGCTGTGCTTGCTCACATGTCGGCTGTGCAGCCCGGTGCCATGGCAGTGTGTCGTTATTGACATGTCTTTTCCTTTTCTTTTTTTTTTTTTTATCGATAATGGGAAGTTAATTTGGTTGTCTGGTGTCATTAGCACTTTCAGGGCATTTTTTGGATGAAGGGACATGAGGTTTTGTGAGCGGAAAACGTGTCCCTGTTTAATATATAAAATCTACATTATTGAAATGTGAATGCTTGCTTCCTTTTTGTGGATTTTCCTTTATGTTTTCGACACATAAAATAATAAAGATCACATGTTGCAGAGGGAATACTCATTACCCAACCATCTGTCCAGAAAATGGCTAGTTGTCTTTTACATGGTGTTTATAAATATTTCCAGGACAATCAACAAATTTTGCTAAAATGCAGCTCACCCCCTTAAAAACTGCAACTCAGAATGGATTTCCTCGCATAGCCTTAGTGTGAGAGAGTCTCTCGCAGAGAGCCAGGCACAGGGTGCAGCAGGTCGTTTCACGTTGCTGGTTGGAAATGCTTCTCCCAGCTCTGTGGCTCTTCCCTTCCCTCAAGACCTACCCAGCTGTGGGCAGAGAGGTGATGGAAACTGTCTCAAAACCCTTGCAATTCGATGCCGTCGTGTGTCTGTACTCAGCCGCCCACCACGTATTTTGTTAATTTTGCTCTGTGATGATTGTCAGCTTCCCCATGAGTGCATGTTTCATCAGGAAGTATTAAAGGTGATATAAAAGAGAAGCTCTACTGTGATATTTACGGGATATTTATTTATTTTTTTTTCCCTGACCACGTCTGCTGCCGCTGTTCCCGGGCTGGGTAATGCACTCCGCAGCGTGCAGTGCGCTACCGACGCCTGTCTCGGAGCTGGCCTGGCCAGTTGGGCTCTGCTGCGAGGGTCAGCGACTTCACACCAGTCAGCTGCCTTCAGTAATAGGATTGGGCAGCAAGGTGTTTAGAGAAACACAAGTGAAATCCCTTCAGTTTAGTGAGAGAGAATATTAGGTGCAAGTGTAAAGATGTAATCATTAAAAAAAAAAAAAAGGCACTGGGATGAAAAGGGATATTAAAAATCCTGTTTCTTTATATTTGTGTGTGATTTCTTTTACTTGTGCAAAGAACCGTTCATTCTCCCTTATTACTAAAGGTGTGTAAATGTGCTCTGAGCTTGGAGGAATGCAAAGAAAAAACGTCAGGAGAAAGTAAAAGTAGAAAAACGAAGATGTACGAGGGACAGAAGTTTTTTGGCACTGAAGTGCAAAAGAAACTTTTTCCTCTTCTGTGGATTTGCACTGCTTTTCTGCAAGGCATCCAGTGGATGTCGAGAAAGCGATGGTGTCAGCTGGTGGGCACTGCCTGGCTCTGCCCTCACGGCACAGTTTGAGGAGTAGGAGCAGATGCAATCAAACAGATTCCCGTGGCACTGAACACCCCGAAAGGTAATGCTCATCTCTGTTGCAGTAGCAGGGCCTGGGGCATTTGCAGACCGTGGGCTCGCAGTATTTGTAGTCTGACAGTGGTTCTTGAGGGAGGGAAGGATCCTGGGTTTCAGGTGGAGGCACTGGGAGTATGTCCCAGGAAGATACACAGGCTTTCTGGGCAGTTATAGAGTGAATAGTTTGCAGTGTCTTGCTGTTAAACACATCCAGTGTCATCCCTGAAAGTGCCATGGGCTGTCAGTCAGTGAAGGTGTGAGTAATGTATAGCCAGAGCCAGAAAGTGGTCTGGGCATTGCTCACACTGTCTAAAATCATTTCCATAACTTCTCGTTCTCTCTGCTGGCTGATGGACTTAGTGCAATTTTTTCCATTGGTTTTTCTGAAGCAAAGTTTCTGCAGATGTGGGCCGTGCTGAGGAGCAGAGGAGGGGCAGGTGAACGTAGGGAGGATGCTGACTACAGCAATGCCAGCTCCCAAGTGCTGCAGCCTCTTGAACCGCTGACTTTGTTCTTCCTCTCTTCTCATCACGACAACAAACAGCATCACCTTAATTAACTGCAAACTCCTGCTCAGATGGTCTTACTTGGCTTTAAAAGTGGCTTATTTCTGTCTTGGATTTATCCGGTTTCTATAGCATGACAAGCTTAGACAAAGCTGCTGGAAGTGCCCTGGGGTGGCTACAGCTACTGCCAGTATTCATGCGGCAGTAGCAATACATTGCATTTGGTGATAAAGGCAGGTAGGTGTCAAGTGTACACTTGAGAGAAGAAAGGGTGACCCCACAGCAGGTGGCAGTGCCTTTCCTACCTGTTAGGGTAGAGACAGACCTTCAAGGAAGAAGCTGGTTTTAACTCATGGTAATGAGATACAGGTTTCTGAAATACCAAAAGCAAAGGCAAGCTGACCAAATTTTGCAGCTCACTTTGTGCAGCTCTTGTTGAGGCCACTCCTGAAGCAAAGACTCAACGTTCTCCAATGTTGTGTATCCAGTTGCCTTTGCTGTGACTACTGAAGAAACCTATGTGCTCCTACAGAAAACTCGCCCTGTGGTATTACCTGCAGCTGCCAGCTCTGCATTCACGATTATGCAAAGCTCTTGCTGAGCTGCTGGATGCTTCTTTAACATCTGCTTTATCCGGGTTTTTGGCTCAGTATCACTTCTGTTCAAAGCAGGCTCTTCTGTTCAGGCTGCTTTAACTCACCCTTGCCAGCTGTCATCAGGGGAGATTCACTGCCTTTTACCTATCACTGTGGTTTTGTGCATCTAGAGCTCCTCTCACAGTCACCAGAGTTGGTGCATCCTTTGCATCCCTGCTCACTCTCACTCGGAGAGCACCTTAGGTTTGGGCAACATGCAAAAAAATTTAAAAAACCCCCCAGCATATTCTTTGTGCTATTATAATTTACTGTAGAATTGATCCCTAAGGGCAGATGATGATAATGAAATGCTTGTCTGGTGGGTTGTTGGGACATTACAGCTTGTTCATGCCTATCTGAAGTATTCAGTGACTGCAGGAGTTAGACATAACCTCACCTGGTTTACAATCCTCATCTTTGTCAGTTTGTCTTTAGAGATGTAATATTGGAACACAGCTTTTAGGCTTATTTAATGTTTTTAATTGATAAACCAGTATGTTTTAGTCAGAGGCAGCAGCCTGTGAGCCAGCTGTCCATACCTTTTGTGAGACAGTGGTGGGAAGCCAACTTATCTTTGAAAGAAATGTGACGGTGATGCTATTGCAGCAGCATCGTTCCTAAATAGAACCGACCCCAAGTCTTTGACCGCTGGAGGTGGTCTCAGCTTCTACACTTCCTGAATCTGAAATATTAAGAAATGGTGGCCTTAGAAAGGACCTGCCAAGTGAATGTTGGGAAGTTCCACTGGGTGTACGTCAATACCTTTCCTCCCCTGTGAAGGCAGCCCGTGCTCACGGTGAGTAACGCTGCGCTCTTTGATAGCTGTGCTGGAGCCGTGCGACTATGGCAGGCAGGTTCTACTCCAGCTCAATCTCTTCCTGAATACTTAATGCAAAATTCAAGGCCTATTTCATATTTAATTTCCTTGCCTTCCTAATTTGAAACCCATTAAGTTTTGGCCTTTGCTTTTAAGCTCATCATTTACTTGTATGGTCCCTTTTTGTGCCACCGTATCTGTTAGGTACAGGAAAAATTTGCATTAGTATTGAGGTAGATCAAAAGATTTTCTTTCCACATATGCTGGAAATAATGTCCTTTTTTTTTTTTTTTTTTTTTCCCCCTAAAGAAAAAAAAAAATGAATTATATAAAAAAAAAAAAAAAGAAAATACAACGCAGTCTTTTCCAAGTGGTTTGAGAAATGATCATGGTCAGTGTTTGGTTTTTTTTTTTAAAAGAATCTTTTCCTTCCCCTCCCTGCAGCATCTTATGGCTTCTAGGGTAGCATGGGTTTAGTACTTAAATGTTTCCTAAACGTTCATTGTTTTATGAACAGAAAAAAACCCCAAGGAAGCACACTACCCTCCCAGGAAGATCACCCTAATTTATGAGAGCTCTAAAAGGTAGTAGGATGACAGATAGCTGGGGAAGGTGATCATTTAAGACATTAAGCATTTTGCATCACATGGACGCATCTGCATGTCAGCCAAATAATAAGGCCATCAGCTCATTTTCAGGGGGCTGTTGCCTACTTCAACTCAATCCTCAGATCAAAGAGAAAATGTCTGCTTGCATTTTCTAATCAGAAAAGGGATGCTAATTTAGGTTCCTTAATGTGTGGTGGTAAGAGACTTCTTCAATTAACTGAATTCTATAGCTCAGAAAATAAAAAAGGGGGATACAAAGGGAGTCAGGCTGGAAAGGCAGAAGTTCTCATTAAATCAAAGGTCCAATATTCATTACCTCCAGCATCTGGGGCTAAATACTAAACATGGAGATCATCAAAGGGGGTTTAATGGGTTAAATTGAGAATATAATCTAATTAAAATATTAGATACGAGTAAATAGCTCTTTGATATTCATCTGAAGGTTTCATTAAAATAGGTACTTGAGGTTTGTATTACAGGAGGATTATCACTTTTAAGCAGAAAAAACAAGTCGAGGTGCCCTAATCAGAAATGCTTCCAAGTGTTACCATTTGGTTTAAAAATAAAAGTAAAAAAGCAGCAACTGGCAGAGGTTTTACCCAGCCTAGCTTGGTGGATCATTCCACAGGCTTGCACATTCTAGAAAGAGGGGGCAGATGCACTTCCCAAAGGCGAGGAGACAGGAGGCTGGGGCAGAGGACTGTCCTGTTCCAGAAGCTGCACTCTGCACTTCGATATGCAAATCATTTCCCCTGCAGCCTGACCCACGTTCCCCACGTCAGAGGATGCTTCTTCCACCAAGTTTCCCCCAAAAGATTATGTACGTCACAAAGCTCTGCCTGCAAAGGCTGACAGGCTGATTCTGCATGGGTGGTGGGAACCAGCTGTCAGGGTGGAGAGCTTCCTAGCTCCCAGGAGGGTCAGGAGGGCTTTAAAGAGAGGAACATGTCTTTTTCTCACAATGGAGAGATGTGGTATGGTGATTTATTTTTCCCAGATTAAGGTGGGAGCATGCCTGGAGATGCTGCAGAGTGTACTTGGGCACCCAACCCACTTTCAGGAGGACTGAGGCACCCTGAGGACCGTAGGATCTAGGTCAAACTCACCCAGGACTCTCTAAAATAAAAGGCATAGGACTTCTCCAAAAAAAGGACTTCTCCACCTTATGCTTCCACTGTTAGCATCCTTCAAAGAGACTTGAACTGGGTGGGTTTTGGGTTTTGTTTTTGTTTTGTTTTGTTTTCCCAAAGACCAGATAAATTGTGAGGAAGCAATTACACATAATCACAAGGTGGTTGTTTTCTTTTTTTTTTTTCATTTTCCTTTTAACTAACCTATTTTCTAAGAGATTTTAGTGCACGTTCTTCAAAATTCCCTTGCTGTGTCTTCTAATCATATTTCATATGCTGACTAATTCGTAATTTACTAAGTGAAAGAAATGGAACCATCCTAAGAAACCCATCTGTTTGTTGTTACTTTTATAGATTTAATCTGTTAAAAGCTGTTTCCTCTCAAACATGTGGCTCTGAAGCATCCTTAGTTACTCAGTGTATTTTCCAACAGCTTCTGGCTAATAACAGACTGTCTGCGTGGCCAGCCAGTCCTTGTTTAGAACGTTCTTGTCCCAGATGAAGCTTCAAAATTTTGGTCCTGATGTGACAACTATTCGTGAACAGATAAAAGAGTAACATGTGAATAATTAGCCCTGTATCATTACCAACTGCTATGTTTCATGCACATGTTTGTTCTCTTTCTTACCAGCAATGTAATATATTTGGCTTTCTTTCTGGACAGCCTGCCAAAGTCTCCTCTGCACTTCACAAATCAAAAGATCACTGGTATTAAGATCATCAAACGAGGGTGATGTTTATTTTTAATGTTTTGTAGATATGCCCACACATTTGACATGTCTAAAAATGATCCAGCTGTGACAAACCAACAGCTGAGTAGAAAGATGCAACTGCTACATCAGCCTATTTCAAAGAAAAATAACAGAGGTGATTCTATTTTAAATGCTACGTATGCAACTATACATTTAAATAAATTGTAATAGAAAAGTATAATAGAAGTGATTCTAAAATTTAAAAATGATTAAACTGAAGCCACTTTATATTCTGATGGAATGGTCCATCTCTACGTGATGATCATAGCTCATAATTAAATAGTTCTTTTGTCTTGAGGATACCCCTAATAATTTCAAATCACTTATATAATATGAAGGATTCTGAAAGCAGCTACAACTTGCTTCTCCTTCTCATGTCTATTTTGCAAAGTTTCCAAGGATGGAATTTGAGGCAAACTGTCTCCATTTAAAGTCTGTGGCAGAACTCTCTCCTCTTTCACCTCTTTGTCTGATTGCCTTGCAGTGAAAATCTTTGGTCTGGGAATCTTCTTGGCATATTCCAGCGCCTAAAAACATGAAAATTGGGGTAAGTGATAAAGAGAAAAATCTGACTGGTGTTTCCATGTTGGGTCAACTAAATAGTTCTTCTAATTCCTGATCTTGTTTCTGTCTGTTCAATAGTAGATGCTTCAGGAAAGGAGGGCAGGAATGGAATCCAACAGGGAGAGCATATCTTGAAGAACTGCACTTCCTACACTGGCCGAGTGTTTCCTCTTGTCACACGTATTTCCAAGTATGTATTTCTGTAGCAGCATGTGGGTAAGCTTGCATGTGTGGATTTGAGACATAGCCAAAGCCTGTATTGTGCAAACAAGAAGTATGTAAGTTCTGTTTAACTTGGCTTAGGTTCTACTGTGTGTAGGCTCAACTATGACAATTAGAAAGAAAAATGAGAGGGCTCAAGCTGTTGTTCTAGATCTGACATGTCTCACTGAAGTTGAGCAGGGCCACGCTGAAAGAGGAATGCAAGGAGTGTCACATGGTACGGAATGATGTATGGAATCTGGAAGGCTGTCTTGCAGAAGGAATGGAAACAGAATTACAGAAATCCTGAAACTGAGAGAGCCCTGGCTTAAGCTGGGGCATTTTTTGGTGCCCGTGTTTCAGTTGCATGTATTTGGAAGCTTCTGAAACATGCAGTTGCCGTTCTTCACCTTGGAGAAATACCTGTTAGTGTGCTTTCTGCACCAGACAGGTGAGCTGCAGAACTGAATGGATAAAATATGTGCTGTTTCCAGAGCTTTATTACTTCCTGCAACAGGGAAAAGGTGCTCCCTTTGTTTGTTTATGTACGCCACTGTCATGTAGTCAGTTGTTGCTTGTTTGGGCTATTTTGAAGGCCAGTGAAGGCTAAAGTGATGTTGTATGGGCTTGAAAAATAAGACCAATTACTGTAGCTATGCAACTGAAGTGAAAAGAGTTTGTGAGCATGATGGGCAGGCAGGTGGCTAATAGTCTAACAAGAGAATATCTGTGGTCCATTAGAAGAGTGCACTCTGCAGCAGTGTGGCCTCGACCGCTGATGTGAAGCGGAGCATGTGTTGCGTGGGGTAATGTTCCTAGAGGGGTCCCACTCCTTTATTCCCACCCTTTCCCCAGGAAAACATGACTAGCTGTTTAAGTCAAGGTGAGTGCTGATAGCTTGGATAGCTTTCCACTTGGGATCCTCTCATGAACAGCAAGGCAGATGCATGGACTGAACACTGCTATCGGGAAAGAAATCCGCAACTCTTGGCATACATCTCCAGCCAGAACAGAATAGATGCACAGGTGAGCTCTTGCCAGGATCCCAGGATGACAGCAGAAGTCCATAGAGTTGTTAAAAGAAAATCAAAGTGGAGGAACTATTTTAGACTACTGTGGGTTAATTTTACAGTTTTCTTTTTCTTTATGCAAGTCCAGAATCTCTCCCTGCATGCATTTTAAAGGGACTCTGTTCTTACCTTCTGTCTTGATACTGAAGATATGACCTGGGGTTCTGCAGGTAATCTCTGAACCAAAGCAATGCTCTTCATATTGTGTTCCTTAACTTGCTTTGCATACTCCTTTTGTTGCTTTAACTTCTCTTTCTGACAAAAGGAAAAAAAATGTCTGGTTAATGAAATGTCTCAGTGGATCCATCAATGAAACGCTTTTTCCACCAGTCTTCCATTTACACCTCTGTTGCTGCTTAAGCTGGCAAGGCTATTGATCATTCCTCAGCAGAACACAACAGGAAATCCTGGTAAGTGGCACAGCTTTTTAGTCACTTCATTTTTAAGAGCTTTTTCTGGGACTGTACTGAGAATCACCAGTATCCCAGTCACCATTCTGTGATTCTGTAACGGAGCTCAACAGAAAGGTGAAAGGTTCAGCTTTATTCTGAACGCTTCAAATACATCTCAGCAATGATTTCGTTGCTGTTCTCCCCTGCCCAAGTTGACCTTCCACAACTGAAAAGCAGATCATGTAATAGGGACTGCTTACTTTCTCTTTGATAGCTTCATAGTCAGGTCCAAGGCCTCCAAGCTTCACATTCAGATTTATGTAGGGCTTTGAGCTACAGCGCTGAAAAACAAACAGCAGTTACAGATTTTCCCTTATATGATTTTACATGGAGCATAATTAAAGCAGTGGACACCCAAGATAAGAGTAGGATTCAACTTGCAGTCTCAGTTGTACCTCTGGCATGTCTCATTTTAAGGACTGTAAGTAAAAAAATTGAGGTACTTGCACAAGTCAAATTACACTGCATCTCCTTTGATTCTAGGTGGGTAATCGCCAATCATCCAAATCACAAAGCAATATTTTCTCAGTCAAAAATAATATAGTATGAGCTTTATTTTTGAACAGCTTAAAGTGACCCATTTGGCTGTTATTAGAAGAAAATGTTATAGAGAGAAGCAGATAAAAGTACCTGACTTTGGCAGTAAAAAATTGGGCAGATGTTATTAGTAAAAATAACCTTTCATTGTTCTCAAAACTGCAATAGAGAATTGTTCATAGGGAGCTGAAAAATACATGCCTTGCAGCTCAGCAAAAGCTTTTCAAGCACATAGGGAAGACAGAAGATGAGTGATGGGTGATGTTACTTCATGACATTACTGCAAAGATAGCAATACTTCCAGAATCTTTTCAGTCCCTTTCAAGAACATCAAGTTAATTGTTAGAAGTGGACTATGTTTTAAAAACTCGTCAGTGGAAACTCATTATGATCAGCTCTGTAGTAATTTCAATCACAGAGTAATGCAGAAACACTAAGAGGTTTCTATATGCAAATGAAATGTGCTTTTCTTTAAAGGGTGTGTTCAGGTTAAACTCAACTGCAGCCAAACTAATTCTATGTACTGAATTTCCTACCTGATGTTTCTTGTGTCAGCTAACTTTTAATTTAAAATACTGTGAAAAGTTAATCATTTAGCTGCCTACAACAAAAATCAGGGGTTTCTCACTTCAGGCGACGAGCCTGACTGCATTTGTTTATTAGGGAGAGCTGGATTTTTCTCTGAGACATAAACAGTTTTATTCTCTGTAGCATTCCTCACATATGAAGCGTGAGAAAGCTACTGAAAATACAGGACAGAAACAATAGTTTGAACTCGGGGGAACAGAAAGGGAAGGAAATCTGCCCTTCAGTTACTATCATAATCCAGCTAATTCTTCTTAGAAGCATTCAAGCAGCAATACCCAAACTGCCTCCTAGATGAAACACAAATGTAATTATTTCAGCTTAGTTTGTCTGCCCTGAGACTTGGCGCTAACTTCTTAAACATTTAATTTGTCATGGACACACAGGGCTATCTCTGTGCTCTTCCACTGCATCTAACTTCTTAAACATTTAATTTGTCATGGACACACAGGGCTATCTCTGTGCTCTTCCACTGCATCTGTGTTAACCGGTGACGGCATGAAACTGGACACACAGAAGAAACAAAAAGAACCAAGTCTTAATAAGGATCAAAATGGGATCATCAGGAGAGTTGTAATAATGTTTACGCCGTTAGCTTTACAAATCTTCTAAGTTTGTGGTTGTTCAGTTTGATTCCCTTGGAAACCAAGAGATTTGAGTTGGATAGCAAATAAGCATGACTAGGATAATGGTCTGCTCAGATCTGAGGACTGGCTACCTGCTGCTTTACACAAATAGCTTTATTCTAAATCATTTTATCACTGGATAACTTAAAGGACAAACACTGCTCTGTGTGTTCTTAGAGCTTATCAAGACCAAAAGTGACACTGGGAGGGGTGGGGGTGAGCTGCCTTCTCTTTCGACTAAAATGAATTTAGTGTCTGTTTCTACCTTTGTTCCTTGGTTTTTAATGCTCCGGGCAAGTCAGTGTGTGTCAGTGTGCTCTCTGTAACAAGGGACTATTTGTCAGTCCCCATTCAATCTTTGGATTCTTAAGGAAAAAAAACATTAATCAGAGAGAGAAACAGAAATGTAAAACTATCTAACCCACGTTTCCTTACCTTCTTGCTGACTTTAGGCTGGTTTTGCTTTTCCCCTTGCATGAGATATCCTTCTGAGTTGTTTCGTCTTATTTTTACTCTATTTCCATCACTGTTCTTGGGATCTACCTCTGAACCACTTTCTACCTGTGAGATTATAGGTGGAAGTAGGCTCGACAAGTGCCTGTCAGTGAAGTGAGCCTCTGTCAAACGAGTGATTTCTTGGTGATGTTGCTCCATCAATTGTGTAAATTGAGAGGTTGTACAAGGGGCTGTTGGTGAACTGTGAACAGAAGATTGAGAAGGCCTCAAAAATGAAAAGGGGGAGGGGGTTGGAATAAGAATCCTTTTGGGTTTTTTTTATATATAGCAGATATCTCAACAAACAATCTGTACATGGAATGATTCTTGCTCGCAAAATATATTGGGAATATGAAGATGGAAAGACAGTTATTTCACAATGACTGACTTGCCTTGCACCCAAGTGTACAGAAACTGTTTAAAATAAATGGGAGAAGTATAGATGGGGAAACTTTCAGCCTGATGCAAAGCTAGCTTAGGTCAATGAAAACTGTCTTTAAATGTCTTTGGATCAGGACTGCTTAGTACTGAAAGAATTCACTGTGCAATAAACTTTTTTATCGAAGCAGGTGAAATTCTACATAACTAAGGATTTTCATGCCCTTCCCTGTGTGTACTAATCCAGAATTGGCACTGGAATGACTCTGGATATTCACCCTACAAGGCAAGTTTTGACACACCTCTACGTAGCCAGCAGTACAGTTAATTTATGCACAGTGCTCTTTGCTATTTTTTAACCTTCACCTTCTAGACTTTCAAGGAAACTTTAACTTGTGGGAAATTCCAGGTGCAAGAGAGCCTGGAGGACAGAACTGTCCTTTTCCAATACCATATTTAAAAATCGTTAGTTATAACGAACCTTAAGTTTGTAGTAATCTCTAGTGGCAGGTTTGTAGCAAAATAATTTCATACTTGGGACTTGAAAACATTTTCTTGTCCATTTCTGTTTTTCCTGGGCATCACAGTGTTGTGCTAATACCATTTCAACATTTATGTCCTTACCATAAACTACTGATAGCACAGTGCTGATACCTTTTATAATTGTGTCCTTTGTAATCCTGAAGTGATAATTGCTCCTTCACCAACTCCTGAAAATTTGCCTTAACAGTAGATGAAATATTCCTCTGATTTGGATGTGCTTGACCATTGGTACTGGTATCTCCTGCAAAGAGTTGCACAGTGACATGGCTGTATGTATGTTGCTGGTCACGTGAAAGTCCATGTGGAGAATCATGCTGATATTTCTTGTTCCCCTTGCTGGTATATGCTGGAGATATAACTTCTGCTGGGTTAAATTTATGTGATGTTGGATGAAATGGATGGGTAGATGTGGTAAAATCCTGATGAACAACATGTCGTGAATTTGGGAAGTTATTTAAGCAAGTATCTAAAGTCTCTGCTGTATTATTGCCAGGGTCAACAGAAGGACTTGCATACAGCCCTGTCCTCAGTGTGCTGCTCTTGTCTTGCTCCACTGCCTGCATGGCAACAGCCTGAAATTCTGGTATTTGGTGGTGCCAAGACTTTGGTTCTGCTGGTCTTCCTGGTGGTTGCTGGCTATCGTTCCTTGGGAAAGGTCTCCCTTTGAGACTCTGGTTGGATTTTAGTTTATTTCTCTGAGATGAATTCTGGTGATCCTGAAAGAAGTTATCAAAAGTGAGGTGAATTTCAGTGGTTGGTATCTAATATTCATTAAGATCAACAAGTGTACGGGTAAGTTTGGCTGTCACAATGCCTTTCATGCAGTTATTTCTCAGAATTCTGCAAACTAAATGGTTAACTGGTGTTTTGACTGGATTCCATCGTGGTCTATGACTCTAACTCAGGACACCATCCTTATTTCAGGCAGCCCTTAAATAGCTGTGGACGCTACAATGAAGCTGGGCTCTGGACATGTACTGAACTTTGAACGTGTGTTGATGTGGTGCCTTGAACAGGTAAGAACAGGCTGCAGTGCATAATCATCCATCCCTTTACAGATCAGGGATGTATGGAGCCAGCCACCCTTGTTTAATGTACGTTCACAACTACAGCAATGTTACAGCAAAGTCCTATATGCCCGAATAAGTAGTGTGATGGAAATTAGTTTTGTGTCCTCTTAGCAGAGAGTGAAGTGAAGCTTTGTGCAATAGTCTGAGACAAATTCTGAAGCAGAACACTATAGAAATGGTTCCTTATAGATGCAGACCATATCTAAGAAATGATGCTGTGGTAAATACGGAACGAGGGAGTTTTCTCTGAATGAGGTGCAAAAATAGGTGCCCTGAAATGCACAGGACTACTTGTTTCTAATCCTGTAGATGAGTGGTAGCTCACTGTCAACCACCTGGGGAAAATGGTTCAAGAATAAAATCAGTTTTTGGTTTCTAATCCTCTAATAAAAGTAAACTGTACTGAATTTCAGGAAAAAAAGGCTACGTACACACTATTAGACTGGTCCCCAACAGAAACAGACTGATGTCAGGTATTTAAATGCTTTCATTTCTAAACCAAGTGCTCCTCCCTGCCCTGTATCCTGCAAAACACAATCCAAATGATAAGAAGTAATTTCAGAATTTAAGCCCAGCAGGACGGCTGTCTTGAGCTGAACTGACATGCATGAAATCCTGAGTTTGTTTAAGAATTGTCACTTGCCAGTGACAGCCTCAGGTGTTGCCTGTGTTGAGGAGGGACGTGGCTTTCCTTATAGGGAATGTACAAACCCATTCTCAGTCCATTTAATCTTTGTCAGCACTAAAATCCTCCATTTCATCCTCCCGTCTCTCTAGGGTTCTTTTGTTAGCAACACTTGCAATCACCACATAGCATATGCACTCAGAATAACTACTTAATGGTAGGTATTAAATCCACATATAGAGCAGAATGTTTTGGTGAAAGCTTTAGCACTGGGGAATCCCGACTCCTGGTGCCAAGATGATGATTTGTTAGCTCGACCTCTGCTGTAACAATTAATGCTCTGGCTACTGGTGGAAAGCATGAGCTGCTGCCAAACTGGGAGCAGGCAAATGTTTTCCCATTTAAACAGAATGAGCAACCCTGTAAAATACCTGCCTCGTTCTGAAATTCCATATATAAAGGACATCTCTCACCATGAACAGCAGCATAAAATCTTAATTGTCCTTTACAGAAGGGCAACTTCCAGTTTTAAGTGAACAGCAGGGAATGTAAACAGTCTGCCTGCATCACTTCAAATACTTGTAATACAGAGAGAGTAATGAGGTTTGCCAACAAGAATTCCAGGTGGCTTGAAATTCTGGTTCTGAAGTTCTTGTTTTTTTTGTCAGTGATCATCACGTACTAGTTCATGCTTTTACATTATCATCAACCAGATAATGTCCTAAATAGATAGACTCTTTGAGCTCAGAATTCCTTGGGATTTGGGATCTATTTTGATGTAAAATCATTCAGTATATAAGGCAGCATATGTGTTAAACTCCAGTGATTATCTACTGATAGATACCAAAGTATTTATTGTTAGTAATTGGTACTTTAAAAGTAATGAATTTACATCTTTAAATAGTCAAACTTCAATGTTATTACATATATATATATATATATAAAAAAACCTTCTCATGTTCTATTGAAAAGGAACCTTGAGCCGCTGTGCTTTCAGGTACCATTTGGCTTCAGGCTCTGCTTTCACAGTCTGGAACGGTAGGACGCTCTGAACTGGTTCCTCATCAACAGTTTTAGGATCCGTAACCTAAAAACCAAGAAAGTTTATGGCCACAGTCTAATCAAATGAAAGGATTTAAAAGTCTGGGGGGGAAATATTGCAAAGCAATTTGCCTCCTATTAAAGCTAAAGTTAGGCATTATAAAATAGATAACAAGAAAATGAACGGCTAAAAGAGAAGCTGCAAAAGGAAGCAAAAAGCCAGTTAACAGTGGTGTGTGAGTGGGAAGTATCCCTTCTGCTTTTAAGAAGGAGAGAGGAAAAGAAAATTGCAGGAAGTATACAGAACAGAAACCTACTTGTAACTCTCAAATGTCTGGGCTTCTGCCTTTATAGGAGAGCCAGTGGATGTACCTAATAACAGAAAAGCAACTAGACAATCATCATTGTCCAAGCAATCAGCCAGAGTACCAAGATATTGATGAGTGACGCACACCATTGCAAGGTCTTCAACAACAGTCGTGCAGGAAAAGATGGCAAACCAATAGTAATGTGTTGGTAGACAAGGACAAGGAGTAGCTGCAGAAAGAAAACATCTAATACACATAGCCTAGCAACAATGCCAATCAGCTTGTGGATAACAGCAAGCCCGCAAACAAGAAGAACATCTTCACGTGGCCACAGTCATGGTGGCACGATGGCTGGAAATCAAATTTGAGCAATTTCTTGAGGGTGGCTGCTGGAACTAGAGATTTTGAAGTCGAGTGATACTCTTGTAAATAGAACAATAATTAAATGTTTTCTTGAGAGCATCGAGCATTCTCTTTTTTCCCCCAATCTTTAAAACTTCAGGAAAGAAAAAAATGCTTTTAAATTTTTTTTTTTATATATATATTTCTGTTGTCCCAAATTATTCTGCTAACTACTAGAGCAGGTGTGACCTCAATGAAGAGTGCAGTTAAGGAGTCTCACTGTGAAGAGACTACGGCCAACTGTCTGCTGGACTCACGCTTGCGGTAGGAGCACTCACTCACCATCGCAGAGCGACACTGGCCAGCACAGAACTGGTGCTGAGGAGACACTTGTGACCAAGAGAATTCTTAACTGCAAATCTTAATGGTGAAATCAATGTGAAGGAAATGTTAAGTCCTTGCGGGGAGCCGAACGTCTCATCTTTGGGGGTGAGAGGCTAGGACGACTAGGAAAAGGTAGGTGATGAGCTTTCCGGTGGTCTCGTTGCTCCAGATGGTGATGCAGATTCTGTTGTGACCAGAACAGTTCAAAAGTTTCACAGATAAAAAGTTTCAGGAAGGAAGAGTTACCGCAGGAGTTTTCCTGAACGGTGGATAGACGCAGCTTTGCAGACAGCAAGATGTTTTTGGTGGAACCAACTGCCTCGCCGCATTGATAGCTTACTGGGCAGGTAAAGCATACTTCTACATTATCTCTTTGAAAGAGGAACAGGACACAACCTCTGCCAGCATTTTTTTTGTGAACTATTCTATTAATACCAATCAAATTGAGAAAATGATCAAATGAAATTGCATTTTGAGAATCATAAGCTGTGTAATGCCTATTCTGTTAAATTGAGGCCCATAATTGCTTCTCTACTGAAAAGATACAACAAAGACAGCAATCATGGCATGTCATTATCCCAGACTAGAAAACCGGCCTTTGCAGTGAGGACTTCAAAGGCTTGTGGTTCTCGAATTGCATTTGGCTGCTATTGTTGAAGCGCAGGCAATCTTGATTAGGTGTTTACACTGAGGTAAGGCGCAGTGCACAGAGAGTCTGAGTGCCTTGGTCTAGAGCCATTAAAAAACTGTACATTATGTTCCTTGCTTTGAAGTAAGGGGCTTGTAGGTAGGAAAGCAACTCAGTGAGTACAGCTGAGCTAGATTGGGCCACTACTTCTCCCTCTTTCTTTCTTTCTCTCTCAAAGAAATGCATCATCAGGTTCTTAAAGGATCAGGCAACACTGCAAAGAACTTGGCGCTTTATAAAATGCTTTATCAGTTAGTGGATATATAGATCAACACCCATTCATGGTATGTTTTGGTACATATGGCCCACTGTCTGTATGCACAGAGGCAACGTCTGTGAATCTGTCAACGATGAGGCTGCAAATATTTTACTTGATGTTATGTCAGTTAAAAAAAAGTATGCAAAGCACTTACTCCAATGTAAACACTACTTCACCACCACAGTACCTGACAGCCAACAGTGATCATATCAATAAAACCAGCTTCAAGATCCTGCAAAGCTCAAAATAATCCAGTTTAGGAACTAACAGTATTCAGAACACGTTTGGTGGCTCCAGCAGAAGACGTGTGTCTTGTTTGCTGCTTCTCATACTTGGTGATTTTGCACTTTTGATACACTTTTTCAGGTAGGGTGACTAAAATTGGCTCATGGGCCAGCTCTGGCCAACAAGATGCTTCTGTCATGCCTTCTTTCATGAAGAAAGGATGTCTCTATTACAAACAAGAGAGGTGAGTACTTCTTCCTCTGCCTATCAGCAGCAAATACGGAGGTGGCTGACAGTAGGTGATGGTGCTGCTGTGGCTGTAAGAACTTGTCAAGGAAAGAAACACACCTTTCTACACACACACTGCCTGGCCCCTGCTATGTCACATCTCTGCTGTCCCCATGACGACTTCAGCAAGGTATTCTTAGATCAGAGCCCTGATTTTAACAGGATTTTTTCGTTTTCTATTGCATGTCTTTGAATAGTCTCTACCCAACCAAGTCCTGATCCCTGGCTCCAATACTTACATAGGAAACATTTTCAGAATTCCCCAAATAGTAAACATAATCATATCAACACAGCTTTAATTAGCATCAATCTACACTAATTATTTTTACCATCAACCAAATTATGACTGGAAAAAAAAAAGAAGTGCTCTTAATAGCTCTGCTAGAAAAAAGCTTGTCCGTCATTACACTCCTTGTAATGTAGTCAGCAGATGCCCTCTAATGTTGTGTCAACTGTTCATTAGCCCTGGAAAACGTGTCACTTGAAGCAGAAAGTCTCTGTAGTTTTGCAAGTTAAGAATTTTCTATGCTACAACTCGTGGAGTGATTCAATGACTCCCACCTTCCCATTATGCATAATAAGTAGCAAGTAAAAGCAACAAACTCATGTATAATCGTTCATTAGGAACTGTAATTGCATTTCCACTTAATCCTTAATACAAGTTGTCTGATATTTTGCAGTCGATCATAAAGATAGGTCCTTCAAATCCAAGGGCTACACGATGGGTATCTGATGACCAATGTCAAGTATAAGGTTTGGCCGGTCTGGGGAAGCACGTGAGAGGAAAGGGTGGTGTGAGCACTCCAATCTAACAGATATTTCCTGGATATTCCTACATGTGTGTCCCTAAATGACAGGGATAAGCAAGACTGGGCACGGTGCCTGAAAACAGTGTGACCACAATGTGTTTTCTGCTTCTTAAACTCCACTGTAACTTCACATGACACTTTTTTTGTTATGATCGATGTGGGTGGAACAACACTAAGCCAAAGGGGTTTTTTTAAGCCAAATGGTGACACTGAGCTTTCCTACTGCAGTTAAAAACTTGTGAGTCTTCTGCTATGAGAAACAATTTGCGTTCGCTGCATTGAGCAAAACTCAGCAGAGATAATCGTTACCAAATTCTTGTTGGCCAAGCTGAGAAAAAATCAGAGGCAGTAAAACCAGAACCGCTAATAAGGTGCAGTGTAGATCCCATAGGAAGGAGGATGGCATTTCTTTAGCATCAAGATTAGAAAGTAGTACGAGGTTGCCCCTGTGACACATTTCATGGCTGAGAACATACATAGCTTAACACGAGCTGTGGCAAGGTCGTCGCTGGGGTTGGGAGTAACTGAGGACTTGTCAATTATTCTGTAAAGGGTGAACAAGATTGTCACTGGGAATCACAAATGATCAGTCACATGATAGGTTGTAAATCTACTTACCTCTCCTGCAAACCTGCTCATGCAGCTATTCCACTGTAACACTAGACAGTCCTCAGCTTATATTGGTTAAAAACCATGGAAATGTTACCTACCTGTTCTTGAAGAACTTCTTGCTTTTTACTGTGTAACTCAAGGTAGGAAGTTATCTTCTCTGAACGTAATCCTAAAGTCTGTTTATTTTTTTCCACAAAGTTTTTTTTAACTCTTTGTGGTCGATGTGGAATCTGAAGAGAAAAAGCACGGCCATATGTACTGGGACAATCTTTGAAATGACAGCTATCTGCAGATTCTTTCCCTTTGGCAGGTAGCCTGAAAGGTTCCTTGCTGGCCACGGCATTTAATTCATGAAAGCTTAGTACTTCTGTACCAAACTCTGAGAATGAATCCTGTGATTTTGCCTCCTCTTGATTGTTTTCTTCTGGGGAGCCACTGGAATGGAGGTAAAACGAGTCCACGCTGCTTCCTTCATCAACTTGATGTGTTTTTCCTGACTCAGAAAATTCTGCTGCCTCTTTTGTGTTCTTCCAGTTAGGATTGTATCTTAGGCTAAAATATTTGTCCACAGACTGTTGTTTCCTGTTTTAAAAAGGAACACAAAATTACTTATGTATAAATTGTATAAATTCTCTATTATTTCACTATGCAATTTGAGCCAAGAAACATTCTGCAAATATGGCCAACTGAATTATTTCAGTGCATACAGTATGGCCATTTGTGGGAGTTGGATCAGAATAGTTTTATCATGCATTTTTTTTAGTAGGAAATTTAAGCAGGACCTCCTCTTCATTTTTATTTTTCATTATCAGTGAATGATAAATTCAGATGACAGTAGAATACAGTCTTAACCCTAAATTCAGCATACAAATAAGTACTGGTAGAATCAACTAAAAGATGAAATATGTTGTACTGCTTCTGTTGTTTCCTTTAAAATGATGTAGCCTACAAAAGACAGTATGTGTTGCTCATTTTTCAAAGACTCTGCTCTGTGAAATACATGATTTTCCTGGTAAAACTGTGTTCTCAAATGCCAGTTTGAGACCGTCTAAGCAAGAACAGGCTGCAGCTCTGTAGCTTTTCTCTTTTTTCTCATTCCTATGAAACATCATCACGTTTCAATAAAAAGAAAACCTCTCTATAAAATACTTAAAGCAACTTCTCATTATAAAACAGGCTCTACTTGACATAAGTGTAGAAAAACAGACCAGAAATGTTTGTGGGTTTGGTTTTAGGTTTTTTTTTTGTTTGTTTGGTTGGGTTTTTTTGTTTTTTTGTTTTTTTTAACAAGTGTCCAAATTGTTGTTCTGAACTACATTTGTCATAAAGCAAAGATGGTCTGCCTTAGAAAAAACACAGTTGATTCTGTTTTTGATTTATGGTCTGACCCTACAGGAGGAAAAGCAAGTGCAGTAGGCAAAACCACACAGTTTGGCTTCCAGGAGATGGGCAGGTGGTGGCAGGAGTAAGGAACATGGGAGAAAAACATTTTTTCTTAACTGGACCAGCAGTATAGTCCTGGTTTCTTGGGCACTGACAAATGCTGAGCCTTTCAGGGTGACGTTCAGAGGCAGGCACTGAAACCTGGGTGTCTTTTCAGCTTCTAAAAACAAATCTGTACCGATCTGCCAGCAGATTCTCCAAGCTGTGGCATAGGTAATTATATTACCCTTTCCATAAATCATTTCTACATCCTTTCTAAATTAGTTACATGCCTATGCCTATATTTCAGGCGGCTCCTAATAATAAAAGAGTCTGTTCCTCTAGCAATGCTTCTCATTTCAGGCAAGCATTGGTGCCGTGGTATCCTGTATACTAGAGATTAGATGATTTACAGCGGTGAAAGCGTTATTATTCCGAGTTGCCATACACCACAGGTAAACAGAAATAGGTGACCATATTTTGAAATGAGTACAGAAATATGTGATATAATGGCAGTGATTCAAATAACACAGTATAATGCTAAAGAGTTCTATTGTGCTGAAATGTGTGCACAGCAGCTCAATTGTACGACGCAGGCCAGGTCACCGCACGGGAACAAAATGAGTGTGAAGAGCTCCTTCATCTCTAATCATCTGCAGACGAAAAGTGCACCTTTTATTCCCTCCCCCCCCTCAACTTGCTATAAAGGTTAGATGGACTCTGTACTCATCAACAAAATGTTGTATGTAGACAACAGATGCAGCATTTCCTCTTCAAATTCCGAGGTTAGTAATGGATGTAGAGAGGGGGTTTCATATGTATATGCTGTGATATTTGCTCCGGTTAATGGACTATATTTGAGTACTTACTAGGCTAAGTTCAAACAAAATAAAATTAAATTTCCATTTAATGAAGAGCCTCACATTCAGCATAGTATTCAGTCAAAAAATTACTAAAAATTAGAGCATGTTTCTAGTACAATTAACATCATTTGCACTCACAATAAAATATGCAATAACTGGCCATTTTGCCCGTTGAGCATGTGAATAAAAGTATGCTATTAATCATTTAGCCTTCATTTGTTTGCCATTTTATTTTAAGTAGACAATTAAATTGAAACTGCACATTATTATTACTTCAGGTTTAATTTAATCCCTTTAAACTTGAGAATTATTCCTGATTTATACAATGTTAAACCTTTTATGCGCATGACAGCAAATTACATCTTATTGTACATACCAAACTGTACGTACCAAAGGCTTTCAAATGAATGTTTAAAGGTGATGGTAACCCTGGAAATTTTAATTTTAGATTTATACAGCTGTAAGGACAACACTTAAGCACTTTGCCAACATAAACTGGTCTTGAAGATGTGATGTATATCGGGGGGAACATAAGGTTTTCAAGTGTCAGAACTATTCTACTCATCTACTACAATCCTAAACCTTACCTCCCATCACTCTTGTGTACTGCATTTGTGTATTGAGTTGTGCCATACTCAGCTCCTTGTTCTTCTACACTCAGCTCCTCCAAGCTATCTTCTTCTAAGCTGTCATTCTCCAGCTCATCAGAACACAGTGCTACCAGCTCTTCATTGTCATGAATCCGCTGCTGGAGTTCTAACTGATACTGTCTCTCCTGGATAAGGCTTTCAGAGTCTTGGGAGTCGTGCAGCCTTGAGGCAAAGCCCCCAGGTGGCCTTTTCCAGTACGCAGGGTGGAAATCTGGTTGCGTGAGTACGTTTTGATGTATTTTACGTATGTTGCAAGTGCACGGAGAAGAAATTGTAATATACTTGGTATCTGAAGAACTCATTCTGGTGTTTGCAGCGACGGTACGTGCCAGCCCTGTGATTGGAAAACATGAGAGTAAACACAAAAAGTTTGTTCACTTTACAATAATATTGGTTAAAAGCGAGAATTGTGGGTAGTATCATGGGCGTAGACTCAGAATTTGACCTTCTGTAGTTAAAACTTCACCCTCTTGCACTGATTTTCCTTTGAGCAGTTAATATGGAGGTCCCTGTAGTGCAAATCACTCATCACTACGCAACCTACCTTAAACTATTAGTGGTAACAAAAGTAATCACATATAAACAGCTAATGGAGAAGAAAACGAAGCCAAGACAAAGCAACACCATTTTATCTGTTGATTTTTGAGAGGCAAAAGACATTTTCCATCTCTTTATTCCACTTTCTACCATTTTGCCATGTAATCTCCCAGCAAGAAGGGCACGGGGCGGGGGGGGGGGGGGGCAGGGAAGCACAGGGTGACAAGAACGGGAACGCTTCTGAAATGAGGAGGAGTTTATTTTCCTTTGACTGCAGTTAAACGCTCCGTCAGCCCCCGAGTACCGCCAGGGTCCGGCCGCCCATGGCTGCTGGGGGGCAGCGAGCAGAGGGAAGCCCGGCAGCTGTGTCTGGAAACGGCCTCGCCTGCGGCCCCGTCCCGGGAGCGTCCCCCCGGCCCGGGGGCAGCTCTGCGGCTCCCCCCCGGGAAGCTGGGCCAGGCCTCCCCGCACCCCCCCCCCCCCGGCTCCGCATCCCCGGAGGCCTCGCCGAAGCCCCGCACTCCCCTCGCTCCAGTGCCCCCAGTCCCCTCACGGGTCTCGGCGCGGTCCGCAGGCCTCGCCGCCGGCCCCGACCCGTCGCCATGGCTGCAGCGGCGGACGCCGAGCCTACCAAGCGGCGGGGGGGACGCGCTTCGCCGGCGGGGAGCGTGGTAGCGCCCGGGCCGGGCCGGGGACAGGGCCAGGGCCCCGCTGCCCTCGGCCGAGGGACGGGCTTGCGGGCAGCAGCCAGGTAACGGGATATTCAGAGCCTGTTTGCTATAGTTCTAGAGAGAGAGAAGAATCTCTGCGTTAAAAAAAAAAAAAAAAAAGTACAGCTGTCTGTTGTAAATTCCCTTTCTTTTGAGAGTTCAGCGTTATCTCTCTCTGCCTCCGCAAAGGGATGGTGTGGAGGGGCTCTGCAGGTGGAAAGGCTTGGCCGTTCTCCCAGGTGAGTCCTGCCCCTGGATTTGGAGGATCCTGTAGCGTGATGCACCCACTTCACGTTGGCCAACCCCTCCTTTGAAGAGCTCCCCGGCCTTGGTAACGCCGCTGGGAGCTGACGATGTGGGAGACTGGACAACGGTAGCACCCAAACGTTTTGGTGTCGGAGCCCCTTGCAGACTGGTGCCGATGCAGTCTTGCACAGGCAGAGCGTGACGTGGACATCGTACAGGGAAGAAACTGAGGCAGAAGTTCTAGCAAGAGGGGGACAGCCTTTTGGTTTTTATCGCTTTGGACTTTCCCGCCTGGTCAAATACAGCTGGATGTCCAGGTTGCAGTTCAGAATGAGATGATGAAGTCCTGGTTGGTTTGCAGCTCCCTGGGTTTCCTGCTCAAGTCTTGTGCTTGCAGAGGAGGTGGCCGAGACACTATGTGAATATCTTCAATACCTTGCAGTGTTCGGGGCTGGTTGTGTGTTCCCTTGCCAGAACCCTAATTGCTGGTAGGACCCGAGATGGGATCGATGAGCTCTGTTTCTGGCAGTGGTTAATTAAATCCGCTGAGGATTACAGGTAAATCAGTGTTCATTGATAATGGGTTTCTAGGAGCGCTGGCCCCATCTACCTGCCCCACCATTTAAAGGAAAGCAGTCCCAGCTGCCTTGTGGATTGGGGGTGGCTGTTTGTATTTCTGCTTCTTGAAATCATATTGGTATCTGAACCCTGTAATATAAATACCAGGAAACAGTGGTGTTTCTGCATGTGGTACAGACTTGCCATTGCTATACATCCGTTTCTTTTCCACATCCAAACAGTTTCTCGCTTATAGCGATGTTTTGGGGGTTTGGATTCTTCTGTGTTGTTTCCACGTCTCCTTTTGTTACATACTGTATGTTGGAGTTCTGATTGAGGACTGAAATATAAACAGACGTTTATTACTAATTTTGTAAGTAGGGAAGCACCTGCAACTAAATTAAATTAATTAAACTAAATTAATTAACTAAAACCAACTAATTAAACTAAATACTTTGCATTTAAAAACATGCGAAAAAGAAGAGAATTAAAAAAAAATATTTACAGGCCACTTTCTCTTTTAATGCAGTTTAGGTGCTGAAATAAACTCGTGTTGAAAGACACTGGGCAAGTTCCCGTGTTTTTGCCACACGGGCTTATTCACCTACTGGCAGCTGCCTTTGTTCCAACAGGAGGCCAAGTGTGGAACAGAAATACCCCAGCTGAGAAGGCTGACAGACCTGACTCTGTCTGTAGTCACTGGCTGAGGGCAGGACTGATGAAGCACTGGTGTTTTGTGGGCAGTGCAATCAGGTAAGAGCCATTCAGGACAGTTTTAACAGTAGTAGTTTGGTATATACCCTGCATATTGTTTTTAAAAGTGCTTCAGTAGGTTCTGCTTCAAAACTAGATAAGCCCATCGTGGTTTATCCGGTCTGACCTATCAAATAGAAATCAATGATTTTCATTTTGTATGGTTCTGCACCACTCTTGCTGAAGGTACGGTATCTGTGGTGGACCTCTAGGGATGAAAGGTTTGGGTTTAGAATCTTCAGGTTTAAAACATGTTTGCAACCAGCTCTCTATAGTAAGATGCCCACAATCTGCTCTGCCTGAGGTCAGTAGCAGTGCTCTAACAGGAATTAGTTTATGTTGGTTAAAGGTTATTACCATGTCTGTTCTTCTCGTGGCCCGGACTGTCTTCATTAGATTTGGATTTATAACTCTCCAGTGTTTGCTCTGAAACATCATTTTCTGTGCAGAAAACAAATGTTATTGTGAAGATACATTCAATCATCCTGACTATTTAAGAGATATGCTTAAGACAACCATTTTGGTGGCTTTCATGGGACCTTGTGTCAGCTGAAGTGTGGCCTCAGGCCACTAGTTAAAGGGACTTTTCAACAGTTTCTTGCAACCACGGTCCCTGTCTATGGGAGAAGGATATTTAATTGGTGGCTGGAGGAGCTGTGTCTTGTCTCTCCTTAACAGGCTCCTCAGCTCTCAATTCCTCTAAATAAAGCTCCTTGGACAGGGCCATCACCCACCTCTCTTCCACACTCCATGAGCTTTTTTCAGCTTCCTCATAAAAAGCAGGACAATGATGAGCAGCACCAAAATCAGAACAGCCACCAAGATTGGCAGCAGGAGATTATTCTCTTTCTTTTTGATGCCTTCAGACTTTCGATCTTGCTCTGTAAAAGAGGCAGAGATATGTTCGTGTTGTTAAATAGCTTCCTGCAAGTCTCTGGTAGTTAAGACAAGGATGATATATCCTGAACCAGGCCAGATGAACATGCTGGGAGAACAGAATTCACCATATTGGACTTAAATTTAGGATGTGAGGTCAATTTTTTTTCTTCTTGTATGAACAAAGAAAAACGGATTGAAATCGGATTTGGGCTCTGGCACAACAAGCAGTAAAACTTTGTGTTCTTTCTAGATTATAACAATGGTTGTGTTTCTGTGGTCTCTCCCCAAGACTGCAAGCCAGCATTACTGACAAAGTGTTTGGAGGTAGGTACAGCAGAGAGAACCAGCTCAGGGTAAGAAAGCTCATTGCATGTCTGGAAGCTGTCATTAAAGAGCTCGTACCGAAGGTGATGGCAGAAATCAAGGTTACGTTTTCTGTTGGTAGTGGGCCTTGTGTCCTGAAAAGTTCTTCTTCTGTCACGTTGCCATTTATTGCTGTTTTGGTCCCTGGAAGAATGGAAAGGAGAGCAGTATTCCTCTGAAGGGCAAAGGGCTGGTTAAGAAATGCATATTTTCCCAGCAGCTTTGAAGGCCAGAGCATCTGGTACTGCAGCAGAAAGGGACTTCTGGAGCCTTTGACTTAAAGCTCTGTGCTCACTTCCTTAACACCATGTTTTGTTTCAGTCTGAGGACCACCTAAGCTTTATGAACAGAAAATCCTCAGAGTCTCTCACACATTGTGGAATTCAATGGTTCCCATTTATATCTAAATTAAAACAAAGCTAAGCTTTGACTCTGGTCATTTTGAGGCTTTCCCTGTCCACCAGCCTGCCTCTCTTGCTTGCAAAACCAGGAATGAGCACGTACCCTTTTCCTAAAAGCAGTTTTTTACTATTATTATTCATATCCCTGACTACTCTTTTACTGTTCTTGTAGCTCACAGTGGAGCAGTCACCAGTGTGAGAATCTCCACCCTGTAGCACCACCACCCATGTCTGATGATGTGAGGTCGTACCGGTAGGGACAAGATAACTCGAGGAACCAGCCAACTCTTCCTTTCCTGATGCAGCTGCCGTTACTTTGGACCCTGCACAACAGAGAGGTGAGTTCTGACTTTCTCATGCACACAGACAATAGATCCTTGTGTAATTAACTTTGATTTGTAAAGCTAAAATGGTGACGTGTGCTGTGCCTACCAAAACTTTATGTTCATTAGAGATTTTCTTCCTTATCAGGTATGAAAACACACCTAGTGAAAATCCTGGTAGCAGATATAGTCTCCCTCTCCAGGTATGTTTATCAGTGTATATCTGAATTGTTTATCAGGATATAGCCTTTCTGTGACTTTCGTAATTACCGAGGTAGCACAAAGGCCTTTTCCAACCTAAACAATGCTGTGATTCTGTGACTCTGTGTATTTCTAAGACAGCCAATTGATTTTTCTCTGCAGGGCTTGTGGCATTAAGCAGGTGCGTGCACCCACCCGCAGTGGGTTTTGGCCAACTGATTTGGGCAGTGGATCCGTTCATTCTTCTGCGGGGAACAACTCTCTCAGTTCAAGAACTGCAACTGCCAGCCCACTCTATGCACAGATAATCGTTGTTACGCAGTGCCACCTAGTGCAACCGGCTAGAGAAATCCCAGCCTGGGCTCCCATCATGCTGCTGTAGTGGCTGCTGATGTTGTTCTGCATCTAACCAGGGACTTTTTTTGGTTTCCTGGCTGTCAAACTGAGGGCTCCCCGCACAAGCGAGAAATGCAACGTTTTATGTTACACCCTTGTTTGTAATGTGGAATGTAATGCTGCTCTTGGTAGCATTTCTCTCCTGGGTTGGTAAATTGGTGTAACGAAGGCCAAACTTACTAGCCGATGTGACATCTGGTTGTAGGTATTGCTGGGTTGGTGTTGATGCTGAGCTGGTAACTACTGGATCCTCTGGTACTGCAGAAGGGATGGTTGGTTGTTCAGATCCTAAAGGAACCACCCCCCCAAACACAAGTGAAAAATCAGAAGACACACTTTGCTATTGAACTGATCCTTGAAAAACAAAACCTACCCTGTATGGTCCATGCTCAAGACTGTTTGGGTGATCATATGATCAGTGGTTAGACTTACAGTCCCACCCTCCCACCTTCAGCTCTCCTGTCCTCTGAATATATTTAACAGTATGAAATGAAGAAAAAAATGAAAGTGAAACATTACCAGTATGCTGTGGGTAGCTCAGAGCAGAGGCTGTGTTGCTGATGAGATCTGACACTGGTGCAGTCACTGGGAAAAAAAAAACCAAAGCAGTTCTGAAGGCTGTGCAAAAGGTCCCTTAGTGATGCTGGCAACTGGTGATAGATGATGTGTTTATCTGACCTGTGCATTAATTAGAAAGAGGCCAAGCAATTAAAGCCTACCTGTAGATTGCTCATTCTTAGAGACACGTGTATCCACCTCTAGCTCAGCTGGTGTAAGATTTGGTTTTGTCACTGGAAAAAAGCCACAACAGTGCAACTTTTAGAGCACATTATAGATGTTTGTTGCATAAAGCAACTGCAGGAAGAATCAAGGAAGTTTCTTTAGATCCATCCTAAAGATGAGTGAATAGGCAGAAGGCAAACTCTCCACTGAGAATTACTGGACAAGCAGCTGCAGTGTTAGTTTACAATATTTGCACCCTACTAGCTTTGCAGGTGGATGTGCCTAATATGTAGAAGACATAGGAAGCACGCAGCTTTTTGAGAACATAAACTTTTGAGTTATCTTTAAAGTTTTAGGACAGATATCACTTGAATGCTAGGAGCAGCATTGGGGAACTGACCTGCCTGGGCTCCTGTAGCTTAATATTCAATGAATGTTAAGGTAATTAAAAAGCAGGAAAAATCCTTGAAATCTTATTGTGGAGTTCTTCTTTTGCCCCAGGTAGCCCTCTCATTTAAAAACAGATTCCACACATGGGGCAGTAGACTCTGCTTTTCCTATCTATCTGCTTAACTTTCACCACTTGAGACTGTTAAAATGGGATAGCCTTTGTTGAAGGGCCCTGCAGTACCTGTCCTAGGGAGGTCCTCAAACCGAAAAGATGCCATCAACTTCTCTTCTCTTAGCGCTTGGTGACGAACGACGCAGCTGGCTGTTGAATTGGGCCCATAGGCAAGGACAGTCAGCAAGCTGGTCGTGTTCCATTTCTTCCCATCAGCTTCTAACTTGTGCTTAGTGTCACCTATACACCCATTGGAAGAAAACATTTAAGTGCTTTTTAGTCAAGAGCAATGTAATGAAAAACCTTCCAGGCGCAATCTGCATTACTTGGCTGTGCTAAAGCGGCGCCTGATTACCGTGCAATTGTGTAAATGGATTATATGGGAGCCCAAAGGTAGCAAGGTCATATTTTCTTCTTCAGCAGTTATTTAAGTGCAGACCTCTCTGCACCACCTGCACTTAACCCAAAGCCTCTGCTCGGTTTCATGACTGATGGGAAATTCCCCTGCAGCGCCGTACGCGCCTCGTTGAGATGTCCAAACACCCACCCGCACTTTTGGTCCTTACTGAACGGAATAAATTGCTTTCCTGTCTGCCACAGCCATGCATGGCCCGTGATAGGGAGCCTCCAGGACAGGACATGCTGTTTTGCTGCACAAATAAGATCTGGAAAGGTTCTGCCATGTGATATCCCAGGGCATTCAGTTTGTTTCTTAATAGGCATGGATTTGTTACGCCGACTGTAAAAAGGAGTTGTGCAATTTTGTCACATATTGATAACTATGCGCAGTAAATGTTGATGTGCAGTATTTGTATCTGTAATAAATAAGCATTTCTATAACTCTGTGAAAACCCGTGCAAGTTCTCCATCATCCCTAAAGTGCCATTTTGACTCTTCCCCTTTTGCAGCTGGGGAAGTTAAAGACAAACATTAATTGCCTTGCCATAATGAGCGAGAGAGCATCGTGCGGCTTGTCCGATGGAGTTCATAGTCCTCTAGGTACTACTGACTTTTACTCATTTATATGATATGGAAAAATAAAGATATATTTCATGTGACACAAAGAGACACGTTTGAATAGCTCTGGTGGAGAAGGGGGTTTCTTCAGATGTTTGCCTTAAATGCCCATGGTGGCACAATAATTTCTACTTTCTGTTGGAGGTTCTCTGCAAACCAACTGATGCTTTCTCTTAAGGTTGTTACCAAGGGTAACAGATCATTTCTTAAATGAAAGAAATTCCTTGTTTCCCAATTAACCTTTACAAATAAGCTGCTGTGTCACACAGACCAGTATTCCTCAGCCCTCTTTTCCACCCACTGCAGGGTCACAGAAGAGCTCAAAAGGATTTCCAAGTGTTTTTGCTAGGAAGGAAGCCACACTTTGCCAGCAACAGCTCAGCAATTGCAGCTGATTTGCCCCTGCTGAGCCCTGGTGTAACTGAGGTGCTGCCAGTAATTAAGATCTATTAGCTATTTTGTGATTAGTATAAATATTTGCAGGAAGTGATTAGAGCTGAGAGTGGGAGAAAGAGGTGTTACTGAAAGCAGACAGCTTCCAAAGGTAAGAAGCACACAAAAGTTTTAGAGTCAGGGTGGATATTTTCCCTTCTCACATGCTTTGACCCGGGTCTGCCACGCAGGGTGAAATCAATGTCGTGTCCCCAAGTCCCTCCAGGTCGGATGGCCCGGCTGGAGGGACCTGTGCTGGTGACTGCTGGGGAGACTGGTGGATACAGGGGGTTGTTAGACTGAGTGGGAGGTGTTCAGGGGCTGAGCTGGGAGCTGTCATGTTACTGTTACTGGAGCGGGGCAGAGCTGAGGTTGCTTCCAGTCTGAGGAAATCCCTGCTTTTCAAACGCTGCATATACAACCTTAGATCCACTGCTTCCTTGATCTGGTGTTGCCCCCCAACACATGCAGGATGTTGGAACCTGCTTTTCTCTTTTTTTTTTATGCAGTTGCATTAGTGCCTGTGGTTCTGGCAGCCTGGAATCTTCTTCAGTTGGGATTTCTAGCTCTATTATCTATGCTTCTCTGGTGTTTTCTAGTTAAAAAAGCCATCTTGGGCCAGGAAGGAAGGCTACAGGTTAAGCTTTGAATACATTGCTTGATGATGCAAAATACAAACAAGAGCTTGTTAGTAGTGAAAGAAATTTGCACTGGAGGGTGCTTTCCTAACACTTCGTACAGATGTGCTTTTCCTCTCGGCCGTGCTGCAGTTACAGCTCACAAGGCAGCTATTTTTAAAACGTGGTCTTCAAAGCAGCTGCTGATACAGTCTGCAAGTCAAACTGAGCTGCATGGTGGCCCTGTTCCCCTTGATATGTGGCAACCCAGGCGTGTGCAGAGCGGTGACTGCGGGGAGCGTCGTAGCCTCTTTCCTCCTCTCTCTTCTTGCTTTTGCTCGTGAGCTGCCCAGCTCTGACCAGACTAACAAGAGAGAAAGGCTGCTGGCGTATGTGTGAGGACAAAAAAAAATCTGCCTACCGGTGCCAATGTGGAAATGGAATGGATTTGTTAACAGACTAGATCTGAAAATTGCGCCTGGGGAGTTTTGGTTTGGTTTTATTTTGGTGGAATTTCACTCCAGATTCTCGAGAGGTTTTGGTGTCAGGCGTTGTTTTGCACGGAATGCGAGCGAAGCGGATGAGCCCTGTCTCTCTTGCACAAACACTGGAATGTAGTGCTGACTTTTCTCCAGACTGGCACCGCAGGGGCCAAGTTGTACTAAATGAGTAGAGGGTGAGTGGCAGTCTCAGCTGATGTGTTGTAGAAGGTGTTTCACCCTCTAGTCTTTTTAAACATGCCCAAGGCTGATAAGAAGAAATTGTTAGTAATCAATCCCTTAGACTTACCCTGGAGTTCTATCCCATTGTCCAACAGCCAGGTGACCTGAGGCTGTGGTTTAGATCCTTGGGTATAGCAAGACAGTGTAATGCTTCTTTCTGTGTCTCGGGATGCTTTCACTACTGGATTAGAAGGAGCAGCTGCAGCAATAAGACTTAGAATCAGTTATCATGCATCTTTCTACTCAGTTTTATGAATGGCTGCACACACAGCACTGTTTGGGTGGCCTGAGTTAAGGTAGGGATTATATTGTGTTAAACACCATAGGGCTGTGTGTAAAAATGCAAGCCTGGAGTTGAGGAGCTGGTTCTATTGTTCTGCTCCTCGGAAACAAAGCAGGTAAAGGAACTTACCTAATACCTCAATGGTCTTGTTCTTGCTTTTGAAGGGGATGCCGTAGTAGAAGCATTTATACACACCTTCATCATGCACTGTTATGTTAGACAGTTGGATGGAGAATTCATCCGTTGAATAATGGATAATTTTGTATCTCTGATCTCTTAAAGCTGTAATGAAAGTAAAACCCGGCATGCTCTGTGTTGGTACATAAGAGGAAGACAAATAATCCAAGCAGTAATGAATGAGGGTAGTTTTCTTCATTGCATGGTTTCAATTCATCAGCACTTGCAGTAAGGGAGCAGTTTGAGCACAAGGCATTCCTGTATGCGCTGCCAATGGGCAAAATGACATGTTTTTTTTCCTCACTTCTATTTTCAGGGGGTCTTTTTCTTGTCTTGGGTTCTTTAAGTGTCTAGATGGCTAAATATAAGCAAACACTGGGGTGTGAGGACATGATATGTGGTCAGAAAAGTAATATGACCTTTGAATATGGAGCATAGATGCGTGAACTGAAGACTTCTCCTTTCCCCATTCCACAAGACTTTATTTGTCCTCGAAAAAAAAATCACTTCCCCTCTTTGGGTATAGTTTGTGATATTTAAATGAATGCTATGGTCAGCACACACCTCTTTATTAACTGTTTATTAATTGGCTGATTTGCTTCTCCGATCCTTATTTAATTATCTTGATTTTAATGAGGCCATCTCCTAGATATCTGTACTCTGCTGTACAGTCCCCTTTGTCTCTCCAGCCTTTGTTTCATTCCTCCTGCTGGATGACTGCTGGGAGTCCTCAGGGTCAGGCCAGCAAGTCACAGGGACTTTTCTCACAATTGCAGCACAGAAAGCGTAACTTTCTGCTCTTAAATTGAACTGAAACTGGGGATGTGTATCAGTCATAGGGGAGAAGAAGACCTAAAAGCTTTTTTTTTTTTTTGTTGTTTAGCTGTGGTCTTGTTAAAACACAGAGCTGGGAGAAAATCACAGCAGTCCTATAATTTATGCAAGTGATTAAGTATTAAAGTAGACATTAAGTAGACATATATAGACATATATACCAGTGTATATGTTCTTTGTCTTATTAAATTGCTCTGTCAATTCAGCAGAACTTTAAGCCAGAAGGGCCAGAGCCATTAAAAGATGGAGATGTTTAATATTGGCTATGGGCAGAATTAAGCATCTCAGTGCAGAATTGCTTGCATTGAAAGAGAGTGTTTGTGATTGTAGCCAAGGCCATAGAGAACTTGTATAAATGAAGGAATTCTTGCTACCCTTGCCTACCTCTATGCTGTAAAGTACTGAGAGCATACATAGATGTCAAAAATAGAGACAACGGATGGAGAGGTGATTTCCTCCTAGCTCTTGCAAGTCTTGGGTGCACGGTTGGACTAACAGGCTGCAACGGGAGAGGAACCCCCACTGTAGCCTGCTGTGGTTTTTGAAAGCCTGGATGTCAAAGCAGCCCAGGGCAGATTGCAGTAGCCCTCTTTCCCATATTGATTAGCTGTCAGTGGCTCAGCACTGAGTTTATTTGGATCCCATTTGAATGAATCTAGTGGCTCATATGCATTATACTGAGAGTACTGAATTGGGATACAGGATTCTACAGGAAGCAGTTCCTAATGCAGATAAGTATGAGTCATTTAAAATTGATAATGAACACTCACACTATTTGCTCTTTGTAACTGAGTGAATAGGAGCAACAGTTAATTGTGACCTTTTCCACTTAGAAATGCTGGCAGTGCTTGTGGGAAATATTAGTAGGCTGGGATTCCTAGAGCAACTGAAGAAGACCCTGAGCAGTGTCAATGGGAGCTGGCTACCCACTGTCATTTGGACAAATCCCAGTTGTTATTATCATTATAAGCCTAAAGATTTGAAAAAGCAGGGATGTTGACTGGCTACTGTACTTTGTTTCCTAAAAATTTCCTCTTTATGCATTACGTTTTGTGATGAATAGAACAGTACCCAGGGCTTCCAGGCATGTCCACTTCTGTCTCTTGTAAGGCAAGAGTGGGGTTTCATGCTGAATCTGTTGGTGCTGGTTCATTGCTAAAAGCTGTAGTGCCAGACCACTCTTGTGGGGGGTTTCCATTTCATCAGCTTCCTGCCAGAAAGGGGCCGAATGTGACACCATCTGGAGTGGCAGGTGAGTCAGACTGGCCATGGGTGGCAGCCAGGAAAGCCCACTTGTGAGTGACCCTCTCTCCCCCCGTGGAAAGTGCTGCAGTGGGTTTCACACTCACCCCGCTGCAGGTTGAGAAAAATGGCAAACCCTTGGGGGTTGAGCCACTGCCGGGCAGAGTCGTCATCGCTGCGGAGGGCGCAGTGAAGATGCAGGTCTTCTCCTTCCTTCAGAGTCAGAGTTTCACTGCCAGCTCCTGGAAAATCCCCTGCCAGAGATGAGGGGGGGGAGGAAACAAGCATTAAAGTACGACTTGAAGTAAAACAACAGTGTTTCATGCAGAGTTTTATGTCAACTTTCCTGCTTTTCAAGGGTATAAAGGTTTTTCTCCAGCAGGAAACTTGCCAGTGTTATTGTCCCGATGTAAATAAATCAGTCTTTAGAAAGACCAAGCATGGTCACTGGGTAAGAGTTGTATCAAAGGTGTGTGACCTTCAGCTGCTGGCTGAACCACCTGGAGTTATCACATGTTATTCCACACGAGTCCGTGAAGATCTGATAGCAGACCCATTTAATGTACTTTCTCCCTGTGCATTCACACAAACACTGATTTCCATTATTCCATGGCTGTTGAACCTGATTTGTGAGTGTGCAAATCAGTGAGCAGTGAATGATCAGCACCTCTGAAAAATGAGGTGCTTTTTTTGTTTTTTAATTGAGAAATTGCAATGCTGCAACTGCCTAGAGCTGGCTTTCAAACTTCTTCTGGAGAGAAGATCCACAAACCTGGCCTGGTACAGGTTACTTCAATGAAATTTGATTCTCTTTCTTCCCAGTTGGTCTTACAGACAGGCAGTAAAGTGTGTTTTTTCTCTCCAGATATTCTAAGATACATAATACACTTTGTGGAACTATTTGATGACCTGACCTGGAATGAATTGCCTTCTCCAGAAAAAAGCACGCCCTGGAGAAATTACTAAAAGCAGAGCCTGGTCAGAGTTAAGTAAATAGGCAGTAAGAGACTTTTATTTTTCATTCCTGTTTTATGTGTTTTGATTTCATTTTCCAGGTAGCTGCCTGCTGCAAGTTCCTGCTGCATTTTGGGGAAATGAATCTTTCTGGGCTTTAGGAAAGCTTTTAATTCAAAAAAAACCCCAGAACATTAAAAATACATATTAGAAGTGAAGCTATCAGAGGGCATTTTTTCTGGACCTGATCTTTTACCACTAAAACCAGAGGAAGAACTTGTCTCCCTGTAAGACAGATCCATGGGGATCTGTTGCTGTGTCTCAGAGCATACTTCACATTTCCTGGGCCAGAGGTGGCATGGAAAAGGTCGTAAGGACAGAGACAAGATGTGTAGGGAGTGAAAAGGAATGCAGTGATTGCATTAACATGCCCATGGCACGGTCAGCAATACAGCTTGGGACTTTACAGATGGCAAACACACCATGCGTCTTCTCGTTCTTCTCTACCTGATCTTTGGAGTCTAAGCTTGTACGAGAGATTTCCTGCCAATATCTCGTTAGTTTTACTTCCAAATTTGTAAGTATGGCGCTAATTTAGCGAAGGAGTAACTGTGTAGTACAGATCTGCTGTCTACCCTTACTGCACAGTGCCAGGATACACCCCGGGCTGGGTCCAACCAGGTCTCTGTACACTGGTGAAGCTTTGTTGAACTTGGAGTGGTTGTCACTGATTTACCATCACATATGGCACACCAATGCCTTTGGCTTATATCTGCTCTTGATGCCACCTCCATTGCTAAGTGTTAGTGTCTCAGCTGGTTTCTCAGGGCTTGTGCCTCCTGGCAGCCATTTGCAGAGGGATACTAGGAAAGGAAAACCTTGCATTGTGAAGATCTGTGTCAGAAGGTGCACGTTGAGGTAGCAGAGAGGGCCTTCTCTGTGGTTTTCCATGGGGCCCTTCTGCATTTTTTTAGCAGTGATGGTTTCCTGTTGCTAAAAGCTGTGTGGGGTCTTTCAAGTCGCACCTTTTGTGATAAGAGCAGCAAGGCTGAAGAACAAGAAAGTGTGAGGGTGTTGCTTGCTTTTCTAAAGTGGAAAAAAGCAGCCCTTAGAACAGAGCATATGTGTAATTTCCTTGAGGCCATAGCTTCATTCACACCATGACTCACAGGTCAAATTTCTTTCTTTGTACAGGGGGCAGTTTGATGTGGCTCTGGTCTTAAGTCACTGTAGCCCACCACAGTAGTCATGGGGGCATGGAAGATGTGTCCGTGCCAGCCCCAGAGGACAGTGGTTCTTGTACTGTGTGGATCCTGGGTGTCCCAGCTACCTGAACAACAAGTCTGGCATCGAGCACAGTGATATATTCAACTTCTTGGCAAGAAAGGGCAACAATTTCTTGATAGTGCAACTAGGCAGAGTGATTCGTGCCTCTGGTTGCTGTTATTTTAGCCATCAGAAAGTGCACAGAGAACTTATTGCACTGATAGGCACTCGATGCATCATTTCAGAGATCTCTTTAAGACTGCAGCCTGTAGAGACATCCTGTTCAATGATTTCTTTTTGACCTCTGGCTGCAGACCTGCAAGTGGGGAGTCAGAATGAATTCATTCTGATGGCCAAGAGCAGCCAGGGGTTGTCACCAGCTACAGACTGATCATGCAGGAGCCTGTGGCAATACTGGGGGAAGAAGGGCTGTGCACAGCAACAGAGCAGGAGCTGCTGGTTTGGAGCAAGTCGAAAGGGCACCGCAAGTGCTCGTTCAGCTAGAATAGAACTGACAGCTCCTGGCCTCTGTTAAACACAATCAATGGTAAGAAAATATCGTAAGCATACGGTATTACAGAGTGCTTTGTCACTGTTTAGACAGTGAGGTTTGATGAGGCCTCTGTTAAGAGTGCCTTCGTGTGTGAGAGCATCAGCAATAGTGCTGCTGTGGTTTCTGCTCCAGCATTGGTTGAGAAGGAAGAGGAACTATTGCTCTGGCCAGCACCAGGCTCGTATGTATGTTCGTCCTATAAAGGTGAAGCCTGCAAGAATCCCAAGGTGTAGATAGCTCTCTTGCTGCTGTCCCTACTTAAATCTTTCCCTGTTTGCCGTTGTCAAATACATACCTCTCACACTCTCCTGTGTATGAAATACAGGAGATGATCCAAGTAGGTACTATGAGCTATATCCTCTAGTAGGAGTAAGGAGATGGAGCATTTAAAGGGCTTTTAATTTTTGAAGTACTTTGCAAGCTCTTTTTGAATTACTCTGACTTCTTACATTAACCTCTTTTTTACACAATACACGAGCAAAGGCATACACGGATTTCCAAGGCATGGAAAATAGGCAGTGATCCACTGCCCAAATTTGAGGAGACCCTTGATCCAAACACTTTGCCATGTCAAGCATGCTGCCAGCTGCTAGCAGGTGATTTGGTCTCAGTGCTACTGGGTTTAGGAGGCAGCTGGAATTCAGCACCAGCATGCTTTGTGAATGGAGTGACAACACAGCATTGCCACCAAGAAAAGCACAACTACAAAGCTGCCTTGCGTGTGGGGTGCTGAAACTCTGGAGCTCGGGTCCTCCAGGCTGGGCTGCTTGTAAAGGGGAGATCATGTAAGGCAGACAACACATAGCATAGAATCATAGAACTGTTGGGGTTGGAAGGGACCTCTGGAGAGCATCGAGTCCAACCCCCCCTGCCAAAGCAGGGTCACCCAGGGCAGGTCGCACAGGAACAGATCCGGGTGGGTTTTGAAAGTCTCCAGAGAAGGAGACTCCACAGCCTCTCTGGGCAGCCTGGGCCAGGCTCTGTCACCCTCACAGTGAGGACATTCCTCTTCATGTTGAGGTGGAACCTTCCATGCTCAAGTGTATAGCCATTGTTCCTTGTCCTATTGCTGGGCACTACAGAAAAGAGATCGGCTCCTTCTATTTGGCATCCACTCTTCAGATATTTACAGAAATAAATGAGATTCCTGCTTACCTTGCATCAGGAGCAGAGCTGTGATGTGTAGCGCCCTAGTGAAAGTCATGTTGTGGTGTGGGTGCAGGCGGGCTGTGCTGGCTTCCTCTCTCTGCTGGGGCTGCTTTGCAGCAGGTTCCTTTTCAGCACTGGGGGAGCAGACTTACCATGACTTCATCACTGACGGGGTCTCTGCCTCCTTTGCTTCTCTCTGCTGTTCCACTCTTTTCCTCCCCCCATCTCATGTTTCCCGTGTGTTGGCAACTGCTGAGAAATCTGTGACCTCGCAGGTCCCTAAAATGAACCTGGTGGGTGGCAGGACTGGAGCCACTTCACTTTGCACCCCCTCCAGCTCTGTGTTGCTCGGCATCCTTGCAGGGGAGAGATGTACGTGGAACTGGGTAAAGGTTGAGAGGAATATGGGTCTGGGGTGACCCCACTGGGGACCCCTGCTGTGGTTATCCTACAAGTGCACAACTTAATTCCCAAGGTAGAGTGGCACCCAGGTAGGCAGAGCTCGTTCGGTGGACACGGCTGTCGTGCAGGAACTGACAAGGTTGCTTGAAAACCCAGCTGTGTGATTTGGATCCCTGGAAAAACAGTCTGGTGTCATTCTGCATCGTGAATGGAGGTGTATATGGGAGGTTTGCTTTGCTCTGCTTGCAGGGATCCTGGCAAAACAAATAATCAGGGAAAGGTCACTTGCTGTGGGTGTTTTGTGGCTCTCCAGGGAATGGAGAGTACTGGTAAGGTGGTTGTGACAGGTTCACTGAGCACCAAAGCACAGGGTGGAGGGATGACTATATCAAGGAGTTCCCAGGGGACCAGTGGCAGAATCTGAGTTTCCTGTGTCCCCTTTCCAGGTCTGATTATTTCAGGAGCAATCATGGATGTAGCAAAGCTTCTTCTTGTCTCCTGCCTGTGTGATGTCCAGTAGCATCACAAGATGTATCTGAGCCAGCTGTAGGCAGAGACCCTTTTCATGATGTAGCCACGTGTATTAATTGACAAAGAAGCTTTGGCAGATCCTTCTCTGTCACTTCCTTTGCTTTGAAAACTTTGTGCATTTGCAGGACATGGGTTTGGAAGAACTGGACGAGATGGTTTATTTTAAATACATTATGCATTTCACTTCTCATGTGTTAGAACTCCTAATGTATTACAATTTAAACTCGCATGTGCATGGAAGGTGCGTTATTCTATTGGTGTATGTTTGACTGATAAAAGCTTTGGGTTTTATGTTAATTGTAATACAATCAGTTTTAGTAGAAAATGGAGCTTTAGGCCATGAAGATTAATGTAGATACTTGGTTTGAAAGGGAAGAGTGACTGGCTGCTAAAACTACTGCTGGATTAAAAAAAAAAAATCCATCTGAAGAAAGATGTCCTGTTAAGGTGTTCATTGAAAAATTGTGCTTCTAGCTCCAGCCACCCAAACCTGACAGTAAAATAGCTCTGGGGAAAAAAAAAGCCATCAAGCAGTAGAGAGGCTGAAGCCACCTAACCAGAGAACCAGACTCGAGATGGTGTTGTGCCATCTGCTGTCAAACGAATGAACTTCATCTTCAGTGAAGCAAGAAAAATGTAGCTCAAATTGCCCTTTCTCCTTGATGCTCCTGAGGCTTGCACCCCATCCGGGCGGGCATCCCGCAGTGGGATGTGGGGAGAGCAGCGTTGCGACCTAAACTGAGAAGCATCCCCGACTCCCTTTTTACTTTCAAGGTCCCAGTAGAGCTGCTCTCTAAGCATACTCCCAGTACCGGCGTTTTTATTACCCACACCTTGCTGGAGCCACTGGAAACATTGCTCAGGTTGCACCCCAGCAATGCAGGGGTCTCTCTGAAGGGGGACTTTGGGGCAGGTCCGTGTCAGAATATTCCCCTCGAGGTGTGAGTGGCACCTTTAATGACTCGCCTACAGGACGTTCCTGTCCGACTTCTGAGAAATCCATTTAATGTCATAAGCAAATTAAAATGCAGTGGTTGTTTCAACAGTTGTTAGCACTTGAAACTGAGATTAAAAACAACCAACCAACCCCCACCCCCCCAAAATAAAAAAATACAGATGTCACAGGTAATTACAGCTATTTTTGGCAATACAATTATTGGCTTTTTTAAACAGCAAACATTTTTTTTTCTCAAATAAATACAATCTGCTCACACTAAAAAAATAATAAACAGAATGATACATATGGAAAAAAAATTATCCATTGATAACATCAAGTTTTAAGAGATGTCCACAGAGAGAGACTTCAGAAAATACATTTTAATGGGAAGTAATAGAGAGGAACTGGCTGTGTATTTTCTGTGATGTCGCATGTGTGGGTCATGAATATTCCCCAGGGAACAGGTTTTTGAGGAAGTGGTGAGAAGTAAGTGGCAATTTAGAGAGTATGCAACCAATGACACTTACTGCTTAATTAGCTTTTGTTTTTGTTCATTCATTCACCATGTTGAGTGTGCCTGCTACCGCTGCTGTTTCCACGTACATTTTTAAAGCTCACATCATTTCCTCTCTGCATTGGTTATTTTAACAACAAACCAAACCACAAACCAAACCTTTCTAAACAACACTTTTCGTATGGAATTTCAACACGTTTTAAGTTGTGAAGCATCGCAAACTAAGTCCCAGCTCTGGGTTTAAGTGGGGATTAGTTGACTACAGCCTAACTCGGCTACCTAGCGTCCTTCTTTCTGAAATGAATATAATCAGATGTGAAACCTCACCCTAGTTCTGCATGTGTTTCTGAAATCAGGACTGGAAGGGCTCCACCCTGCAGATAAAAGTCCTCCAAAGTCCTCCTTAGGTCAGGGGGAGCAGACTGTGGTAGGACCAGGCTTTGGGCAGCTTCATCCCAAGCCTTAGGAGATCATGCGAAATCATCATCTTTAGTTCCCTGGGCTCTGGATCCAAAGGGAAAAGTTTATAACCCCTCATATCCAGTGCAGTAAGCAGGAGCTAAGTAGAGAGGCTGAGGTTGTCACAGTGCTGTACACAAACCTCTTCCTCATCCTCGGACCTATCTATCCAAGAGCAGCAGCACACAAAGATAACCGTACCCATTTCCCAGAGATACTGCTGCTTGGGGGGCTCAGGGTTGTAGATACACAATCACGTGCTGGCAAACAGCACCCTAGCATCCCTTCTACCCTCTTTGTTTTGCTGTAGGTTTGTCCTGCTCTGGCAGGGGGGTTGGACTCGATGATCTTCAGATCACATTCTGCGTTTTCGTGAATTACTGTTGGTGTTGCCTTCACTAAAGATAATTCCTGTAGAATTCTTGAAAACAACCACTGATTTGGTGATATAAATTATCCCTTTGATAGCAATATTGAGACTAGAAACTAACACCAGGGGAGCGGAGGAGGCTCCTACCATCAGCTGACTTCTTTCTGAAATTGTTCAGGCGAAGTGAAAAGGGAATTATGTTGGGTTCTGGTTTTTCTTTTCCTGAAGTTATGGCCTGGATCCTCAGTTGGCATAAACAAGCAAAGCTCTGTTGAGTATACAGTGTCCATTTACACTCACAGAAAACTGGCTCCGTGCTCCCAGGATTTAAGGATTCGGCTTGTAGCAGCCACTGCACTAAACAGATGTGTGAAAATTTAGACCTTTAATGTGCCCGTATTAAACTGGAAAGGTGTCCCTAGGCAGGGACAGCCTTGGGTTGGGGTGTGCTGCAGCCTCCTTCCATCCACTTCAGCAACAAAGTCTGGTAACAAGGACAAACTCTTGATCAAATCTCAACTTTTGATGTCCCAAGTGTCATTCCGTCAGCTGCTGCTGTGCTAGGATTTGACTCTGCACTTTGGTCCTTGTTTTTCTAGCTCAACCCTTAACTTGCAGTTTATTAAAATACGGGATGAGCAACTTATTCTTGACAGATTTCCAGCTTTATTCCTTAATTGGGAAGAGAAGGGGGGGAAAAGTCTATTTGCCCACTAAACCCTAATTAAACTGTTGGGATGGGATGCAGCTCGCAGGGAAGGCAAGGAAGACTTGTGACTTGCATGTACTTTGGATGGATGTTCTGGGACAAACCCCTGAAGTGACGTTAACTACACATTAATGAGCAGCGATGGAGTGAAAGTGAAGCAGCAATTGTTTTGTACTCTTAACATCTCAGTTAAAAATTTAAAAGGAACATCACTTTTTTTTAACTTTAACCCAATAAGCATTATCAACATGAGACTACCTAACGCAAAACCCCTGTGAAAAATCAAAATGCTAGAAGAAAATAAAGATTTTTCTCTCTGAGAGTGACAACTGAAAAATCTAATTTGAGATAGAATTGTCAAAATACTTTCCCAAACATCCAAAAATATACTTTTTAAAAGAACAGAGTATTTTAACATCTACCTTCTCGAACAGAACACTCATTTCTATATTACTTACCACATGCAAAGATCAGCTAGGGCAATATTCAGATTGTGCATTCAGGTTTTGTTCCCTCTCTGTTTCACTCTTCTGTCTACAACTCCTCCTAATGGTGCTAAAGTGCAGTAGGACCTGAGCAGCCTCCACTGCTTTCTGTAGGCAATATTTGTTGCCCCGAATTAACATCTTGCTGGCCCACAGCGTGAAACAAAAAGCAGTCCAGAGAATTGTATATGCATCAGGAAGGAAATTCGTTTTGGTGTGATTGTCATCTAGTTAAACTCTTTGCAGATTTGCAGTAAGCATGGAGGAAAACAAGCCAGAAATGCTCTTCAGAATGTCTGTACACAGCCAAAAATGGTTTAAGTTACCCTTAAAAAGTGACAGCAGTGTAACTGCATGGGAGCAGTTTCTTCTGTTGTCTCATAGGTTGCCTCCCTGACTTTTCAGTATACATCCCTGGTATAATAATGCACTTACCAACGGCCTACTGTGTATTACATAGTGATGAATGTATAGGATGTATAAATAACGGAGTGTCGTTATGGATCATGACAGCGTACGCATCGCCCCGGATGAACGCTCTCCTGACACAAAATACGTTCAGAATCTGATGTACTCTCCCTGGCAAGCTCAATAAAACCCAGAGACAAAGCAGAGCTAAAACCCCTCAAGACTTGTTCCATCACAATTGCTGAGCGCTATGCCTCATTTAGGAAGAAGAGACTGCAGTTTATCACTCCTCTATTGCTCTGGTTGCTGTAGGTGCAGCTCAGTCATATCCTACCCATGGTGAGACCTATCCTGCTGGATGCTTGGTAGGGTAAAGAACACTAAACAAACGTTGAGCTTGCTACGAATAATAAGCTTTTGTCAAAGTCGGCCAGGATAAAGTTCTGTGCTGCACAAACCTTTCAGATGAGGACACTAACACTTCCTGCAAAGCTGGACAGAAGAGGGGTACCTAGGATGCCAGAACTTCTTCACTTCTGAGCTTGCCTTTGATGCTTTATGGCAGCACTCGGACTTCTGGACAAGGAGTTTGCCTTAACCTCTTACAACCCATTCAAGCACATTTTCAAGTGCCTTCTGAGAGCCTATACTGGTAACACCCATACAAATGCCTGCAGGAACTTTTTGACCCAAGGCTGATGACTTAAGGTAACATTATTCTAAGAGAGAGCAGCTCTGAAGCCAGACTGTACTATAAGCTACCCACTGTGGTGTGTTTTGTGTTCTCCTGTTGGCATCTTGCAGGCTGTAGCACTATGAGGACAAAAGATTTTAGCTACAGATAGAAACCCTCCTCTTTCCCTTCTCCCCAAATCCTAACCCTTCCTCAACAGCTAAATAGCATCTGACTAGGACAAAGTATGTTGTTCTTAAATTTAAGTGCACGTTTTTTTTTTTCCCAGCTCTGCTTTGTCTTTATGACAGATGGCACTTAGGAGTTAAGGAAAAGGCAGCAAAGCATGCAGCAGAGCCTGAATTTCAGGTCTTTCTGGTGTCATCATTACCTTCTGAAGAAAGCTGCTTACTGCAGAGGCTCACCAGGGCTGATGGAAAAGCTCACAAGGGACAGAAATCCACCACTGTGTAAATGACCAGCTCAAAATCTCAGTAGGAAGGGGAAAGCCCTTTTCCAAGGTCTTCTGAAGAAAATTTAAGTGACACAAACACTTAAGGCTGAGTCTGAGCACAGGGGTGGATTTCAGTAACCTAAATGACACTTTCTAAACCCTTCAGGTTTGGTTGGAAAAGGCTTATTTCATCTCCTCTTAAAAGAAACTGCTCCCAGAACTGCTTTATTCACCACGGTGCTGTCTCCTGATGTGCAAACTTCATCTGTAACTGATGTGAAACTCAGGATTTTCTTCTGACGTGGATCAGCAACAATCAATCTTTGCATCTGTGGTGTGCCCAGTGCAACACCTAACACAGTGCTCAAGGAAAGGAGAGGAATAATCTGGTGCTGCCTGCCGAGGCAATGCTGGACTCACACTTCCAGCTGGGGGGGATGTGCTTTATGGAAGGTGCTGAGGATCTGGGGGCTGTGAGTGAGGTGGGTGTCACCACGTGGTTCTGAACAAGCCTGCTAATGCTTTGCAAAAAATAGTAGTGAAAAAAAACACCTCAGTATCCTGAATGCTCAACTTTTACACAGTGCTAGTTGTTTCTAACATGGTGCAGAAGGCAGTGAAAGCTACTGGTATTATCAGAGCTCCATTGAAGGTGAGAAAATCTACCCGAGCTACTGACTCCCTGCAGTGCAAATGCTTCACTCTGTAGTTTAGTTTTTGTTGTTTGTTTTTTTTCCCCTCAAATCTTTCTTTTGTATTTGACTAGTTGTGTATGAGAGTTTTTGCATGACTGTGGCTGTGAGAGAGATGCTATAACAGCTGCTTGAGTGATCCACTGAACATATTATGACTATTTTTCCACTGTCAATAAACACAAGAGACATTCTCCAACGCTTAGAAAGGCCATGGGTTTTTCCTTGCTCGTGTAGCTTTGCCTATTCTTGTAGTAAAGTTTCTCTCCAGTTAAAGCCTCCAGTTGGTCCGTGTGTGAGAGGGAGGATGGGGGGATCCGTAAGCTGCCAAACACCAGTATCTCCCAGTTCTTCACACGAACAGAACCCCAAGTACGGAATCTGTGTGAAGAGAGATGGAAAGAAAGGCAATGAGCAGGGATCAAGCTGTGCAAGGGGGGAGCTCCCCTAAGGGCTGGAGTCCTGTTGTGCTGCTGAAGCATTTCATTGTCTTGTCCCTCTCTCCAAAGCCCATTTTCAGGAGTTGACTGTACATCTCATGTGTGCCAGCCAGACTCTGCACCACTAGACATGTAAAACACAGGGAAAGGCAGATTATACCTTTGTAACATAGGTTAAATATGGGCCAGTTCAAACCAAAGATGTCCTGCTGGCTCTTGTGGTCCTAAACCTTGAAGGCCAGCAGAGCTTGAGAGGAGAAGTAAGTCTGGTGTGGGTGTCCTCAGCTCAAGTATCAGCTCTGAATATCCCAGAGAGTGGCTGCAAGGCTGGCAGTGGACAATGCCATGCCCTTAGCCTCGGCGTGAAGAAAGCAGCCATGGCAGAAGACCCCACCATAATTTTTAGGCCTTTTCCCTGACTGTTCAAAGCTCTTTGGAGTGAACTGAAAAGTGGAGGTGTTGTAGGGCAGAAGTGCCCCGTTAGCTCTAGTTTGGGTGTTCTCAGCACTGGAGGGCACTGTGGGAGTCTCTAAAGCAGAGTCACTACAGGCTGGTTTGTAGGTAGGTACCCATCCCATGCTCTCCCTTACAGAAGTGCCATGTTAAGATAAACCTCTGAAACCCATCTGCTTTACTCATCCTTTACTCCCCCTGTACTTAGCACTGGTGAGTCCTCACCTTGCGTGCTGTGTGTGGTTCTGGACCCTGCACTTCAAGAAGGATGCTGAGCTGCTGGAGCAGGTCCAGAGGAGAGCAACGAGGCTGGGGAAGGGACTGGAGGGAAAGTCTTCTGAGGAGAGGCTGGGGGAGCTGGGGTTGCTCAGCCTGAAGGAGACTCAGGGGGGACCTCACCACTCTCTAAAACTACCTGAAAGGCAGCTGTAGGCAGGTGGGGGCTGGACTCTTCTCCCAGGCCACCACTAACAGGAGGAGAGGATGTGTTCCGAAGTTGCTCCAGGGGAGGGTTAGGTTGGCTATCAGGAAGCCCTTCCTTATGGAAAGGGTCATTAAACCCTGGAATGGAATGACCAGGGAAGTGGTGGAGTAGCCATCCCTTGTGGTGTTTAAGGATAGATCGGATGTGGCGCTTAGTGCCATGGCCTAGCTAGGGGTCGTGGTGTTAGGTCTTAGGCTGGGCTTGATGATCTTGGAGGTCTACTCCAGCCTCAGTGATAACTCTGTGTAATTCTGTGTACTCTCCTGACTTCTGAAATGGCTGAAACTCACTGACTGGCAGGATGCTCAGAGGAAAGGAACAAAGTGTACTCTGCCTGGTGAAGCAGACTGCAAATTTCTTTTCTCTTTGTAGAGCCAGCGAGCTCTCCTGGCTGGTAATTACCTTTCGGACCATCTGTACAAAGTCCTTGGAGTTCTGCGGCGAGAGCCCTTGGAGCTGGCAGGTACAAGCCTCCAGGGAGGATGCATGTGCCACTATCAGGATGTTATTTCCTGAAAATAAATTGCAGAGACGCTTGCTGAGAAGGGAGATGAAGGCAGCTTCAGGGGCTGCTGCCCAGGATCAAGAAGAGCATTGAAAACATTTCAAATGGGTTGGGTTTATCATAGAACAACAGGTTAAACCGTGTGTTATATGGGGGGGGGGAAGCATGGTTTAGAAACAAAGAGCATCTCTCAAGTCAGGATACCAGTTAACTCAGTGCTACTTAGTCTGAAAATTGCTTTCTAAAGAAAACAGGAATTCCAGTGAGATTTCAGAGAACTTGTGAAGCAAATGCTTTGCTACTACCCAGAAATGAACTCTGATTAAAGCAAGCACTTTTATTTCAGTTGCTGTTTTTCCCCAGTGATAGGTTTAGACTGCTCTTTCCAGGACCCTTTACAACCAGTGCCACACCGTGCTGTCGAGGTCCATGTGCAAGCTAGCAAAATAAGACCTTAGAACGTAGGTTTGGATCGGTGAAATGAAATTAGTGAAGTCACCAGAACTCAGAAATGTCCTATACTGTGAAGGAAAAAGAAAAGCTAGAGATTTTTGAAAATTCTATATTGTGGTTGGGAAAAGGTGCAGTCTTTATGGGCAATATATTTTAGAAGAGTAGCTCAGGTGGGCGATGGAAGATGCTGATAACAGACGGCAGAGTGCAAATGGCATATTTATTATCTGGAGAAACACAGAGCTTGCATTACATAGGGATCCCTAAAATACTTCTGCTACTTAAGGTTATGGACCCTTCTCATAAGCTGAACCTGTCTTGTTTCTCAACCCACTGTAGCACTTACCTTTGCCTTTACATTCACTGATGATTTCTTTTGTTACTTGGTAGCTTCTACTTATGTACGTATCATAAGATTCAGAAACCACTAACTTGCTGACAGGAATATGAGGTCTGTGAGCAGAAAAATAAATATGGTAAATTGGAAGAAGAGAGAAACTTTTAAGTGCAAGTTATAATTCTTCAACTCTTCTAATTCCCCAAGCCCTCAGAAATGCATCTTGCCTGAGGACCACTGTGATGATTTTTAATTAAGACTGGGATGTTTACCATTCCTGCATTAAGATATTTCAGTTAGCTGGGAAAAATGATCAACTGCTTCCTCTCATGGGAACCAGTCAGCGGAGGCAGCATAGGATGTGCTGGCGAGACGTGTGTTACGTTTGCAGTGCCATGCAACAGTGACAATGCCACGTTGTGGGGTATTTTTTTTTAGGCATGTGTCCTTTGATCAGCAGATTTCAGGGCTCACCCACCCACATGAAGTGAGTGGCAGGAGGACAAAATCTGTAGCCAGCAGGAGGGGACAGCAGGACGAGGACGGTGGCACCGCAGCTGCCCGCAGACAGACGGTGTGGGCTCTGCTGGCTGGGAGCTGGGCTGTCACTGCAGTGTGACAAGCCACTGCCCGAGCTGTCTTTCCCAGAACGAGGTCTGCACTGTGCTACCAGAGCTTCCAGCTTACTGGGTGTGCTGCCAACATCTGTGTCTGGCTGAGGAGAGCAGGCAGGTGCCGGGGGAAACGTGGAGTGTGGTGAAGGCGGGTGATGCTGACTCCGCTGCTCATGCTTCGATGGTGAAGGGCAAACTGCTGCTTTGGCCCTCTGTAAAGCTGCATTGCTGGGAAATGCCTGGAATTAGATGGCATCCTCCCAGGCCAGGGCGTTTCAGTGAACTGCCTGGTGGGACTCTGTCCAATTTTATCAGCTGGAGTGGGTTGATGTGCACAGACAAGCAAGGGATAGACAGCAGAAGGCTGTAGTTCTGTACTGTGGTGCAAGGGCAAAACCTAACTTTTCCTTCCATCCCATGAGCTGATATATCTACAGGAATTAGGGACATGGTTTAGTGGTTTTTGATAGGGCTAGGAGTAAGGTTGGACTTGATGATCTTGAAGGTCTCTTCCAGCAGAAATGATTCTATGGTTCTATGAATTACCCTTGTGAGAAGAGAGAGAGAGTACCAGGAGGGCTGTCTCCCAGTTCCCCACCTAACCAGCTGACCACACAAGAGCAGGCTCTTTTCTCAAGCTGAGAGTATTTTTTATGGTGTTCCCAGAAGGCATGTGTTTTTTTGAAGCAGAGACTCTCCTGTGGTCCAGCTGCTTTGCTGAGTGTTAGCCATGTGATACTCTTGCAGGGATAAATACAGCGTAAGGACTTCTATTTAGATACCCTCAGAGTGTTGGAATTTTAGCTGCAGACCAAAAGGATGCAACCTAAGTTGATTATGGTATAATTAGGCATGGAAAAAAAAATCAGCTTTATTTTTCTTTACGTTTTCTTTCTTGTTTTGTCTTTTTAATGTTTGAGCTGCATATTCCACTTGAGGGTTCTTAAACACATGGTGCACTGGGACATTGGGAAACACCGGTGTTTCTCATGATACCATAAACCACAAAAGCCCAGCCACAAAATATTTGTCACCAAGCTCACGTAGGTGGAACTCCTGTGTATGTATAATATGTGTATACTTTAAACGCTTTGTTTTTATCTGAGATTGCTCAGCTGGCCATCAGGCTCACACTAAGAAAGTGCAAGTCTCTGCAAGAAGTCGCAGCAATACAGATATTTCAGCAGTGAGGTGTGGTGGAGGGCTGGAACTGTGTGACCTTTTTGCAGTTTCCTTCTCTGTGGGAGCTCTTTGAGTCTGGCTTGTATAAATGAATCATAAATTTGAGAGCAGGAAGCATGAACAGATCATCTTGTCTATTCTTTACCACATGACTGTTTCTGCTGGGTTTTATTTAGCTTTTCTCTCTGCAGCTTACAGTAAAAAGCAGTTGTGTGTTGGGCTGGAGGGCATCACAGCTGTGATGCTTCACTGGGGAGTCAGAAGACTCTTGAGTTCCCATCCAGACTCAGGCTGCAAGTCGCTTCCCGCAGCCCCACGGTGTTTGCTGGCAAGGATACGGGGACCGCAGCGCTGCGGCCACGTGGCTGGACAGGAGGAAAGCAGCAGAGGCTGGCAGCAGGGCTGTGAGTTCGGGATATGGAGCCTAACTGGGCACCAGGACTGGTCTGTGCTGCCCCTGGGGTGGCTAGCAAAAATGCCAAGCTCTGGGAAGGTCAGCTCTGCACTTTCGGGGTGTCACTGTCAGAGCCTCTGAAAGCTGAGTGAATTATCTTTGTGTTTCCCTTTTCTGCAAAGTGGGAGGAAAGAGCAGTGGTGCTTAACCATTTGCCATTCAAATGGCTTTTTACCAGACCTTTACTTTGTTCTCACCAACTGTTGTTCAGTTGAACACGGTGAAAAACTGACTCAGAAACCTGCAATTTTTTCCACCAAAAACTTTTCAGCTGTAATTGCTACGAAGTGATAAATGCTTGGGGTTTAGCTCTTTGATAGAAAACTTCTGAAGTCTGATGTCCCAGGAGACACTGGATTCCTGACAGATATAAACACGCTCCCCAGGGCGCTGCAAAATATAGAGTTCAGATCCATCACCATTCCAATCGTACACAGAGACAGCCAAGCTTTTTCCTCTGGGGAAGGGAAGGGCAGGTGTGCATGAGCCCATGATCCGGTTTGGTCTGTGAATGTGATGGTCAGCGAACAGAGTCAGCAAAACCAGTTAGTGGAGCCCAAACTCCTCTAAGTTTTAGGAAAAGGGTTAAAAAAGCCACAAACAAAATACCCTGAGGGTTTCCTGGAACCATGCACAGGACAGAAGGAGTGCTGGGAAGAGGACCACCATGATCAGCAATACAGCTGGACCTTCCCAGTGATCTGGGACTTTTGGTTTAAAATAAGCTACTCTCAGGTGCTGTTCAATCCAGCAGCCTTGAGCATGCTCCAAGTTTATTCTGGGAGCCTCAGCAGCTCTTCCAGTCACTGCCTACATGTGAAAACTCAGCAGAGTGATACTCTTCAAAAACAAAGCCAAAAAAACCCCAATGCCACCCCCCTTTCTCTACCTGTAGGTTGTATCAACACTTAGAGTAGCTGCAGCTAAATCCACAGGGGGTATCCAGGCAGGTAGTGTGTTCCCAGAGACCCACTTGGTCCATTCAAACAATCCCGGCTCTATTCGAATTTTCAGGTTGTTCTCTTGTTGCATACCTGGAAAAGGGAGAAAGGAGACCAACTATCACTGGAAGCATCTGGGGAGGAAGGCAGCAAGACTCTGCAGCTCTGATACTTCAGTTTGATTGTAAATTAATTATTTTTTTTTTTCCTCTCTAAGTGGTCACTTGATTAATAGTAGGTATGAAGGATGAAGTGTTTAATATACGTAGTTGGTATATGATATGCCAGGGAACGTAAGCCTCTGTCTGGCAGCTACATGCAGTATACTGAACTGAGGTGTGACTGTGTTTTGGAGTGGGTTTTTTGGACTGTTTCTAATGCCAGAGCATCTCATGCCTCTATCACTATTTCCCTTCCCAGTTTCTGCAGTAAATTACTCTTAGTGGTGGTAGGAAGTTTCTTGGTAGCAGCAACGGGTGTGGGAGCGCACAGCAAGGAGCTGCTGCAGGAGTGTGAGCAGGCAAGGGCTCAGGGCATGCTGAGCAGCATACGGCCCCCGACCTGAACACACATCTGGCTTCTGCAGGGGGGGCAATAAACACAACCCTGTCTGGCAGCTGGGGTCAGGGCCAGCACAGCACCCGCCTAAGCACTTCTCACACCATCCCATTAGAGAAAGGCTCCTTATGTAAGATTATGAAATAATCCTCACCCTGAATAACCATTTACTTGGGTCTCCCATGCCATGCTCTCTTTTATGTGCTTTGAAGTGTTTTTTTTTTCCCAAGTGAGGAGAATGCAGCCTTTCCTGCTCGTCGGGTCCTTACCTTTCAGGATATTGTGTGCTGTCTGCACACACCGTAGGGATGGGGAGCTGTAGATGTAGTCTACAATGGTATTCGTTTCTAGCAACGCTTCACCTGCAAGGAAGTTTCAACACTGAATGAGAACCAAACAGCACTGTAACAGCAACAGCAGCGTGCAGGGTGTCTGCCACCCAGCACGGAGCTACAGCAGCTTCCCAGATGCTCTGCTTGTGTTCTGGGATGTAGGCGTACCCCCTTGTATTCCAGCAGTGTGCTGGGCACTGGGATACAGTTTCTGTGTGTGTTGCTCTGCATGCATCTAGCTATTTCACCAGTATGCAAAGAAATCACAGCTTCTCTTCTGCTTCTCAGAAATGCAGCCAAAAAGCAAACAGCTTTCTGTGACCTCATTCATGTTTATAAATACCTAAAGGGCGAGTGTCAGGAGGATGGAGCCAGGCTCTGCTCTGTTATGTCCAATGACAGGACAAGGGGCAACGGGTCCAAGCTGGAGCATAAGAGGTTCCACAGAAACATAAAGAAAAACTTTTTCACAGTGAGGGTGATGGAGCTCTGGAACAGGCTGCCCAGAGGGGATGTGGAGTCTCCTGCTCTGGAGACATTCCAAACCCTGACCTGCTCTAGGTGGTCCTGCTCTGGCAGGGGGGTTGGACTAGATGATCTTTTGAGGTCCCTTCCAACCCTTAATGTTCTGTGAGCTTGCTGAGAAAAACTGTAGAGAGCTTGAATTTAATTTAATCTCATTTATAAGCTGTAAATCAGAATTATTCAACTTAACTCCGACTCGGCTTAATTCACTTGGCTCGGTTCTTTGTGAGTATAAATTACCATTTCATTACATAGGTGGAAGATCACTGAAAATGAGATAAGAATCAGCTCCACTATTAGGGTTATTAATATTCTTGCAGTGCCTAAGGGAACCAACTCAGAACAGGAATCTGCTCCGCACTGCACAGACTTGTAGTAAGAAAGAGTAATATTTTTGTTGTATGTGCAGAGGCAGGACAGAAGGGGCCAGGACTCTGAGCATCCTGCTGCTGTACATGGGTTTATTTTTGTTTAAGCTGCCCTAGTTTGAATGTGACCAACATGAAATACTCAAAAGGATGTGAATTTGAGAAAGTGCTATGTGCCGCTGGCGGAAGCCCACGTCTTTAAGGAGCTGGGCTCTCCTGCTCACAGTGCTCTTGGACCACCCAATCATTTTTTTGTCTGTACACAAACCAACAGGCTTACAAGTCAGGGATGAGGATGGGGGGTTGGACAGCACTGGGAATAATTTGGGCTGTGTTTTTGCCACATAAACATAAAGCCAGACAGGCTGATAGAAGCGTATCGGCAGAGCAAGCTGCAGGTCAAACTTCAAGACTGTCCAAGCCAAGGAATAAGTGTTTTGTGTGAGAGGGGGCTGTCACCCTGCTGCATTTCTCACCAACGTGGGTAATAACAGCATCTTCCAGCGTGGCATGTTTTACAGGGCAGCAGTGAACGCTCTGCAGCCGCACTGCTGCCACCTCTGATTTCACACCATGTCCTACATTCTGTGCTTTGTCCCCTCCTCAGCTGCAGCAGCTGAAGGACACCAGGTTTCCTCTGAAAGAGGGGGCTCGCTGGGGAAGGTGAAGAAACTTCACAAAGGTCCTTGAAATGTCTAAATCCCATTAGTTCAGGGCACCTGATTAACTTTTTTTTTTTTTTTTTCCTGACGTGCAATTTTCCTCTGGCTGGGGGTGTGGGAGAAAGGGAGCAAAGCTTCCTGGAAAACTTACCAACAAGCCTCGCCTGCGTACAGCCCAGCACGGTGATGGGCGCGTCTTTCTCGTAGTCCCTGAAACCGCCGCTCCTCTGAGGTAAGCTGTGAGGCATATTCAGGTTACTGCGCATGTACCTTCCTGTGAGGGGAGAGGTCAGAAGCAGTTCCTGGAATTATTCCATCAGAGAGAGGCAGGGAGCATCACCCCCATGTCTGTCCTCTGGCACCGTCAGGTCCGCACCTGGACCCGGCTGTTGAGAGGTTTTTCCCATGTAAAATTATCTGGAGTAGCAGCTGTATCAGTTCAAAATCGACAGGGAATGTTGGTAATGGTTTAAGTTTATCTGTAGGAGAGATTTTCCCCAAAGGAAAATGATTTCTATGCCACAATGAAGGAAACCTCACGTGTTACACTTTTACAGAGGCTAAAATGTCAGAGCTCTTGAAACCTAGTTCAGAAAGAAGGTAGTTGTAAAATCATCCTTTTTCCTATGGTTTTGACTGTGAGGTGTGATGTTTTTTGAATAGATAAAATTTCCCATCAGCTCTAATGCCAGCAGAGACTGCAGTTATACTCTGTTAACTGCAGTCTGAAAATCAAGTGTATTATTGAGTTGCAAACTCCAGTTTATGTCCCAGAAGCTGCTCTGGACCGTACCTGTAGTGGGGTTATTTTCATTTAAGACTGAGAGCCATCTGTGCAGATGATTTTCCTGATGGTAGTAGATCTGCACGGGACACTGACTCCTAACATCATGACTTGGTTTCCAAATGAAAATGCTCTTTGGCCATCTTACTTTAATCTTTTCCACATAGTTTCTCAAATATTAGCAAGCATTGAATTTACTCCCCGGCTTATGTTTCTGCCTCAGAGGTGCTCTCCTGCTCATAATGACTCAAAGGGACAGGTTGTGTTAGGAAATCACAGCTTCCATCTAAGCTTTACCCCAGGCAGTTGCCACTCTCCTGCATCTGAACCTAGAGCTTGAGAGACCCATGGGAGCCCACTCACCTTTGGCATCAAAACACTGTGACAACCAGTACTTCCCAAAAACAACATCCATCCTTTCTCCATGTCTGCAGACAAACAGGCAGCGTTTCTGAGGCCCCGGCTGGCTGGTTAGTCTCAGGGGCTGGAAGAAAAATTACAGCATGTTTGACCTTCATCCAAGTGCAAGGGTTTTTCTGACATCTGATTAACTAATGGGAGCCAGGACTGGGCGCCTCTTGCTTTACCCTGGTGGAATGTGGGTACAGGAAACTCTTCTGAAGTTGGTAAATTTATGCTGGTATTAAACTGCTAATATGAGCAGAAGATGAGGCCCTGCCACCCCATGCTAAGAGCACGTTTGGGGACAGCGGTGTCTTCTGTGTCTGCGGTTAGCTGTGTCCTTCAAAAGCTTGTTGAGAACTTGACATTGTAACTTCTGATACAGAGAAGAATGAGACCAGAGGATAAGTTGTTGAGGAAAAGCCAGTTTCTGGAAACTTGCCAATAAAACTGTGTGTGATGTATGCACGTGTGTGGGTCCCTACCTGCACGTTCTGGCAGATGATAGTGAGTGGTCCTGCGTCTCCAGGTCCTTGGTCTTCCTGCTGTCTTCTTTCCAGAGCTCCGTCGGTGAAGGCGTGAAGAGATGGGGAAGATGTAGTATTCAGAATTGAGTAGGACCTGCCAAAAATTGAAAGATGTTGGCTTTAGGAATGCTTCGGACCTGGTGTGCTCAGGCTGCAGTAAGGACATCTCTGTAGTCTTCGGGAACTGATGATAATCACTGTTGTCATGTTATTACATTAGTATTTGTGTTTTAGTGCTGCCTAGAGAGCACCTTGCTAGGTTATACACACATGAAGAGACAAATGCCATCTCAGCAGGCTTTCTGTTTCCTTAGAAACAGTTCCACAGAACAACAGTACCCAAACTTTGGTTTGTGAGGCTCCGTCAGCGCTCAGATATTCTGACAGAAAATGCCAAGACTCTCCTCGCAGCGCCAGGATGCTTGCTAACATCATCTGGGGACCAGCTCCACATTATTTACCATGGTCTTGTGGACCAAAGGTTGCAAACTAATGGCTACAGGGAGTTTTCACTTGCCTTTGTAGGATAAGCTGTTGCTTCAGTTGAAAGCTGGGGCACAGCCCTGCCTCTCCTGCTGGGTGGTTTTCAGGGTTCCTGTGCACAAAATAGCTTGTGTCCCCTGGTAGGGACACAGCACGCTCAGTCTGGGTTGTTGTTTCTACATTTTTTCTGTGCTGTCTATTCCACTTCCCACGTAGGAATTTATTCCCAGCAGGAATTTGTTCTCACCAGTGCTTCCTGTTAAGGGTAGCCAAAGGGATGTAAACAGAGATGCCATTCTCCCTCGAGGCACTTATCGAATGATGCTCCCTCTGAATAAAGCTCTCAGGCATTCAGGGAATTTGATCAAGACTTGGGAGTAAACTGACAGGCAATTAGAGAAGCTGCAGTGACTCTCTGCTGATTTGGTTATGTTATATGGGTTACCTTTACTTAGTCATTAAAAAAAGAAGCATTGTCAGGTAACATACATGGTCACTTACTTTCACAGAAGTAGTTGCTGTTGCTTGCACATGTCAGTGCCTTAAATATTTCAGAAGTTGCTTCCTGACTCTTACCTAGTTTGGATAAAATCTCAGAGGGATTTCATAGCTGTTAAAATAACTCCAAGTGCATCTACCAGTGGAACAAAAATAGGTCATCTGCATTTTTGCAAAGAACTGATCCTCCGTGAGATCATGTGATTTGCACCAATGTAAAGAAGGGGAAAAGAAAAAATAAAAGAACCACACTGTTGATGTTGATGTTGGTTCCTTATCTGGTGGCCTTTGGGTGCAAGGATGAGACTGAGGTAGTGGCTTATTCACCCAGGTGAAGATGGCACTTGGAGAAGCACTGGCAGGCAATGGGAGCAGGAGGTGGGGACCAGCCAGGCTGGGGACAGCACTGTTGATCACCTCTCCAGCCTCCTGCTCTTGCCCTTTCAGACCTGACCTTCTAGCGTTACTGATTCTCATAACTGTCTCTATTTTATTCAGGCTGAGTTGCCAACAAGGGCTGGGTTTGCTCCAAGGAACTGTTTCTCTCATTGCCCAAAGGCAGGCAGAGCATCAGAGGGCAGGGCAGCAAACAGCTCTGAGTTAGGCACAGTACGACTCCGACTCCGTGGTGCAACAGGGATCTTGGAGAGGAGTTAAATGTAGGCAGGAGAGCTTTGTGGATCAGCTGAGGGAAATATTAGCAGGTTCTGGGGTGAGAAATCAAGTCTAACTCTTCTCCTTAGAATACGCCTGTGATATATCAGAGGCAGAAGTAACTTGGACCACGCTTCCAGCTGGCAGGATCAGGCCAACTCTGCTCCAAAGGCTGCCCGAGTGCATTAGTGTGTGCCAAGCTCTGAGCAGGAAGCACGAACAGACATTTATCACTGTTTTAAGTGGCTAGCTTGAAGTGGGGGTGTAGGTAGCACAGATACAACCTCACTGAGCTGAAAACTGCACAACTCCACATGAAAAGAATCTGAATTTCTTAGCTAGGACCCACCTCAGCCACTGTAGAATGAGGGTCTTGAGCCTCAGATCTCTGTCTTGACTTCTGTGTTTCAGGTTCTAGCCCCTCATCCCATCTCAGCCCTTTCCTGCTTTGCCCATGTGACAGGGATAAGGACACTGGCCCGGAGCATCTGAAGCATTTATTTGGCTCCTCCTCTTCCCTTTACCCCCAGGAGCTGCTGCATGATTTCTAAGACTTTCTTTCTCTCTAAGCCCTTATTAAAAGGCCGTGAAAGCTTTACTATCTATTTATAGCTGCTGGGATTCACTGTGAATGATGATGAGGCAAAGGCATGCTATCTTCCTCTTTCTGGAGGACAGCCACAAGCCTGTCTTCAGCGGTACCTCCTGGATCTTGCTGGAAAACAGAAACCACTCGAGCTATTTCAGCTTAGTCATCTTCTAAGCATAGGTCATTGTTTGGAAGCTTTTCCCAAAGGTTTGTGGTTCCTCTGCTTGGCAAGCAGACCTAAGGCAGACAACTACATCTGCTGTCTTCTGGACCATGCTTTGCCTTCCCTGCTGTGTCAGTGATACTGCTGTGTCCCCGAGGCAACGTCCTCCCAGTCAGGAGAGGCCCCTTGAAGAATGGAGATGCTGCAGCAGAGAGTGGAGAAGGGGTTTCTGTCAATGGTCCAACAGCCCTGGTCCTCATCTTTGTGGATGCAGCACTCTTCTGCTGCATCACTCATTGCTAGCTAGAGGAGAGGGGTCCCTGGGGAAAAGGAACCAGCCATTGATGCAGAAGGGGAGGAGGACAGAGTGGGGAGAAAAACCTACTGAGGCCCAAATATGGCTTGAAAATTAGGACTTTCTTTTCCTCCCCTTAGTACTTGTGCCAAGTCTGATTTCTCAGGCTTATTAAAGGGGCAAGGAATAGCTTTGGCATCTCACGAGGAGCTGAAATAGGCTGCTGTCTACTACCTCCAACATTTCTACCCATTTGGGGCAGAGGGGGTGACTATTTTGGGTCTGCTGGTAACGGAAAAGCAGTGCAAGGAACCGTCAGAAGTTTTAGCTTTGGAGTGGTGCTGGGTCCACGGCCACAAAGGTAGCACTCACTGCTGCCATGTGCCTTTACATGCACACGTGGAGAGCTCCATGGTCTTGAATTCTTGGGTTGTGTGGCTTCTGTAAGTTCTTGTAAGCAAGTAAGTTCTTGTACCTCGCTGGATTGGAAGCCCCATTTCCTCTGGGCTCGGTGTGTTGAGTGTGGAAAGCTGCTTCCTTTGAATCAGTAGCCCACTAATTTTACAGGCATGAAAGGCAACTCAGAAAATACCCTGCAAGCATCGTACCGGGGAGCTTTTGAAGTGGATAACCACAGATGTGTTTAATACTGGATCTGTAGGTGGGATTCCTTCCAAGTAGTTTCAGCTCACCAGTAGCTTCTTCTGCTATCAAGAAAGAACTTTGACTTCGATACGCTACAGGGGCAAAAGTATATTGCTTTTAACATACCTATGGCCAGATCCTCTCCTAGGCTGGGTCGGAACAGATCTGATACTGATACAAAGAGAACCTGCTCCTCCCTAAAGGAGAGTCTGGTACTCATGTCAGCAAGGTAATTTTTCACTCACATGCCCTTCCTGAGGGGATGGCAAGAACGGGTTACACAGACTTAGGATCTGGGCTGTGTTTTGTGGGATGCTGAAGCAATTTATCTTCAATTATTTTCCAACCTATAGGCACTGATCGGAGATCAAATCTTCTCTGCACTGTTAACAGCAGGTCCAGTTCTTGGCAAGAGAAGAAATTATGTGGGACTGTGCCACAGCCAGCAAAGAAATGCTATTTAGGTGTATGGAAGATCCTTGGGGTTTGCAGAAGAGAAGTGATACTGTTCCTATTTTTAGTAGACGGGGAAAGGATTCAGACCTAGAGTCTCAACCTGGTTTTGTGGGCAGTAACATTGCCCTGAAGACAAAGCCTCTTCTCCCCTACTAAACAGCTCCTCAAGCTTGTCTTCTCTGTGATGGCAGCCTGTTGGTCTGCAGCTGGCAGACCTGACTAGGGCAGGGACATCGTTCTGCTGGATGGTGCTAGCCAGGAAGGTCTGCGTGCTGGGCAGAGCTCTTGAGGCACTGTTTGGCTATTAGCCCTAAAAACCACCTCCTGCAAAGGCCACAGTTCAGCTTCTGCCTCACTTGAGCAGTGCAGCAGGGAAACCTTTTTCAGGTGAAGCGTGCAGAAACTAGCAATCTCATTTTGCTGTATTAAAAGATTCGATCAAATATCCCAGAATAGCTTTTTGCCTGTCACATCTCTTGCGTGGTGTAGCCGGGGTGCTGCAGCCCAGAGCGAGCTGTATGTTGGTGATGACTTCAATCGTGCATGATGTTCACTTGAGGAACGCAGTCTCTTGCGACTAGGAGGAGAAGCTCCATGGCTGTTCTTTCTTTTTTAGCCTCTGCAGGGATGAAACAGGATGTGGCTGTGGACACAAAGGCAGCAGCAAAGAGGATCACAGCATCGCTCGCCAACAGCAGCCTCAGTACCAACCCCATGAGCTGGATCCCATCTCCTGCACCGTGGCAGTTCTCCTGCAGTCCCGGTGAGTACTACTGTGCTTACTTTCATGTCTAAGAAATGAAGGTTATCTATGTGCTGTTTTTCTCTTACCACAAGAATCCTACTGTGAATACTGTGGCCTGGAAAGCAGTTGGACCTTGGTTGTCCTTGTTTTGACCACGTGCTGTCCTGTATCTTAATATTCCCTGTGGGAAGCCCTTGTGTAAAATGAGACTGTTTTTGGGTATGTAATAATGTTTTGGATAAATGCTCCATATTACATGTTCCAGTTCATGATTTATAGTTTGTGCTGGTTATCAGGGCAGGGGCATTTCCTTTCTTTGCTTGTCCAGAGGCAGAAGTGCTGAAGTTACATTTGGCTCTCCTTTCAGTTGTTGCTGCAATAGAAATTTTTTTCCCATGCTACTTCCTTGGCCTCAAAACTCTTCCAGGCACTGTAAGAGAAAAAAAGCAGAATCCACTAGAGCAGGCTGCTGCAGCACATGTGGACCTGAGACCATTTTGTCTGGCAAATTTTAGGGGAATAAAGGATGGTCTTGCTGGATTGCAGATTGGAGAGTCTAGGTTAAGTCGTACAGACTTCTGATTGACTTTGCCCATGTGTCTTGAGTTAAATTTCTTTAAGCCGTGGCTACTGGAGGTCTTTTCTTTCCTTGTAATGAAAGATGACTTGGAGTTTGTAGTGCTGGACTCGGGATGGATAGGTTTGTTCTGTTTGGTTACCCAGTCTGGATGAAAGCCCTTTGATTGGTGATGCTCATCTCTCAGAGGGCAGGCAAGAAAAGAATATATGTTTGTGCCAAGAGGGGTGTAAATAAGAGATCTTGTGCTATGCTTGCCCTTTCCTGATAGGCTTCTGGGCTGGGGAGGACTGTCGGCTAAGCCAGAGCTGGTTTACAGAAGGGCACTGGTGGGTGGCAGTCACATCTGGAAGCCAGCCTGCACCTCCTGACTGCCCCGTGCCTGCTCTCCATCTGTTGTTCACTGCGTTGCGCGTGTTAAGCCTGGAAAGTCGCAGGCAGAGAAAAAGACTGCTTGCTCTTCTCGTTTCCTGCATTTTGCTTGATTTGAGGAGTTGCTGGATCAGTTTCTATGAAAGTGCCAAGTAAGGTCAGCTCCTCTGGCTGTCCTATGCTGACATGGGTTACCAAATGCTTTCCTTTTTTGCTCAGACTTTCTCCCCACAGGTCATGTTTGCCTACTGCGATTTGAAATATGAATTGCCTGTGTTGTTCTGTCTCCATCCCTTCCCTTTGTAACTATCTGCTCACTGGTGTGACTGTAACCAAACTTCTGTACCTGCCTGGTGCTTGGCAGAGGGGCAGCAGGCAGGAGCGGGCCTCCTCCCTCATCACCCTGTAGTCTTACATACAAGCTCCTCCTGATGCTCCAGATTTGTCCAATGTGTTTGGGTGCTCAGAGATGCAGGCAGTGCCCAGACCCACTCCTCAAGCACTAAGTTGGCTTTTTTTGTTGTTTAACTAATTCCCATCAAAACCCAGAGGAGTAAGGGTTTCAGAAGGTGAGGTCTGCATTCTGACTGAAGCCAATGGCAGGCAGGCAATTAACTGCTTCTGAAAATCTTGCTAAGAATCTTAAGAAACATTGCTAATCCCAAGTCCTTTTCCACAGGGAATTATACACAGACGATCTCGCTTCCAAAATTAATGCTCAAATTTAAACCTTCCCGAGCCTAGTCCCACCACAGAGGTGTCTACACAGCAGTGGCTCCACAGTAGCCATCTGGTCTGGCTCCGTTAACCACCAGCAGCAATACTATGAGTAATAGTTGCTGCAACATCTTAGCTAAATAAATCACTTCGTTCTCTAATCCCATGCACAGGGATAGCATCTGCTCTTCCTTTGCTTAGGAGACAGGGCTTTGTGTGCCAGCACATTTCCCCCAAGCGACCTTCTCAGCAGCCCTGGGAAACTCTTCCAGGTGAAATCACAGCTGCTGAGCACCCTTTTTTACAGCAGTGGAAAGTGGACTGAGCAGCTTTACCTACCCATGAAACACCCAGGTCCCACATTCATCCGCCTTCGTGATGTAGTTTTCAGGCAGTAGCCCAGAACAGCCAGTTGCAAGGGAAATGCCATAAATCCAGCCCTCACTTGTACTGGTTTGTTCCACTGGGGACATGAAAATAAAATCCCCTGGGACCAGCTCCAGTTCATCGTCATTCTGGGGAGTGTAAGGATAGATCACTTGCAGAGTCTGGGGGAGAAACAGAAGCACAAATGAATGAAAGGATTGTTAGTGGAAGGGAACCTTTAACAGAGTGGGGCAGCAGCGCTCCCAGGGCAGACCTTTAACCTCAGCAAGGTGTGAGCAGCTCTCCTTTTAAGGCATCACTTTGTGCTTTATCCAGAAAAGCTCTGCCTTCAGGGAATTCCTGACACTTCCCACTCTGCTGCTGGAAAGCTTTTCTAGGTATTTACTCCTCCTTCCCTCTTTGCTTCCAGTCATGTCTTTGATAACCAGGAGGGCAAGGAAGGCATGATTGTTTTTACAGTGAGCAAAACCATCACCATGTGCTTAAACCTGACAGCTCTGTTAGAGATGGAACCAAATTCTTGTCGGGACCTGGAATTTGCACAGTTTTAGCAGTTAATGACTGGTTTTGTTTTACCTACTCCTGCTTGATCTTAAAGAAAGGTTTTCCTTGTTGCTGTTGCTTTTGAAGACAAGGCAGACACACTGGTGGGGGGCTAACAGCTTTGAGTTTGTGACACTCTGCTCTCAAAACTGTTCACAAGAATGCCCAGGAAAAAAACCCAGGTGATGAGAAATACTGAGAGGTGGCCACATTGTTGTCTTTGTATTTCCTAACACAAACAGGATTAGGTTCAAAGGTGGGGGAAAAATCAGCGAGTGTAATTCTGTAATCTTTTTTTCACTAGAGCCCGAGGAATCCACATGTATTAAATGTTTGGCAGTAACTTTCCTTGGCAATGGCTACAGCAGTCCCCTGTTAAAAGGAGAACAAACATGCTACTGTCCCTGGCCAAGCCTAACTTCTGCACTGGCATCACGAAAAATAAAGCCATAATCTGCTGAGCAGCTCTGATCTCCTGATGGTGTCAGCCTGTTTGCTCACTAATCTTCCCAGACTATTTGTGGCATCTTCAAAGGAAGATGGAAACTAGTCACTGTCACCTGCTACCACAAGGCCAAAACTTTCACACATGGCTGCCTGAAGTTAGATATGCAAAGCTATGAACTGTTTTTCAGCAGCAGCTCCCTCTGCGCTGAGCGACAGTGTTGACTCCTTGCAGCTTCTAAAGGACAAGATGACTCTCTGGATAGGAAAGGAGGCTGTCATGCATGGGAGGTATGGGCTGGGCTGGGTCAGAGCACCACGCACAAGAGACTTCAGCTCTCTACAAGCTCTGGCATCACTTCACTCTGTGGTGTACCATGTATTGGACTAATAACTTTTTCCCACTGTTTGATTCGGGACAATGCACTTTGGGGTTAATCACCCCAACCTTAAGAGCCTAGGTTAGCTGCCTAAGCCTGAGCAGGCACCTTCTGGAGGTTCCCTCCTCCAGAAGTTGATTCATCTTGTCCTGAGATAGACATCTCAGAAGGGTAGGATGACTCACTTTATGGAGGTGCCCGTCTCTCTGCGCAGAGCCTCAGTGCAAAGGGAGCCTCAGGCTGGCCCAGACTCAGAGGTCTAACCTGGGGATATTTGCAGGGAGGGGAGATGCATCTTACATGTGGCTTCTCTAAGCCCAAGATCCCAATCTCCAAAATGGAACTAATAAAACTGTTTTTCTGCATGCTGTGTTGAAAAACAACATTATTAAGAGAAGTATGTTAAGATGCTCAGATACTGCAGTTCTAGGATCTGTATGAGTAATTGAAGTACACACGCCACAAGGGCAAATGTTTATTACGTGACGAAACTAAATGCTGTGATTAGTGATAATTTCAAGTCTGTACAGAAGAAAAGGACAGTGGTCAGGTTAAGGTACTGGCCTGGTTCTTGAGAGATCAGACCAGCTTAGGCTGAGCTAATAGGAGAGTCGTTGTTGGAATTAATTAATCCAGCAGTTTGTTGTTCCCACACAAAGCAAGAAATGAGGTTGGTGAAATAGCAAGTCTGGACAGTATGAGTAAAAAGCCACAAAAAAAAACCCCAGGCAAGCTGGGGTGTTGGTTAGGATGACTACGGGGGTGTGGGAGAACTATGTTCTGGGCATCCTTGGGGGACCTGAGCAGATCCCTTCACGTCTGTATAGTCTGCACCGCGTTACCCTACAGTTCTCAGCAGGGGACACAGGAGTCCCTGTTCAGCTCGCAGCTTGTGAACGCTCTTGAATCTTGAGCTGCAAACGCAGCTAGAAGAGCCTCCATCTCTCCTAGGTCCCGTCCGCCCCCTTCTCATTTTTACTTTTTTCAACGTTTTGGCTTGAAACAAGCTCCAAAACTTTACCTCGTGGTTAACGAAGCGAATGTCTCGGGAGAATATCGCGGCGACCCAGTCGCAGCCCAGCTTGACGTCGATGTTCTGCGCTAACTTCTCCAGCGTGGGCAAGTGGCTGGTCTGGAAGTGATAGGCCAGCGTCACATGGAGCTGCTTCTTGTGGGGCTCCACGTGAACATCTGCAACGAGACGATGTCGGTTAACGCGCGACTGTCGAGATGAGCAGCTTTTCATGGGTCTACGAATGCCTGTCGCCTCTGAACAGGAGCTGGGAGCTGAACTTTTCGAGGTAGCTCGAGTGGAACAAATTGTGGGCCAGTTGCTGAAAAGGCTTTGGGGAAGTCAACCGTGAGTTCCCTATATATGTTGCACTGTGCATCATTAGAGACTTGTGGTCTGATTCAGTCCCGGGTCACACCAGGGTGGCAGACAAGGCCAAACTGCCCAACCTCATTTGCATTCAGAAAACAACAGGTTGTTGGATGGTCTGACAGCAATTCCTGTAATTGTGAACCTGCTGGCTCTCCTACCAAAAAAAGACACTTTTCCAGGAAAAGGGTGGCCTTTCTTTTGTTAGGAAGTCTCTCCAAAATAAGCAAGTTGAAAATGATCATTTTTACTCCCCCTCCTTTGTTCTCTCTCCTACAGCAGCAATTTACAAGTCTATGGAATTTACAGGTTCAGGCAAGGTGATGAAATCTTTTCACTGGACATTACTGGATTACCAGTTTGCCCACTGAGGGTGAGGTATTCCAAAACGGTGGAAACAGACATTGGTATGATAATGATTCAAAATGATTCTGCAGAAAAAAAACCCTTTTATTAGGAAAAGATTTCAGGAAGCAGAAAGGTGAAAGTATGCTAAATACTGGGACTCTTCCAGAAGATGTGGAAATCGTAGGATACATGTTTCCATGTAATTTATTCTTGCTTATTCAACCAGAAATTGCAATTAAATTTGACTGATTATTCAGTTAAAATTGCAGCTATTCAGAGACTTGGCTCCAAGTGCCAGCCAGGGTAGATTTGCAAGCTCATTCATCTTTTTTTGATCAGCAAGAAAAAAAAAAATATGCTCTGGATCCCTGAAAAAGCCCCAGAGACTTCAACGTGATAACCTGACCAAGCTGTGGACTGCAATGCAGCAATTGGTTTCCCCTAAGAAAGAACTGGTTTGGTCTGAACTGGAGCAGTTGCAGGGGCAGAAGCTGGCTGGGAACCACTGATTCTTCCTTCTTATGGGTCAGTGTTTTTGGGGTAAGAAATGCTCCTTCTGTGTTGGTTTGCAGAGCCTGCACTGTGCAGGGGAGTGCTTGTACCAGTCTCATGAGGCTGCAGAAGATCTCGGACCCGCCTCATGTCTCTGTGCCTGTTCTCACCTTCAGAAATGCACACTGGTAAAGATAACAGCCGTTTCCTTCCTCTTCTACAGGGAAGAAAAGTTCTAGGTCACTGTCAGGTTGAAAACACTGCATTTCAGAGGTGTGATGAAGCTACATCCATGTCTCTTCCTCTGAACCAGGGGCAGAGACTTGTAGCTGTCCTTCAGGGTGTTACGGAGTGCTTGCCTAGCACAGAAACACCGCAGGGACGCAGAAGTGGCCGTGTCTTGATGCACTTAAACTTCAAGATAAGCCCGTGATGATGAAGGACTAAAGCAGTTGTGCTGTGCCTAGTCGGGGCTGAGCGGGCGCTACGCTGACAGAGGGTGGCAGGATTAGCCAGGCTGCTCTTGTCTTGCTCTGATGCTGGCCTGACAAGTTTGGAGGTAATCGGAGGACACCCAGAGAGCCTGCTCAGCAGAGGAGACTACCGAAGCACAGAGTGTTCTGGTTATGTCCCCTCCCATGGGTTCCCCCCTCCAGAACCAGTACAGGACTGGGCAATGGGGGCAGATGTGTTGGTACGGAGATTTAAAAAGCTTCCATTCGAGGCTGCAGTGAGAAACTGCACACAGCCTTTACATGGCTGAGGAAGGTTTTGTGGCAGTAGTGAGAGGAGCAGGAAGTGCTCAGCTTTGCAGACAGAGCATCTATCTGAAAGGTTAAGGAACCACCAAATGTCAACTTCCCTTCAGGAGCTAACACTCGGGATGAAGTGTGAGGTGATCTTTCAACTGAAAAAAGGACTGAAACCCAAAGCTCCTGGTGGGGTGTTCCTCTTGGGCTCTTAGCCTTCAGACCACTTTTAAAAATCCAGTATTGGTTTCACAAGCTTCCTTTGTTCATGCCATCAAAACTGGCTTCTGAAAAGGGCCAAGCTTTGGTGAAGCTGCGAGCTCGTAGTCACTCACCTGCTTTGGAAGCAGCCTCTGCAGCAAAGTCCGCAGCAAACTTCTTGAGCACCTCAGCACTTTCTTCCTTGACAAAAAGCCCAATGAAGTTTGAGGAGGTGTAGAGCTCCAAAGGCAGAGGGGCAGGGAATTTGCATTTCCACCGCATCACAGTGGCCTGCAGAGCTTCAGTGAGAGCATCGACCTTGCTGTCCTCACACTGCCAAAGGAAAGAGGACAAGCATTGCTCAGGTGGAGAATCACTCCTTACGCCTGTGCTTAGCTCTCTGGTGTGCTCGGTAGAGAAAGGAAAGGCTTGGCTGGGTGGGAATGGCCTACCTTTGTTATAATGCAGCGAGAAAAAAAGCTCCGGGTCATAGAAGACATGTTTAGAAATTATTTGCCCCTTCCTTGTCCTCAAAGCAGGATCAGCTATTCTCAAGTAACCTTCTTACCCTCACGCCTCGACACTGCTCTTATGTTAACAACTGTTTGAGATGATGAGAATTTGGTCTGCTGCTGCTCTTCCCTGAAAACAACCCGCTTAAAACCCAGTTACCTCCTCAACCAGCCTGGGCATCAGGCTGTTCTGGTAGCAACCCCCCAGCTGCTGAGCACAAACCCTTCTGCAGCGACTGAATGAAGTGTGCAACGTCTCCAGCCCGAGCCCGGCAGGGGCTGCTCATGAACGCATGCATGAAGATGATGGAAAGAGGAGCTCTGCTTTTACCATGAAGAACTGGCACAGGGTGATATGTGGGAAGATGTTGTGAGCTTTGTTCTTCCCACAGATCTGCTTCGACTGTTGCCAGAACTCGGACAGCTTCTGAGCCAGGGGGCCGGTAGGGCGCAGGTAGAGGACATATTCTCGGGGCAGGGTGTCATCCAGGAATGGGTCACCCACGTGGGAGAAGAGCCTGAGAGAGAGAAAGAACTGTTAGACCGACACATAGAGATATGCTATTTTTTCAGCAAAAATCAGCTTCTCCTCTCCTCACTCCCTTTCGTTCTCCCTTTATGGCAAAAATCAGCTCCAGCAGGTCAGGCAGAGAGGTGCACTGTCTCACTTCCAGCCTATTACTGCGACTAAGTAATACAGAAAATTGGTTTTTAGTTTCAGACTGAGGCTCTGAAGATCTAACCTGGGTCACTGCTTCTGCCTTTCTGACTTTGAGTGTACAAAACATAGGGTGGAGAGCACTGGAAATTGCGCATCATCTCTGAAAAGGCAGCTTTCAGTTTTCTTGTTTAGATGCTGGGGTGGAGAGAACAGTGGGTCCTCTCTCTCACCTTTTCTTGCTATTACTCGAGATCACAAACTCTCTCAGACAGGGCTTGTTTCTGGATTGCTTATTTACAGCACTTTGATAACGCCTCGCTTCTTCTGCTAGTCCTTCTCAGATAAATGCCCCTGTTTCAACATTCCACCTTCTAACGGCTAAAATCCAAATGTGAAAATTCACTACCGTCTTTTACTCTTTTTAACATTTATTACTTCATACCAACCAGTCGCATGCTGCTTGGACACTTCTTCCACCTGTCGACGCCAGTGCTTTTTGTCTGAAGAGAGAGCAAAATGAAAAGAGGATTTCAGTGATGCTGGAGGCTCTGGCTGTAGTCACACCCACGGCTTGAACCTGGGGCCTTCCTGGGCAAGGGACCTTGGCAGTGTGCTCAGGTGGCCCGGAAGGCCACTGGCATCCTGGCTTGTATCAGGAATGGTGTGGCCAGCAGGACCAGGGCTGGGCTTCTCCCCCTGTGCTCAGCACTGGGGAGGCCTCACCTCCAGCACCGGGCACAGCTCTGGACCCCTCGCTGCCAGAAGGATGCTGAGGTGCTGGAGCGGGGCCAGAGGAGACAACGAGGCTGGGGAAGGGATGGGAGGGAAAGTCTCATGAGGAGAGATCTGCTCCCTGAAGGGAGGCTGTAGGTGGGGGGGGGGTTGGGCTCTGCTCCCAGTCAACTACTGACAGGAGGAGAAGGCATGGCATGGAGCTGTGCCAGGGGAGGGTTGGGTTGGGTTGGATATCAGGAAGCACTTCCTGACAGGGCGATCAGACACTGGAATGGGCTGCCCAGGGAGATGGTGGAGTCATCATCCCTGGATGTGTTTAAAGACAGGCTGGATGTGGCACTGAGTGCCATGGTCTAGCCCATGTGGAGGTGTTGGGTCATAGGCTGGACTTGATGTTCTCAGAGGTCTTTTCCAGCTTCAGTTATTCTATTTATTCTATTCAGTTCTGGCGTGTTTAGAAGACTGCAGGATATACTTCACACACTGATGCCCTCAGCCCTGGGGTCTGCTTTCAGATGTGCTGCCTGTCAAATCACTGTGCACTTTGAGAGGCAAAGCCATGCATGGACCTCTGGGTTTTCCCTGCTTGGCCTGGTATTTTTCTGGGTAGCTTATTGACATTTAACGACCCCTTTGCTGCTCATTTGCTCAGCATGAAAATCAAAAGGGTTGGGTCTGGAAGTGCAGACGTTGCAATAGCACTGAGGACGAGAAAAATTCAACTGCCACCAGGGGGCACAAACCGGAGATTTTCCAGGTTCCAATAACCTGCCAAGATTTGCTACCTCGCTTCAGTCCTTGCTACATCAAAAGTCCTCTTTTGCTTACTTCCTTTCAGGATGCTTATAGATCCCTTTTCACCCCAGCTAGGAAGACCCAAGTCAGTAAGCTTTCCAGTTGCAGAACAAGCCAGCACAGTGCTCTTTAACTTGCAGACATACACATTAGTGTTTTCCAACTGCTCAACACGAGTCTTGCAATGCAGCTGTGGATCAGCTCAGCTTTGAAACGCCAGAGGCTGCCAAAGTGAGGGATTCACCCCGAATCCGAACGGCATAGATATTTAGGAAAAATTATGAATGGAGGCAGAAAAGGACAGAAATGTTAGTCATGGGGTAGAAGTCAGGCCCTCAGCTGGGTGTCAGCAGGCAAATTCCCCACGAATAGGTGATTTTGGAGCATCCTACTTAAGGGAAGAACGGCGGTCTTGCTCTCAAGTGAGTTCTACAGGTCTAGTGGGAAGAAGACCAGGTCTAGTAGGAAGGAGGCCAAAATGAACGGGGTGCTGGTTAATGCAATTTCTTTTGTCTGCCCATAGTGTAGGATGTTGACTGCGTTTCTGTCACCCTTGCTGTCTGCAGTGATGCCTTTCGAAAGTACTCTGATAACCACGCGGGAATATGCAACGTTACCCACCAGCTCGTAGACATGTGTTGTTGACTCAGCTGTGTTTCAGCTCTGCCCTTGGCTTCCCCACCCCTTGAATATACATTTTTTTTTTGTTCATTTTGAGAGTAAGAGGAAGGTAGAAAGATAATGCTGCAAAAAAAAAAAAAAAAAAAAAAAAAAGGGCTGTGTTGCAAATGTGTGATTATGAAAATACTTCCTCCTGAAGCATTTTGCTGCCCTTATCTGCCAGGATTCACATGAGATCAGCAGAGACCTGGTGCTAGCACCTGCCTGCTGGAGGGATGGATCTTGCATGGTCAACATCATAGTTTGGCCTGTTCTATTTTGCTGACCTCTCCCTAGCTCGGCACAGGTGCTCTATGCAAAACAGCCGCTGCTTTGCTTTCAAAAGCAGTTCAGACAACAGCAAAGAGCAAAAAGCTCTGCCCTTGAACAGGCTGGGAACCTTGAAGGGAGGCTGCTCCTTGAGCAGAGCCATGTCCAGCTTCCTCAAGGGGCTGGCAGCAGATCTTCCCTACCTTGGTTTCATCACCCATTTCTGCTACGTTGCCTTTGCTCAGTTCACCTCCCCTCTTGCCTACGTTGTTCACACTCTTTAAGAAAAAGACTGAAATGTGCCTCTCCTAACCATACATCTCACCACTCGAGTGTGTCTGTCTGCACTGCATCCGAGGCAGTGAATTAAAAACATCCTCCCAGTAAAGCTCTGGCTTTGAAATGAGCAGTTGCTCGTGTTGCAAAGTGCGGGCAGACAAGCTGGCTCTCACTCGTTTTTTATTCTCTCCAGACCCCAGAGCAGAGCTCTGAAGGAGTCATGCACAATCTAGCAGGACAGATGGTTCTGCCACCCACCCTCGTTGACTTGTTCGCTTAATGAATTGATGTTTCCTTGGAACCAATCGCACAATAGAGCTCTGCTGGAATTGACTGCAGCTCCTTCTCCTCTGCCTTTGTGCTCCTGGGACCCCAAAGGGCATTAGAGAACATCAGGCTGGGCCCCACACACGTTTGTTCATGCGCAGTTTCAAAAGGTGCCTATCTCATCCACGGGGACAACAAACTCCCTTTTCAATTTAATTTTCAGTGCGGAGAGGAAATACTGCATAAAGCAAACAAAAGCCAAGGTATATTTTTACCATGGGATCTACCATAGGATCTGAAGCTTAGAGACTCTTTTTCAGTTGTTATTATTTTTTAATTCTATTTAATGGTGATGATGACTGACAGCCTCTGGTTGGTCACAAAACAGGGCATGCACTGAATCCCTCCCAAATACCCTCCTCCGTAGCCACCATCACGAACGTGGAGAGGACACATCATCTGGCTGCTCCAGCTCCCCGGCCCTGCCAAGAACAACTTCTGAACATTTGAGTACTCAAAACGAGTCCCAGCTATGTCTGGCCACTTATAAAAGTGGCCTGATTTTCACAACTGCTGATGCAGTGGGAGCTGGAAGACACATTCTGCTCTGGAGGAAATCAGGTCACTTAATTAGGTGACTAACTATGACTTAGGTGCTCAGATTCACTCATGCTGGGTAGCAAGTGTTGGCTGTAGTAACGTTGCTAGTGGTAAGAAGTAGTTTTGTGATGCAGATGTATCAAAAAAAAAAGCCAGAAAATAACTTATGTTTCATAATCTACCAAACTGGCATCGCACAGTAACCATTCCTGGTCATGCAAAAATTGCAGCTGGATTCAGACAGGAGGTGAAAAGCTTTGTGAGGCATTAATTGTCCACTGAGCCACCCAATTCCTCTTAACTTGAGACGAAGTACAGGGAAATCATTTCACAGTGCACAACAAAGCCTAGTAGTCATTTTGAACAGGCAGCAAGGGAGTTGCTATGTCCAAGTGCAGGTCTGGAAATGGAGGGTTTAGGGAAGGGGAAAGAAGATCCAAATAGGTTAGACATTAGGAAAAAGTTCTTTAATAAGCTATCCAGTGATAGGTCACTGGAATAGGTTGCCCAGAATGGTGGTGGAGGCCCCATCCCTGGAGACATTCAAGGCCAGGCTTGATGAGGCTCTGAGCAGCCTGACCTAGTTGGAGATGTCCCTGCTTATTGCAGGGGGGTTGCACTAGGTGACCTTTGGAGGTCCCTTCCAACCCAATACATTACATGATTCTGCGATTCTAATTAGCAGTGCCTTCCAAAAGCACTGCAGATATTTTGGCCACTGTGAAGAATCAGATGGTTTTGATTCTTCAACCTCAAAGGCCTCCCTGTGACACTTTTCAATGTCAAGTCACAAGGAAAGTCTTCCTCTGCTCAAATCACTGGTTAACCAGTATCAAAATATTGCTAGGAAGCTCCCAGCTAAGCAGGTGACCCCTTAGCCTGAAACCATAGAGCAGAAGCAGTGTTGCTGCCCTGGCACACAAATTAATGTGTAAGTGGTGCCCATTTTAACCCCAGTTCCCTTAATGGGAGAGCACACAGCTCTGCAAGCTGCAGAACTTAACTCATTACTGTGGATTTTTGGCTTCCTGCAATTTCAGGGTAGGGAAAAAAAAAAAAGCAACGGGAATGTCAATTCAGATAGGAAATATATATCAATAATCACCACGTATAATGGCAAAATCCCATTTACTTCAGAGGAAATGACTGTAATGGGGAATGATGCATTAACCATAAAGAGAATGTTCAGTCTCAGAAGCAGAAATCCTTCTGCTGTAAGTGCTCAGCTTTCTTAGTCCAGTCCAGCTTTAAAACAAGAGGGGGTGTGTGTCTGAGAACGGTGCTAATGCACGGGGTGATGAACGGCCACGGGGAAAAGTTAACACCAACACCCTAGAGCAAGGGACAGGGGTGAACTATTTTGAGATGGTTTTTTATCTGCACCTGCATTGTATTTTATCACTAAAAAGGTATGCAAACTTTGAGGTATTGATGTCCACAGCAGAGATGAGCTGCAGTCCAGGGGCTCGGGTGGGGAAGAGGAGCGCATTCTTGCGCCGCGGCTGCGCAGGGTCCCCAGCCTCCATCCCAGCCAGGCTGGGCTGCAGGCACTGAGATGCTGAAGCTCTCAAAGCTGGCCCTTCAGGCACGTACAGAGCAGAGACGACTGCAGGCAACCTCCTCTCCTCCTCACCCCTTCAAATCCACCAAGGCTGAGTCACGCAGCTGGTCTGAACCCTCAGGTCCACAGAGCCTGTTTGTCCTCCAGAAGCGAGGTCTTAATTCACAGAAAGTTGTCCCCTCTGGCTACTGCTTAGGACTGAATTTCCCCGTTTCCATTGGCTCTCCCTTTGCTATAATAAGCAAGAGATTCAAACCCTGCCGTCGGCAGAGCTGGGCCCTCTCTGTAAGAGGGAGCTTGCTCTGCTTGCGCGTTCCTGCTCAGAGAGGCAGCAGAAATTGCCAGCAGCAGCCTCTACCTCTGATCCACCTACGAGTTCTCTGCCTACAGAGGCACTGAGGGATTTGTGAATGAGCAATGGAAGGATGGAGACAGCCTGTAAAGAAAGGGAATGACTAAATCTTCCCTTTCATTACGTGCCTCAAGCCTAGACTAACTTCTTTTTCGTGAACAAAACCCCTTGGAGGGATGAATTCGTAATTTCAAGTAGTCCTGAATCTTTGGACCATAAAATATTGAGCTGTGTAAATAAAGATTTTTTAATTATTTTTTTGGAAATTGCATTAAGCATGATGGAAGCACTTGGCTCTTCTCATCATAAGAATCAGTTCAAAGGACTGACTGACATAAGTTAGGAAATATGGATCATAATTTCTGCCAAATGAGTTTGAAAGAAGAACGCTGGCAAGTAGAGTCCTTTTCTTAGGATTATAAAGCAGACACCTTTTGGTTTTGCTTGGATGTGTGTATAAAATACGTACTGCTGTAAACTTAAATAGGTTTATGTATCTAAAGCTTGACTTTTCTCAGTCTGTGTTGGTTTATGGCAAAAGGACAGAAAAGAAAATGCTGTCTGGCTGCAGGCAATGACAAAAAGTGGGGTTTTTCTAAAGGTGGCTGCAGTTGCTGTTTGGGGCAGGTCAGAAGTCTAATAGTTCACTCCCTGTTTAGCCTACGTGTCGGACTCGGTCATGGCACGGGAGGTCCAGAATTCAACCCCCTTGTATAGCAGTGTGTACAGGGAAGCAGTTAGAAATTCTTTGCAAACAGTGAAATTCCAGGCTTTTCTCTGTGTGTGTGTTTGTTCCCAAACCGCTCATCGAGTGACCTTTAGAGATGCCTTAATTTTTGCAATTTTCCTCAATTGTTTATAGCATTAACAGCACAATAGTGAAAATGTGTCTATTTTAGGCTTTCAATAAACAATGGCACATGGAAGAACAGTTTTTCTAGCAAAATTTCTCTCCGTCCAATGACTTGATTATTTGATGTAGGAAAGGATACCCAAATTCCAAGTAACTGCCCGCGCGTCTCACAAACTGCTTAGTTGTTCTACGCACAAAAATGGCCACAGTGAAAATGTTCTTTCCAAATGGGTTTTGATGTGGGTTATTCAAATGTGAATTCCTCTGAATTCTCAATATGCAGAATTCACTTGGTCACCAAAAATCATATGATATCGTTTCTGTTCTTATTTGGGTAACCTTACTTCTATAAATAGGGACAGGACAGGAAGATACCACTAGGGATCAAGTTCCTGTTTAGAGTAGGGGGTTGGGTAGGTTCCTTTTCTGCAGTTGAAGAAAAACATCAAAGAACCCAGGCATTTTTGCAAGACAGAAACGACTTCAACGGAAGTGCACGGCAGAAGAATTACTCGTTCTTCCCTTCACTGAGCTTTGACTCCATCCTGCAAGCATTACCTTCTGTTGCTTTCTGCCCGTGATGGTTGGGACATCAAGTCCTCCTCCCTTTAACTGCGTGACTCTAACTGCAGCCACATCCTCCACGAAACACGAGTTCACTGGCAGAGGCCAAGATCCCCTTAGGAACACGCTGTGCGGTACAACATCCCCAAGTTAGGTCAGCGGATGCTCGAAGCAGCTCACAGCTCTGTAAAGACCCAGGTCTTGCCTGAAATACAGGAACTTTCAGAGGAGTACAGGGAACTGCCTGACTGCACAGTGGCTGGGGAGGCTGCAAGATTTCAAACTGTGCTGTATCCTGTAGGTCACATAAATATTTATAGAAGGTGGCTGACAGCATGATAGGGGCTCGGTCCTTCTCTTCCTCCTCCTTCCCAAGGGGTGGCTGCTTACTCTCAGCTATCAAACACCAAGCTCAGGAAAGAGAGGCATGGGAAACACCACCAGAAATAAGTTTGGGAAAGGCACTGCTATGTATTTAACCCTGCTTCCCTTAATGGGAGAGCACACAGCTCTGCGTGCTGCAGAATTTAACTCATTACTGTGGATCGTTGCCCTAGACGTTCTATGATTCTATTTCTAGTTTCCATAATTTAAAATGCTCATTTTTTTTCAGCTGGCAAACTGCAGCCTGGCCACATGATGATGAGGATGATGAATATTTTTAAGTGCGAAGATTGGAGGGTTTGGGTGTGCGTCTCTGTTTTACATGTTTGTTTTCTGAAGTTATGTAAGATTTTGAAGGCAGACTTTTTACCCCCCCTTTTTTTAGCACATGTGCACTAAGTCGTTCCCCTCATCCTCTGCTTGTTAAAGCAAAAGAAGAGGGAAGTAAAGACTCATAAAAACTGCCCGGGAAAAAGGCAGGAATGTAGCAGCCATTTAACATTTTTAAAGAGATACATGGTTTTAAAAAGAAACAGGATATTATTTTCTTTAGAAAAATAACAAAGTCCTGAGCTTGCAGTTGCCAGTCACTCCACCAGGTCCCTGCGTGATGGAGGAGGAACGAGGCACAGGGATTTTTGGCTGATTTTAATTGGTCACACACCACCAAAATTCCTCTGTCCTTTTATTCTCCCCTTCAGCTTCAGATGCAAAACCTTGTCATTCGTTTTGCCTTGCAATCATGGTGCTGCTTTTCTTTCTAGTTCTGGATTCCACTTGTCGTTTGGGTTCCTGGTTCACTTTGCGAAGCTTTTCTCCCTCCATCTGAATCTAGAAATGCACTGCTGCTCAAATGAAGAGCGGCACTCTCTGAAAGTATCAGGAGTCCTGGAGCTGGGGACGTATGAAAATGATGTCTCTCAGTTCCCTGATAAAACCCTAAGAGTTGGCAGCGTCTCAGCTGCCTGATTCAGAAGGGCTCTGAATTTTGATGCAGAGCAATCACTGGAAAAGGGTGTCAGGGTTAAGGAAGAGAGGTAGTAACTGCTGATGTTAAAGGGGTTTGCAAAATTCTGAATATTAGCAAAACAGTCAAATAGAGATAGTACAAATAAATGCAAATATAAGGTAGTAATAACTGAAAAACATTTAGCAGATGCCTCATTTTAATACTGGCCAGAAAGCTGCAGAGTGACCAAGGTTCCATTATTCAAATAGCACAGTGCAGGAGAGCAGGAGCTTTCATCCCAATACTATTAATACATTTTTAGCTAACCAGGAAGACAATGTCTTTACAGGGAGCCAAGTTAGAGGTTTTAGTATGCTCAATTATACCATCTGGAGTTTCAGTGATAGCCAGAAAAGGAAGCAGTTGTCATGCTGATTGGAAATAAATAAGTTCCCTTGCAGCGTTCATGACAAACGTGATGCTTTCTTCTTTCTAATTGCTCTTCTTCCTATACAGAAATGAGCTGGAACAGAACAGAGATTTGCTGTACCTCTGTTTCCTATATCCAGGTCCCCTTATCACTAGGGCCTCTTTCCCAGCACGGGTGGGTTTTGGGCAGGGAGGGAAGCTGGGCCAGGTGGCTGCTCGCGGCACATGGTGCTAAGCAGGAGCCGCTCGCCACGTGAACTGCAATTGTCTTGCTGCCACTTCGTGAGCACCTGCCTCCCCATCTGTCACCTCCCCCCTTACTCCGAGGGGCACAGCTCATCTTCAGCCACGGCTCTTTCAGCAGGCGGCCGCAGTGCCCAGCACAGCCCCAGCTGGCAGTGCCAGGACCTGCTGCTGAGAAACTCAGCAATAGGCACAGCGATGGAGCAGACCCGTGCACCCCAATCCACAGAACAGGAGAGGGGAGCTGGAGACACAGAAATCAGAGAATCACAGAAAGGCAGGGACCTCTGAAGATTATCAAGTCCAACCCCCTCGCCCATGCAGGAACACCCAGGGCAGGCCACACAGAACAGAACGAGGTGGCTCTTGAAGGTCTGCAGAGGAGACTCCACAGCCTCTCTGGGCAGCCTGGGCACTGTCACGGTGAAGAAGTTTTTCCTCATGTTGAGGTGGAAATTCTTGTGTTTCCCCTTGCTACCATTACCTCTCATCCTATCTCAGGGCACAACTGAAAAGAGTCCGGCCCCTTCTCCTTGCCCCCCACCCTGCAGATATTTGTAACCATTCCTAAGATCCTCTCAGGCTTCTCTTCTCCAGGCTGAACAGCCCCAGGGCTCTCAGCCTTTCCTCACAAGAGAGATGTTCCAGTCCCTTCAGCATCTTCGTAGCCCCCCTTGGACTCTCTCTGGTATTTCCCTGTCCTTCTTCACCTGGGGAGCCCAGAACTGATCACAACACTCCAGATGTGGCCTCACCAGTGCAGAGTAGAGGGGGAGGAGAACATCCCCTGACCTGCTGCCCACACTCTTCTTCATGCCCCCCCCCCCCACCCCGGAGACCATTGTCCTTCCTGTTCAGAAGGGAATGTTGCTGTCCCATGAAGAACTTATTGTCCACGAAGACGCCAAGGTCCCTCTCCATGGGGCTGCTTTCCAGTGGGTCTACCCCAACCTTTACTGGTATATGGCGGAGTTCCTCCCCAAGTGTAGCACTCTACACTTATTCTTGTTGAACTTCATTAGGTTTTCCTTTGCCCAGCAAAGGTGAGCTACCTAATGTCACACAGGTCACGGCAGGGAGGGTGGTTTTGCTAGGGATGCTCTGATGTGCTGCGTTCTACCTGGCTTGGGGCTCCGTGGAGAAACACGTGCTTGCTTTTCTGCCCCCAGTTCCTTAAGGCAGCCCTACTTTACTCCTTTGTACGTAGAATTTTTTAGTGTCATGTAGATCTTTAGGAAGAAGAAAGAAAGAAAGAAAAAAAAAAAAGCCACAACTAGCACTTTAAAGTGCCGGTGTTAACATTTTCCAGCTTCTTGGGGTTTCAAAACAGGAAGTTTGGGGGCGGTGCAATTGCACAATTTGCCAGAAAGCTGCTGTTCCGTGAGGTCGGTGACACTGGCTTGCACCAGGAACTTGAGCCCTGTAGGCCAACGAGGCCCTCGTTTGCTGGGCCCAATTCTCGATGCGATGTGAGGAGGTTTTGATGTGCTGCTCCTCGTAGTAGGAGCCTTCTGGTTTTAGCTCCTCTTGAGTGTCAGTGGCGAGTTGACTTGTTTTCCAGAGAGGGAGTAAACCCCAGAGATAAGGGGAAGTTTTCCTAGCTCAACAGAGAGGAAGCGGGTAGAGATAAGACAGACCAACAGCAACATGGTGCAGCTAAAGACTGAAAAACAAAGCACACAGCTACTCAGTTTGGATCTTGTGATGCAACTTGTGGTGCAAACTTCCTTCTGGGTCAGAGTCCAGGTCTTTGTACGGTGCGCATCCTCAGAGGGAAAGTTTGAATGCTTGTCTGACCTTGCTCCGACTTGAGATTTGGACTACACCATCCAGTGCAAACAACAAGCACGCCCAAAATCTTCTTCAAAGAGGGTAACGCATCAGGCTGGGGCCCTGCACAGCCAATTCCATTCCCTATTTCAGTCCCTTTCCATCTAGCAGAGGGAACACATCACCAGTAAATCCCAAACGGATCACAATGAAGTCCCACCGTGGTCTCCACAGTCAGGCTTCGTGGGCCTATCTGTAATTTAATACTGAAGTTGGTCGGTGTCTGAGATGGAATCACTTTCTACAAAGAGGAAAGGTGATGCTTCGTATCAAAGCAGTGCTCTTTTGTGGTCAGCTTGAATAAGCTGTTTGCCAGAGATGAAAGAGGTAAGACACCCATGTCCTGACAGCAGGGCTCAGCAAGCTTCATTTGGTATTCTTTGCACTAGTCGGTTTTTGCTTTATTTCCTGCATTTGGAAGAGCCTAGCTGTGTTGATGCTGACACTTATTTTCTTCTCAAGCAGTTATTTTCTCTTCTTCACGGGCAACGTCTGTTCGTCATGAGCAATCTTACATGTTGTATGTACTGATGGACTCACGGCTTTGCTGAAAAGGCAAACCCCACAGAGAGAAAATGGGAAGTACATGCCTAGTGAGAAGCTAACCATGATCTCACACCTAAAATAGACTCACGCGAAGCAACGAGAAGGAAGTCTAAGAAATTAAGGAAGGTGGAAGGAAGAAGGGTGGGGTGCTGAGATAGCTGGGTAAAAGGCAAGACGAGATATAGCCTCAAAATAGCCTCCTGCTCTAGACAGCTCTGTTCAGGAAATTTTTTTAAGACTTGCTGTTTTCTCTAATAGAAATACTTAAAAATATTTCATATAGGTGTTCCTCGCTCACTGCTTCTTGCCATCTAGATAGGACCAAGTTACGTCAATATTTGTATGGGAGACCTGGGCAGGAACCCCAAAGTGCTACAGGAAACAGGGGAAAGGAGGGTTAATGCAGCAGATAATGAGGCACATTTGCCACTGACTCAAGGCTAACACCTTCCCCTCCCCCCCCCTCCCCCCCCAGTACTCTGGGGGTTGGGAGTGCCATGGTACTAAGAAGATCCATCTTTGGGTGAGAAACTGCACACTGGTCTCGGCCTCTTGCCTCAGAGATTCTGAAGTGTGTGGTTAAACCAGTAAGCTAAAGCTAATGTCAAAGTTTCCATTAAGGGGGGGGGAAAAAAAAGTTAGTTAGCAAGCTCTGATCTGAATTTCAATTTAGGTGACTGTATTTGGTCTTCTTCAGCTTGCTCCATGGTCCTCTGCTAGTAGAAGTCTTAGCTAGTTGTGATGAGCTCTCTGAAGTAATCCTGCAGACCAGGACAGTGGAAAAACTGCAGTCAGATGAAGCTGTAAGAAAAGCTTTGGTGCAGATTTGTAAGTTAGCTCAGCTTTGGCTTGCCTCTTCTTGCAAGAGGTGGAAATTTAAGAGAATTTGGATGCTTTTGGATGTCCTGTACACTAAAGTAAGTTGGGATATTCAAATTGGAATGACATAAAAGGGAACAGGAAATGAAGAATTGTGATAAACTGAGAAACAGTGTGATAAAGAAGGATCTAAGAATGTAATGAGAAAAGTTTACCACAGACTGGGAATATTTCCCTGCATGCTTTCCTGATGTTCTTATGGCCTGTCAGTTGTAGCTGTCTAGTCTTTATTCCAGTATCTGATCATATTCTTGCAGAATATGCAAGTGAATTACAAAAAAAAAAACATATGGGAAGACCTTAATGAGACCTGGATTTAGTAATTATCCCTACACCAATGAGTACTTATGCATATATTTAACTTCAAGCATGTACTTAGAGACTTCAGTGAGGCTCAACTGCTCTTCTGCAGGTTATGTGCTGAAAGGTTATTGCAAATCAAGGCTTTGAGACTGTTCTTTCTCCTAGCAGAATTTCTCTGTCCCCTCGCCACGAGATTCTCCTTGACTCAGTTCACAGCCTTCAATTAAGGGCTCCTAAATCTAGTGGCTATCGTGATGCACTCGTTACTCTAGTGCTTAGTTCTCATCCTTGTGGAAGAGTAACTTCACTTTTCTGTGCTGCAAGATTAACACCCAGTACTTGGCACAGTGGGGCTAGGGCACAACCCCAGTGTAGATCATGAAACATCAGCTCAGTGGATCTCTCCCCCAGTCATTTCAGTTTCATCTGAGTAAACGCAAGCAGTGTTAGTTAAAAGTGCTCAGCACACGTTTTCATCTGACCCCAAGGGATGGGAATTCCCAGGGGCTAAGCACTGCTGAAAACCAGCTTTACAGCACTGACCATAAAGGTGCTCAACTCTTATTCAGTGTTTTCCACATCAAGAATCAATGTGAAGTGGGTGCCACAGTCTAGTTATGTCCTCTCCTTTCTTCTCCTCTCAGCATTATCATTTTAATTTCTGACACCTAAGTTGTCGGGTATTGGGAACAACGGACTGGGAGTAAATAAGGAGACAGTCCTGGCTCCTTCAGCCTGTACAAAGCTTGTTGTGTATTCGTGTGAGGATCGAGACATCACTGGCCTGTCCTCTGCTCCTCTAGTCATGTGCTTGGCCAATATGACTGCTGATGTTCTGTGACTGCTTAGGTACCTAACGGGTTGGAGATTTGGGTCTTCCCTCCAGTTAAGGGGTTTGACTGTGAGCACTCTCGGATGAGATGTGTTGTCTGAGCATGAAGTGTTTTTTCTCATGATGTTCCCTTTGCCAGTCACCAAAGGCAGCTAGCACCTCGCCTCAGCGCTTCACCAGGAGCATCTCTCATGTGGAGGCACGCTGCATCCCACTGCCAGGGCTGTGTAGGAGGCCAAGACTTGGACGCTTGCCTTGAAGACCTTGTTATCCAGATTGATCTTTTCAGGCAGGTATTGTTAGACAGACAGACAGGCATGCACACTGGCATCACTTCATTTCCATAGCGTAGCTCTCCCCCGCGCCCCAGCGCGAGCGCTGCCGTGGGGGTGTGCGTCTAAAATTATTCACGATGCGCATCTTTTAGCCCCGATCCCCATCTTATCTGCTCTGTGTGCGCTTGAAGGAGGGCAATGTGGCTTTTTTTTTTTTGCTTACATGCAGGAGAAATGGCAATAATACTGCAGCCTTTCTGTTTCCATCGTGCTGAGAAGGTAGCCTGGCCTGTGATGTGTGTCACTGAGTCACTTTGCTGGGCAGGCAGCGGCATCGTTAGCCAGTGTGGCACGTCAGCGGTGACACCCAGGAAGAGCACCTTGCAGCACTGCAATAAGAGCTGTGCTGACAGCAAGACCCCCTCTCTCTGCCCTGTCAAGAGTGGGCTTTTGGGAGATGAAGTAAGAAAGAGCTATAAATGAAATAAATGACGGGTGCTTGGCATGGATAAGGGATGCTTATAAAGTCCCCTTGGTTTTAATAGAGTACTTCGTTATGCAGGCGGATGTGATAAGGGTAGAGGACCTAGACTGCCATGAGCTTCCTTCTTGGGAAATATTTAAGAGCTGCCTTGTGAAAAGCAGGCAAGAAAGGAGAATACTAATGGCAGTTCAGAATAATTCATTGCAGTAAATTTTAGAGGCTTGTAGCAAGGCGTGTGTGGTAAATCGTGTGTCTAAGTGTGCTGTAAGGGAAGGAAGAGCCCTTCTGGAGTCCAGAATCCCACTATTCCAAGAGATAAACTCATTCCAGTGGGTTTCACAGCAGTAGAAAGCTGAAGTCCTGCTTTTATCCCTGCTCAGCATTGCCTTCTGAAAGCAAACACATTCACTGCCCTTTGAGCACCAGCACCCACAGTCTGCAGCCCGAGCCTGCTGCTGGTCTGCCATTCACCAAGCCAGGAGACAGGCTTAGAGAGCCTCAGATTAAGGCAAAAAAGAGAAAACACCAAATTGTAAGCTGAAAGAGTTGGAAAAAATGGAACTAACTTCTCAAAAATATCAGTAAGGTGTGATTTCCTGTGATTACCTACTGTGTTTTTCCTAGGTTTTAAAATTTGAGGGTATCCTACAAACACGTTTCAAGTTTTTCTCTGCAGTGAGGCCATTCTTTAGTCTGGTTTTCAAGGGTGCTGAGGCTCACAGGGCTGTGCTGTGTGTGCGTGTCCGCGAGTCTCTCCAACTTCCTACGACAACTTCTGAACCTACTACTGTATTTAAACCCAGTGTGACAGAGACGTAGAGCTGTTGAGGGTATTTCATGTCTGGCAGCTTCTGTAAAAATAGGTTCTTAGATAGCTCTGAGTAACCTCAGGAGTGCACCAGCTGGCAAAGGCTGTGAGGTGAGCTTACTTGTTGTTAGACAGCAGAGGATCCTCGCACAAACAAGCCCTAAGAAATGTTAGAGGTGTAAGAAAAGCATCAGCCATCACAAAGACATGTGCATAAAACGAGGCTCTGTGAGTTCTGGCGTTTCTGGAGCCAGCTGTTCAAAGGCAGGGGAGGTTCAAAGGCAGCTACCACACGCTCTGCACCTTCTTCTGCCATAGATTCATCGGGGTAGGCAGGGCTTTTGTGCAGACGGTGAAAGCCTGAGCAACATCAGGACTGTGCAAGAGTTCAGATATGGAAGTGTGTAAATGATACCAACACAAGTACTTTTACACTGCCACAGTTGCAGGTGTATTGGGAAAGTTTTGCAGAAACTACTCGCCTGGGAAACCCCAAAGGGCAGAACGTGTGTTTCGACAAGACCTACGTGTCTCAGGGATCCCACAACTACAGGAGTTGAGGCTTCAAGAAAACATTTCCTCTTTGCCCCTCCTGCAGTTTAACATATAATACTTAATCTCCACAAAGCACATTGGCAGACTTGTTTCTATACAGGGTGTGAATAAATTGCCTGGAGTGAAGCTGAAGTGACTGTCAGGGCAAATTCTGTTGGTAGGAGACAGACCTTGGTACCATTTTCTGCTGCTCAACACTCACTCTCCTGCCTGTATCAAAGTTTTGGGATGTTTTATGGATGCTAAGCCCAGTTCTGCATGGATTCCTATGTGGACAGAGTAAACTGCATAGCAATGACTCTATCCTGCAAAAGAGATAAACATGCAGTGTGCTAAACTGCATCGAGACCAGAAGGCTTTCAGAAGAGCTCAGCATTAGCCTAATTTTGCTCCCAGTGGTATTGAATGAGGCAGAATTAGGCTAGAGCTGAGCCTCTGAAAGCTGTACCCTACCTTCCTCTTGCTGTAGTTGTCTAAAAATAAGGAGTCCAATTAAATCAACAGCGGTACAAAGTATGAGGGAATGTATAATTAATTAAAATCAAAGACTGTCTTACAGCACTGATCAGCATTTAGCAATCCTGCCACCAGCTCGTACTCTTTTCATTCTTCCTTTTTAATCAGTGATTATTGTCGTATCTCCTTACACTATGATCACATATTCTGGTAGGATTTCAATACGACCGTGCTCCTTGGGAGCAGTAAACCTAGTCACAGCAGGAAAATAGGAAACTCCATTAAAAGAGGAAGGGAAGAATCTGTTAGCAGCTCCAGCCCTGGTCCTGACAGCTAACTGGAACCCCAGTAGCAGTGAAGGATAGAAATTTGCTCACTGTGATAGCCCTGAAATGAAAGCCTGAAAGATAAGTCATCTCTCAGACCTATTGCTTTCCCTATTGCTAATGTTCTTTATCTAGCACTCCCCCTTCCCCCCAAAAATGGGGGTTTTTTGTTTACTAAGAGAGTGTAAGGCAGCCAGCTGTGAGCAGAGGGCTTTGTCACCTCCCAAACAAGTGTTTCACACTTCTGCTCTTCCAGTGCAGCGTGAAGGGAGCTGGAGAGGATGTGCTCTTCTCAGTTACCCTGGCAGGAATCCTCAGAAGCTGTGCTGGAATCACAGCAAATCTGGAGTGACTCCATCTGGGTTGCTGGGAGCAGAATCTGGCTTGTCTTTTGAGTGTCAGCTGTTAGCAGGAAACAGTAAGACAACATTGAAGGAGAATCCACATTATCCCGTTCTGGTGGCTCTTTATCAGTTTCTGCCTAGATTTCTCCATTTTAACATTGTCTGGTCGAATTTTAGGTTGGGTCTCTTTCTTTGTGGCAGTAAATGTGCACAGTTAAAAAGCCCCATGATGTGGCACTAGCATAAGGGTGACTTTTGCCTCAAGGAAAGACTGAGGGGGATTTGCTCCAAAAAAACCCAGCAATGGTGGCACCAATCGCTCACTCTGTGGGTAGTTTCAGTGATCTGAGTGAATCTTGCAGTGGTGGCATCCTTCCTTTGAAGTATAGTTATTCATACTATAGATATCTGCATTTAAACTTGTCTTTACAGTCAAGGGAGGCACTTGAAGGGCACGTTTGCTTTTGTCAAGGGTACCAATTTGAAATAGGTCGGATGACTCACGCTCTCTAAGTGCCTGTTTTTCCCCATTGCCTGGAAAAAAAGAGAGATGACTAGTCCAGACATGGGCATCACCTACTGACATGTGAGGTTATGTGAAAGTTCTCCAGCCCTGTTTTTCAGTGCCTTTTCTCTGCCTCTCGTTGGTGCGCTCTCTCCTTCTCTCCTGTGTATTTAGATCCTAAATTCTCCTTGGTGTTGTAAACTCCCGTAGCGTGTGACGTCAGCCCGATGGCATCTCAGAGCCTTTCAGCAGTGCCATCACAAAAATAACAGTACAATGCGTTCCGATTAGTACATATAGATAGAAAGACATAAGCTGTGAGAGACAAACTGTTCACAGAATCATAGAACGTTAGGGGTTGGAAGGGACCTCTGGAGATGATCGAGTCCAACCCCCCTGCCCCAGCAGGGTCACCCAGGGCAGCCCACACAGCAACAGATCCAGGCAGGGCTGGAAAGTCTCCAGAGAAGGAGACTCCACAGCCTCTCTGGGCAGCCTGGGCCAGGCTTCATCATCCTCACAGTGAGAAGTTCCTCCTCATGTTGAGGTGGAACCTTCTATGCTCAAGTTTATACCCGTTGTTCCTTGCCTTACTGCTGGGCACTACAGAAGAGATGGGGCCCTTCTGTTTGACACCCAGATATTCAGATATTTACAGACATCAATAAGGTCCCCTCTCAGTCTTCTCCTCTCCAGACTAAACAGCCCCAGTTCTCTTAGTCTTTCTTTATAGGGGAGATGTTCAAGTCCCTTAATCATCCTCTTAGCTCTCTGTTGGACTCTTTCCAGCAGATCCCAGTCTCAAACTGGGGAGCCCAAAACTGGACACAATACTCCAGGTGTGGTCTAACAATGGCAGTGTAGTATTCACAGTGTGGTCTCTACGCTGTCAAAAGAGCTGATGGGGGAGATCTTTTTACCTTAAACCATGCAAGCAGCTTTTACATGTGACTCACAGTTTCTTTATCCTCAACTAAATAACCCTTGTAAGAAGCTTGATAGAAATTATGAGTAAAAATTCGCCAATCATTAGGTTTCAGTGAAGCGTAGTAGCAAGTTATACCCCTGCTGTAGGTGGGTGTAGAAGAGTTCAAGGAGGTCTAAAAGGGATAATTTTTGCAGTTCTCTGGGATTTCACAGAATCATGGAATGGTAGGGGTTGGAAGGGACCTCTGGGCATCAAGTCCAAGCCCCCTGCCAGCACAGGAACACCCAGAGCAGGCCACACAGAACAGATCCAGGAGGGTCTTGAAAGTCTGCAGAGAAGGAGACTCCACAGCCTCTCTGGGCAGCCTGGGCCAGGCTCTGGCACTGTGAAGATGTTTTTCTTCATATTGAGGTGGAAATTCTTGTGTTTCCCCTTGCTACCATTGCCTCTCATCCTATCCCAGGGCACCACTGAAAAGAGTCTGGCCCCTTCTACTTGCCCCCCACCCTGCAGATGTTTGGAACCATTCCTAAGATCCCCTCTCAGGCTGCTCTGCTCCAGGCTGAACAGCCCCAGGGCTCTCAGCCTTTCCTCCCCAGAGAGATGTTCCAGTCCCTTCAGCATCTTTGTAGTTGTGTTTCACAGAGCTGGCTCTAGGACTCGTATTTGTACAAACATCTGCCCTGGGGCTATGTTATAGCCGTGTGTCTGTTAAACAGGAGGGATTCTTTTCCGTTTGAAATACAGCCGGAGATGGTTCCTCCAGGGCTGATTTGCAATGTGGAACTCCAGTCAACATAGAAAGGGGTTCAGTACTGCCAACCCATCTGCCCCTGCTTGCAAGGCTTGACTGCTTTGTTCAGAAGGATCACCCACTCGGGTAAGTCCTTCAAATAGATTCAGGATTCCAGGATACAGCCCTGCTGCTGCCAGATGTAAAAATAAAGGTCTAGACCCATTGCGTTTATGTAGGGAAAAGTCATTTTTACTCCTTTTGCTGCCTGGGCACTCGTTTCCAGCTATAGGCTGCTGCTCTGAACTACACATTTGAAGTTATTTTTGCAATGTGTTATTACCCTGAAGTTGCATCCAGCCCTTTTTGATGCATAATTTAGGTTCCAGCCTCTTACAGATTACACGCCGAAGGAACTGCTGATGCTTCTGGGAAAAAGCAACAATAAAACTGTACAAAGTATTCTTTGTGGAAACTGTTCTGGATATAAACACATTTATACTTCTCTGTGTTTCCCCTCTTTTTGTCTCAGGGGGGTTTCTGGGAATTCAGAACCTCCATTGTTTGGTAATTCACCAATAGTGAGGAGATGTCAGAAATTCCCACGGCACATCATCTGCGTCATGCAATCACAGTCCTTTGTGGCACCCTGATGGATGGGTGGATGGACTATGGACAGAAGAGAAACTAGAAGTGGCTTTTATTTTCTAATGTAGGAGCTCCTTCATTGCAGATAAGGAAGGCCAAGCAAAACTCAGGGAGAAACATGATGATTAAAGCCTTGAAGAGGCTTGACTAGCTCAGTCGGGCACTGGATTTGGTTCTCTTTTGGTGGTTAATGTTGACAAATCTATTTCTGGGCACATTTTATGCTGTGACCAAAATAGAGGTAGTGAGGTCTCTGTCTGCTGCTGCTGCTATTCTTTATGTTAGATTTCTTCTCATATCTGCTGAAGCCCACAGCAGAAAATCCCTCTGGGATATGTATATAAATTGGTCTGATTCTCTCAGGATGGGCAGAAGGATATTTTTTTATGCGTGTGCTCCTGTTCAACATGGCTACACAGAGGGAGGGATCTGCTGCTACTGCCTTTGGTTTCAGCATCTGTGAGGTGGAGGAGGGTTTTCTAAGCCGTGAGCTGCACAAGGCACTGTGAATTGTGATTATTTGGGCAAAAAATTGCAAACGTCAGTCACTGAGGTCAGGCATCTCAATAGGAACCTAAAAAAATTGCCTTGACTTTCAGATGTGTTGTTATAATCTGGGGCTCTGAGGATCAGCAGCTACTCAATAAAACTGGATTGCTTTTGTTTTGCTTTATGTGGATGTTGCTGCTTAATATCACAAACCCGAGCATGAACGTCTTTGGCTTTAATATATTTGATGAAAGAGTAGGCATTTTTGATAAGATTCCACAGTATATGAAATGCCACTGCTCCCTGCTGAACTTAGCTTGAAATGAGTAATACCAAGTCCAAAGCTAATTAAAGTAGCAGTTAATAAACCTTCTATTGAGGACTGAAGATTTAAGATGTCTCTGAATTGTACACGATAGCTAATTGTAACCGAGTTCATTTGTGATGCTCCTGAGGTTCAAAAAAAAAAAGCAAAGCCTGAAAATATCTATCTAAAATGGGATGTTGTTCTAAGTATTGGAGGCAACATCAGCAGGTTTTTAAGTATGGAATTTATAGGGGAAGTGACTCAAATGAAATTATGCACTTAAAAAAAATCAGCAATGTGTTGAGGGCATAACAACCTTTGGAGAATCTGAAAAGCCCTTTCATATTGGTGTATCAGAGTTCCTCAATCCTGTAATTTTACTTTGCACAGCTCCTAATATCAAGTGATTATTTCGGAATCAGTGAGTTTCATTAGAAAGAGCAAAATCAATCCCTATCTTTTCTGGCTGTTGCTAATTTTCTGTATCCATCCCATTAACAGGGAGACCTGCAAGAGCATTTTGGGGGGCGATCCACTACCATTGAAAACTCTCCTCACTGTATTAAAGTTCCCACCATCTTCCTCCTCTCGTTTCTCAAATCAAGGTGTCTGGAATTAATTCAGACATTATTCATAGAGAAGAGGTAAAAATCCCTGTACCTGCTGAAGAAACCTTTGGTGTGAGCATTCTAAGGCACTGCTGCTTTTGATTTTGATTGCAGTATTTAACACTTGTCTTTGTGATATTACATTAGATCAGATATAGTCCCACGCAGACCATTATTTTTTTGTGTTCTGTGGCCATGAGTGAGTACTTAAGATCAATATAAAAGCAGGCACACAGAATTAGTCTTCCTCTGCCCATACCTTTCCTCCTTCCTAGCACTCAGCAACTGGAGTTTAAGTATTTCTTGAGCTTCTCGCCCCCTTACAGCACCTTGCCCCTGTGACTTCCACACTGTATTTATTTGCTGTGTGAAAAAGTCCTTCCTTGAACTTGCCTTAAGCCTCCTGCCCCAGCCGTAGGAGCCAGGCAGCCTCTTAGGTTGCTGGTGGCCAAAGCAGTATGTGAAATGGTAACTGAGACCCTCAGTGTAACACTCTGTAGAGCTACAGCTCAAGTGATGGAAGACCAGAACACATGGTCCTGGGTAAAAGCCAAGTGACAACCTCACACCTTGTCCATTCCCATGAGGATTACACATTTTATGTAGCCCGAAAATCAAATCCTTTCATGTGAATTACATGATGAAAATTTTGCATCCTTGTGGGAAAGAGCTGAAAACGTCCAGATTTCAAACTTGGATTTACTTTTAGGGAGTGGTCTTTCTGATGGAAACAGAAAATTCTGATCGACTCTTGTTCTGAACATTTCAGCCTTTCCTTACCTTTGTAATAGAGATTAGGGTTTGGTAAGGGTTTCTGAAGGGTCACCTGGAGGCAAGTACAATTTGTTACCTTCCAGACTATCTCCAGTGGAAGAAAAGTAGCAGTACTGAATAAACCCCCTTCTGCCTTTGACCCAAAGATTGCAAACACCCTTCACAAAGGGGCTGGAATTTTCTTCAAAAGGAGTCAAACAATAACCTTTCAATGGATTCCATCACTTCCGTAATAAACAAAACATGATTCCCTTTCAAGCTTATCTGTGTGCCAAGTTCTGTGGTTACAGTACAATAGCCGTATTGTTCTTGTATGCTGCAGGCTAAAATGTATTTTGGTAACTGCTGCTCTTTATAACACCATTGTCTGATGACAGTTATTCTAGCAAACCATTAACTCCTTCAGCCCGAGAGGACCTCTTCCAAGCAGGCTGGATAAGCCTCAAGAAGTCGATTTCTCCCACTGAGCAGAAAGTAGCATAAACTCAGGACTCTCAATGTTAGATAACATGTAAATGATGGTGACTCATAGTGGAAAATCATAGATAAAAATTACACAAAGACTTATTTAACCACCATCTCATGATTTTTTTTTTCCCTGTACATGAGTGTGTGAGATATACTTCAGAATAATGCTACTATCTGTCCAGCCCCCTGCTCTGCAGCTGTCTTGGAAGATATGAGATACAGAATAAAAATGTACGTTCAATATTCATATTCACAGCACAGCCCCCATTCAGGCATGAATGAACCCTGAAACGCTTTTCATCACAGGTATATTTGTGACAAATTAAGTGATTAAATTGATTAAACTGTCCCACAGATACACTCACATGAAAAACTTCCTGTTTTTTGCTAGAGTGCTTGGGTTACTAATGGGATGTTCCCATCTTACAGTGTGGAAAATAGGCATAGGGAAAAAGAGAGAATTTAGTGGGTGACCCGAAGCAGTGCAAGCACTGGAGGCAGATTCAAGGCGATGGTTTCCCAGGCTTTATCCTTGAACTAAACTACAAGAACCACACTAGTCTACACGAACTGCTTGGAAAGAAGGCCAGAATAGGCAGAATACCTGGCTCTTCATGGCAGGAAACATTAAGAACAAGGTTGGGTTTTGGTTGTTTGGGTTTTTTTAGTGTATGCATGTGGTGTTTTTGTAATTCAAGCTTGAGTCAAACTCTGAAAACAAACCAAAAAGAAGAGCCAAACGTGCTAACACATTGGAGACCAATTCCAGAAGTGACTGAGAGTTTTAAGGGTAGGAGATAGTCCTTTCTCCTGAAACAGTTAAGCCCATGCTAACATCCTAACTATGCTAGGGATGCATGCCCACCAGGAGAGAGAAAATAGCTTGGCAAAAACAACAACAAAAAGATCTTCATTTCTGAAGGACACAGGTTCTTAATAAGTGCCAGAAATTGTGACTGGCTTTCTAGACAAAGGCTGAAAAAAGTGCATTATATCGTAGAGGAGGAGTTTCCATATTACTCATCCTGCCCATCTCCCAGACAGCACAGAATTATTCCCAGCAGCATCAACTCATTTGCTTTCTCCAGCTCAGCGTTCAGAGGCTCAAGGAATGAGGCCAGCCGACCTAACAATTAGAAATGTTCTTCCTAATATTCTGCTGTAATTTGTCTTTGCTCATTTTCATGCATTAGCCTCCATGAACTTCACGAGGCAGCCTTAATTGCATTCCCTTCTGGCTGCTGAAGGAAGGACTTTATCTTCCATGGATTGAAAGCAGGGTTTGAAGCCAGGGTCCTCAGAGCATGAGGTCCACAGAGCTTTGGCAGCCACATCCAGAGAGCATGTCCACTGACTGGGAACAGCACTGGGCTGGTACCAACCGCTTCCCTGGTGCATGATGCTCCAGCAAGGGCATGGGATTCATAACCCTGTCACTTGGCCAACGTACATGGTATTCCTTCCATACATTCACTGCAGCTTTTCTCCAAATCCCTCACCCTGCTGATAGCTCCCTGCTGTAGGTACTGAGCAGAACATTCTTTGATATTATTTTTTCTTCCAGTGTGTTCCAGAGCACGCAAGCTGGGATTTTTACAGGCACTCTGAAGTGTTAGCTTCCCAAATCAACTTTTGTTTTAAGAATCACCTGGCTTTGCAAAGTTCTAAATTGCTTAACTTCTTTAGCCTTCTCTGAAAACCCCCCCTCTGAGAGACTTCCTAAGTCCGAGCTCATCTCTACTGTGCACGCTGACATGTAGCTCAGCGTGAGGTCAGTAACCTGCAGAGGGAAATAGCATTATCCATACCTGCTACGTTACAAGGGCTAATGCTTCTGCCTTTCTAGGGAGGTCTATGGGTACACAAGGTGCAGTCCTGCACCTTGTTTGCCACCCAAAGTCCTTCTCTATATAGGATGATGAAAGGGGCAGCTTTTCTGCACTATATTCTCCATCTTTTCCTTGCATTTTCCCAGTCTGTATTCACATGATGTTACCTCACCTGTACTTAGGTGGAACTTTTTGCAATAAAGGGCATCAGTATATGTATGAACAGTGCTTACTGGCTTGTGACCTCGATGTCAGGAGGAGGCTTTTTGGTTCTACCAGCATATGCATTATTAATTCAGATATCATAATAACTAGTCGTGAGGAACCAGAGTTTTTTCCCTCGTACTTTGGTATATAAAAGTCTGTGAGGCTAGATCAAGCAGCTTCACTTGGATTTGCCATGTCTAAGCTAGAGCTCCTGAAAAAGGATGTCACTGTCAAAACTTCTGTAGATTTTCTCACTAACTCGAGAGACTGTTTTTAAAACGGTGAGCGTTTTTTATACCCAGTCAGTAAAATCTGATCGTAGCCATGCTGTGTGGGGACTGGCAGACTGTGGAGAAAGACAGACAATGTCTACTAGGCTCCTTTTAGGTTTGAGGGAGGCAACTCACGAACAAATGCACACGAAGAGCCATTTACAGGAATTACATGTTCAACTTTCAAGTCCATGGCAGTGATGTGTGTTCGCGGTGCACGAGTCTGGGTAGCTCTTTCTCGAGCCAGATCTCAGTCCACTGCAACCGTGGCTTGGGGTTTTTTTGATCCAGCAGGAACCTTTCTGAGCAGGTGTTTTTCAGAGACTCATTGCTTTTCATCTTGTAGCATTGCTATTTGCCCATGAAGAATTTTTTCCTAACAATTTTAAGTGCCAACAATTTTTAGAAGAGTAAATAGAAGGTAGCGTGGCAAAACACAGAAGTCAGTATTCAGCTTTCTGTAATTGATTCCATCTCCTGTGCAGGTTTGGACCTGGGTGCCACAGTGATGAGATGTGGGGTAGATGGGGAGAGAAACTGGCATTGAAAGTTGAGTTCTTTAATGAACTTTGAGTTGAGTTTGAGTTCTTTAATGAATAACAGGGCTGTTATTCAGGCTTATAAATAATTCTTGCGTTTCGGCTGTAGAGAGTTGAAGTTTCATGAAAAAAGCCACTAGGATCCTATGGAAATTATATACTTTAATCCTTAAATAGAAAGTATAGAAGCCAAGAGTCTGAGAAGCCCTCTGAGGCATGAGGAGCCCTTCCTGGCCTCTGATCATGTCACTGACAGGACTGTGCGAAGCCGCTTCCGTATCGTCACAAACTGACATTTTCAAGGTGTGAAAGAAGACTGAGAACACTGCGGCATTAAAATAAACTCTCACAACCCCCCCAAAAAAGTGTGATCCGAGGCAGCTCAATTGTCTGTATCAGGCAGAGGAGTTAAAAAGCCAAAAGAACAACAAGAAAATGCTTGTGCAAAAGCGGGGGGAAATGTAAAGGCTAAAGGCTGCTCTAACGGCTGAGTATCAACTTCATTCGCCCACCCACCTCCCACACATAACTAGAAATAACTTTAAATAATTTATTTAAGTGTGTCTGGATTGCAGTTACATATTTAATGACTTAAAGGGACAGTGTTTCACTTAAGAATAAATTGCAATTGTCCGTAATTTGAAGGTAAGCGTTGCTCTTTCTGAGGATTTCAGAGCACTTTACAGTGGATTAAACTCTACGTTGCCATTTCAGGTAGTCATTACTCCTATGAGCAGAGAGAAAACCATGTCAAGAATGGGTTCAGTAGCTAAACTTAGAACACAGTAATTCAGTGAGAGAATAAGGAACAATCTAATTCCCCTGTCCCGCTAGCTGAATATTAGAAGAAAAAAAACAAACCCCCAACTCTCTCATCTTTCTTCTACTGCTATTGTTTGTTGCCTCAAGACGTGTCTTTTCATGGATAATAATATATTCAGGGACTTCAGGGCAGAAAGTTAAGCAGGAATGTTAATGGCAGAATGATGGGGACATCATTTTTAAAGGGAGAAAAAAAGGAAGCGTATACAGTGAAATTTTGTGTTGGAATTACCTAAGCTCATTAGAGAGGAAAATATCTGAGTCATGCTATGAATTTTATTAATAATGGTGAATAGTTCATGTCTCTAGAATCATCTCTCCTGTTCTGTAAAGACCATCACCTTGATAATGGCCAGCTACTTACAAGCAATTCTGCTTTTCTTGTGTTGAGCATCCCGGTACATCTGTAGAAATTAATTTGGGTTTTATCAGCAAGGGAATAACCCTGAATGTGTGTTTTGTTTGGGGTTTTTTTTATGGGCTCCCAGTCATTTTGACCCTGTCTGTAGGCTGAGATACAGTGTGGGTGTCCCTGTATAAGAGAATTCCCCTCAGCATTTTGGTCTGGACCCAGGGAGTGACACTTGGGGAGTCTTGCCTTGCTGAGTATTTCCTCCTTATAGTTGTCTAGGAAATACAGAGAGAGAACCACTTCCTATGAGCAGATGAACAGTACTGCTAGTTTTGCATTCATCTGAGCCCTGAAAGACTCAGCAAAAGGCAAACAGCCTGTGGTACGACCATTTTGTTAGCAGAGGGAAAATCCTGATCTTTAAAGCACCGTTTTCCCCCTGTATAAATACATGGTACAGAAAAGCTAATTATAGCCCCAAGGCTGACAATTATCAGTGGCAAACACAGAACCCCAAACAAACCCAACAGTTTCTCATTTTCGAGAAGTTATGGAGAGGCTTTTTTAATGGCACAGCACCTGAACTACATCAGCTTTCTTTTCTGCTGATGCTTACCTAGAATGAATCACTGCTCAGAGGGAAAGCATAAAGCAAGGAGGCAGTCGAGCCCTGGCAGCTGCCTGAATCTCAGGCATCTTGCTTTAATTTCCCTTTCTTAGTGGCAGATGGTAGCTTTGCAGGGGTGTTAAATCTGCTCATAACTAATAGGGTGTTGTTTCTTCGAATGCTCCATCTACTTCCCCAGGAACAAACCCTCAGTTCTCACTAGAACACGGCACAACCCAATAGTCAAGGAACTGTAATGTGACTGGCAAAAAAACCCAGCAACTCAAAAACCCCAAACCAAAACGCGCCACTTATATCCCCCAAAGCCTCTCAAATAAATAGTCATAATTCAGTTTACTATCCTTTCTCCCATCTCGAGTATTGTTAGTTTAAGAGCTGAGAACCTGGTGTGCTGTTCCCCAGAGCTTTCCCAGCCAGGCTCCTCAGGCATGCTAAAATATGCAGGCTGAGAGAGATGCTCTAACTTCCTTCAGGCCCAAAGCTGCTGTTTGTTTAAAGGATAAGACTCAATCCCTGCCCTGAAGTACTCACAGCTTAAACAGAGAAGACATAGAATGGAGTAAACAGTGTATCATCTCTGGGACCTCTGAGCATCAAGGAGAGCACAGGTCAGATATGCTGCACAGGTCTCAGCCCTTTGTTTTCCTAAGCTTTCCTTTCACAAAGCAGTGTAATTTCTGCAGCAGCACCATCATTTTGGTTACTCCCCTTTCGCAGAAACTAGCACAGCCCTTGGCTATGTCGGGGAGCCTTCAGCCACCAAGCAGGTAAATCTCTAATGGCTCAAGTTGCTGCAAGGAAGGGACAGCAAAGGTTGAACGAGGATCTTGCAGCACCCTTAGGGACAGGCAGCAGCCAGGGTCTTGGCTGTGCAGCTCCTGTCCCTGGAAAGCAGCTTTTATATAGCATATTTTATATATGCGTGCACACCCCCTGAGACCCCTGTCATGCAGTACTGTAAAATGCTCTGAGGTTCTTGAATAAAAGACTATTGTGTCGGTGGAATCACCTTAATAACAGGTAGAGGGGCTTTCTATATAAGGCAAATACCAATATCTATCATCTCTCAGCACAATCATGTTTGGAGGTGGACTATGTGGTGCTGTAAGCTATAGTTTTAGCTGCAGGCTGTCACAGAAGCCAACAGAGTAATTCTCTCCCTTCAGTATTTCCCCAAACTGTAATCCCCTGGCAACCCCACCCCCCAAGGCTAAGACGTGTGCAGGATGTGTGATTGTGGCCAGGGCAGGGGGTGGTTATAACACTGCCCAATGCTTGGTCATTCACATGATTTCCAGCTTCGCTTCAAAACTGAAAAGTGACCTGTTTGTGAGAAGCTTTTTCCACACCATCACCAGCTGAACCTCCTGTCTGCTCCAACCGCTGCACCTGCTGCGAGCAGAACCACCAGGGACCGTGGCAAAGCAGCTTTCAAACACTGCTGAGCTTTGAAGCGGCCCATGTTTAGGTTTTATCCTGCCTTCCTAGGACTGGAGGGAAAGGGTTCAGTTCTAATCCCAGCATCTGGTGTGCATTTGGTTGCAGAATAAAGGTTCATTCATCTGATACACGCACATTTCAGCCTTCCGCCCAAACCCATCTGGGTAGAATTCTTCGCCCAGTAGCCCTGCAACTGCCCCTGAACCTCACGGTCTCTCCTGTTTTGCCAAGGAGCATCTTCTTCTCGGAAACTACACTCGGGGAAAATCCTCTTGCAGTTGAAGTGACCTGTTCTGAGAAATAGGGGTAGAAGTGCAGCTAGCACAAAGTCACTGGTGGTCACAGCATGATTTCATGGCCTCTGTTGTGCCGGCTGCTCAGGGGACAAGCCACAGCTTTGAGATCAAGCCCTGGTATCAAGTGTCCGGGACAAATGAACAGACAAAAGAAACACCAAAAAGAAGTAAGGAGATTTCCCACCCACGGAGCAGATACAATGACATTTTCTGCTACCAAAAGTTAGCCCAGCTGTTTATTAGTCTTAGTCACTTGTAAAATGTAGAGACTGTGACCTTTCCATTCAGGTCAAAGGAAATCAAATGGCAGGGATCCCAGTGATTTCACAGTTTGGCTCTTGTTCAGATTGTAGAGTATGTTAACTGCAGGACAAAGTCTGAGGTCCTTCCAGTTTCTTAGTTGTGCAGACCTAAGCTCACATGGGGCTACTTTCTGCTGCATAAACTGCACAGACCAAAGAGACAGACTTTGCTTCCAACCATTCCTGTATTGTTTCCCCTTCACGTTCAATTAACCTCTATCATCCATCCAATAATAAGCTCAGCTAAGAATCAAAGGATTTAGGTGCTGAGATTTGCTGCTATCACACTTTTGCATGATTCTGTAAACTGGTTTATAATTCTGTTCATCCCAGAGCTGGCTCAGGGAAGAAACACATGACTGCTTTGCCTGATAATGGCTCGCTCCTGTTCTTGCTGACAAGTTTCTGGGGTGTTCAACCTTGGCTGAGTTCAGAATACCTCAGTGCTGAGGTATTACACAGCCCTCGGTGCAGCCTGGAGAACGGGGGAATACTGGGAATACTCAGCAATGGGTGGGAGACAAGATTCTCACACTGAAACTTTAATCTCATTTTTTCATCTAAAAGGAAGGAGGGGGATTTCCCACTCCTACTGAATGCCTTTTTGCTTCCCATTAAGAAAGAATGCAGCTCAATGATAGCCACCAGTCTCCGTTTGCCTGGACTCTCACAGTAACTTGCATCCTTGGTTCTCTCCATTTCCTTAAAAAAATCAATAAAATCGGACTCTTCTAAACTGCATTCGCTATCATCTGATCACAAGTCAGAACTGTGCTCCCATTGATTTTCTTGTGGCCTTGCAGTATTGTCTCTGAAATTGCTCCATAATATGCTCGTGGCATCAGCATGGTACTTGATGGAGGCACAGCAAGCAGATGCCCAGCCCAGATCAGCTATGGATTTGTTAATACCCACCGAAGGCCAGGATTAAAATGTATCTGACCTAATACTTTTTGGGGTGTCAAAACTTATGCTAAGATCAATAGCTAAGTTTTATCAAATGCATTTGAAAGAACCAAGGGCGTGCCTCATCTGTGCTTCTTCCCAGCATTATCAATTAAAAAAATATACAAGCAGCGCCCACACGAGTGGCTGAGGAATAAAGGGGTTTAGGTATCTTTGGGGAGGGTGGGGAGGCAGATGTTTGCCTTTTTTCTTTTCTTTTCTCTTTTATTTTTTTTTAACCAGGAAAATTCAGTCCTCTCTGCTGAATCTTGTTTGCTAAACTCAGGTTTGGATGCTTCTCATATAGCTAGGTGCGTTTAACTCAGCTACGTAAAATAAAAGCTTAGGAGCCTTGGGCATCCTCTGGAGTTGAATTAGATGGTTAAAAACACAAGCAAACAAACTCAAGCACTTTTAAGATAATGCATTACTGAGTAGTGAAAATTACTGGCACACAGTGTTGTGGAGGTTAAAGCATAAATGCATTATGAAAAGGAAATCTAAACTGTGGTTGGCTTAACAGTGGCTTTCAAGCAATTTGGGGCCAAAAGCAAAGTTTGGCTCAGGAAATTTCCAAGTTGCTGCTTGGCACAGACTAAGAACAGAGGAACTGCTTAGTGGCCTATTAAGCTAAATGAACCTTTCCTCTAACGTCCTGCGCAAGTTTGACATCGCTATGCGTGCGCATCACGGGGCGGGCAAGCTGTCATTCTTCACAGCCTGGACAAATGATTTCTGCCATCTCTGGTATCGTGGCAGGCCAGGGCTGATGGCCGAGTTCAGTGTGACAGCCGTGGTAGGGCCCCACTGGCAGCAGGGGATTTGGGCTGCTCATTTATCACCGTGCAAACGTGATCAGAATTAAGCCCGTTCATTTCCTGAAACCACTGGCTCACATCCTGTAGATGCTCAGCCACGCAACGGCACGCATCTCTTAGATGAAACCACAGAAAACCAGGCCTCCCAAGGCAATACTTACATGCCACTTTCCCCAAAGCACTCTTCCTTTCAATGAGGGTCTGAGGGCGATGGGCTGAAGCGTCTCGTTCTTTTTAAGCCCTGTCCTATGTATCGTTTCGACAACAGCCCGCTGTTAATCCAGGCCACGACTTGCAAAGCCCGGGTGAAATGGTAATGTAGTGTGTTGTGCAAAGGTAAGATTTTGTTAATCAGGCATCAGGTTTCCTATGAGCGTGGTCAGGAAGACATACCTCATCAGAACAAGTGTGCTGTAGGACAAGTTCGTGTTTCTAGCGCCAGCCTTGGCTTGTGGTCTGAATCCCTTTAACACCGCAGACCCTCCACACTGGTTGGGATGTTTGGGATGAGTTTTAGAATCATAGAATGGTAGGGATTGGAAGGGACCTCTGGAGAGGTTGGTTTCCTCACTAGAGAGATGTTCCAGTCCCTTCAGCATCTTTGTAGCTCCCCATTGGACTCTCTCTGGGATTTCCTGTCCCTCTTGACCTGGGGAGCCCAGAACTGACCACAGCACTCCAGATGTGGCCTCACCAGGGCAGAGCAGAGAGGGAGGAGAACATCCCCCGACCTGCTGCCCACGCTCTTCTTTTTTGTAAGCAGTGCTCATCATCAGTCTCCAGGTTCTTCTCTGAACCAAGAAGGTGGCCTGGCTTCTACTGCTAATTCTGATGGTTTGGTTTATATTGTAGAGAGGAGGAGAAAAACCAACAAAAACCCAAAACAAACCTGCACACTGGCCAAAAATTGCTGCCTAAATTAAACTGTGCATACTTCACTGTATATACTGTAGGAACATATGCTTGTGTATGCAGATATAAATGTGTGCATATGCCTGTAAATATATATATATATAGTAAGTAGGTATTTTGAGATGTACTTTTACAGTTGACTAGCTCTAAGTAATCTCGGGGACTTTCAGCATTATGGGTATGTTGTATTTGAGTAGCTAAAGCAATTGCCTGAAGATGTTTTGGGTGAGCTAGATAGCTGCAGAAGGGTTGCAGAGATGGAAGAAGCCCTTTCCTTCCCTTCCCAGGCTCAGACATACACAGGAGACAAACTGCCCCTGTGTTGTGTTCCCTGGGATGGCAGGAGAGGCAGAGCAGGGAGCAAACCCGAGTACCAGTGTCTGGCTGGAGGAAGGGGGCTCCACTATCCTCTCAATACTCCGTGCTTCTGCTATGCCTTGTAGAGATTATGGAAATGGGTAAAAACTCAGGAGTGCTCCAGGGGCTGCACTGGGTTTTGGCAAGAAACCAGGAGAATACAACTTATAAAAAGTCATAGCAGTTTTAAACCTTGCAGAGTTCAGGGAGGAGAATCACTGTTTCTCTCCTTCCAACGCGTCATAAAGAGGAAGGGAAGGAAGACCAACAAATCCCATGTTTCAGCATTTCTTTTCACGTAAGGACACACAGCAGGAGCAGGGAGGGGATCATTCCTCTGTACTAGGCTTTGGTGAGGCCACACCTCGAATAGTCTGTCCAATTTTGGGCCCCTCTCTACAAGAAGGACATTGAGGTGCTGGCGAGGGTCCAGAGGTGGGCTACAGAGCCAGTCAAGGGTTTGGAGCATGTGTCTGATGAGGAAAGGGTGAGGGACCTGGCGTTGTTAAGCCTTGAGAAGAGAAGGCTGAGGGGAGACCTTCTTGCCCTCTACAGCTCCCTGAAGGGAAGCTGTGGTGAGGTGGGAGTTGGGCTGTTCTGCCTGGTGAGAAGGGACAGAACAAGAGGAAATGGCCTCAAGTTGACCCAGGGGAGGTTCAGGCTGGATCTCAGGAAGCATTTCTTTAGAGAAAGGGTTGTCAGGCACTGGAATGGGCTGCCCAGGGGGGTGGTGGGGTCACCATCCCTGGAGGTGTTTAAGAGCCAGGTAGATGTTGTCCTTAGGGACAGGGTGTAGTGGTTTTTGATAGGGCTGGGAATAAGGTTGGACTTGATGATCCTGAAGGTCTCTTCCAGGCAGAACTATTCTAGGATTCAGAAACATCACAGAAGTCCAACTCATTCGTTACTTCAGTGCTTTCTGAATAAGAAACCCAAGTGTGTCAGTAAAGCACACTGCTCTCTGGAGCCCAGAGGGTTGGATTTCCTACTGCCTTTTGCTTTCTGCAGCCATTTTGAACACAGGCAAAGTGGGAAAACGACTCCTATTCTGACAGGCTGCCCGCTGTGCTTGGCTTGCACAGGGAGGCAGAGAGCAAAATATTTCTCTACCTCAGTCCATCCCATTCACTGAGATCAATGGGATGTAAACATGTGTTTAGGGCTTTCTTGAATGGGGATCAAAATGTCCTTTTCTGCATGTCTTAATAGATCCCATTCAGGCAGCAGCATAGAAGATTCATTGTCACCAATTATTGCAAACATTTACACGTTCTTTTCTCAGACTGGTCTTCTGACCAGTTGAAGCCATGCCAACCTCTCTGGCCAGGCTCATCACATTTCCCAGCCGAAGCTGGTTTATAGATGACTTAGATATCACTAGCACACAAGGGAGGGAGGAAAATCAATGCTTACAACTTGATTCAAAGGCCGCTGAATCCAAGGGAATGACTCCTCTTCAAGCCAGCGTGCTCTGAATGAGGCTGGACAAAAGAAAGCTTTGATAGCGATTGATTTTTGAGGAAAAGGAGCGGCATCTTTCGCTAGGTTTGAAAAGGAGTTGTTTAAAAGTAGAGGTAAAATGCACGCTGGCTTGGGGAAGGTGACTGTGGCTGTGCAGAGGTTGTGATAATGAGACTCGGGCAGGCTCCAGCCTCTAATGAAGAGAATTGAGAGGGGCTGTGCTGAATATACAGAAGCACTCTACTGTGAGAAACGAGGCGGTGAAACCTGATAATGAGAGTGAACAACTTCCTTTGATTATTGCTTCTCATTTCCTATAATGCAATCTACATCTTTACAGAAAGCTCTTCTGATAGATGTTAGATCCCCTTGCCTCCTCTGTGTGGTTAGATCTTAAGGACTAGTATTGAAAGAGAAAAGTTAACTTGAGTAAAGCAGAATGTAAGCCTCTTTTTCTTGTGACTTATATGCTGCATTAATGCAATGTAACACTGCAGGTATGAGGGGAGTCATTTCAGATGTACAGCACAATCTGGCAGGCAGGATAGCACGTAATAGCATGTGGCAGCGGCCAAGGTGATGCTGAGAGAATTGCTGAGAATGAACAGGAGGAGATGGCTGAACCCATCCTGGGTTAGCTCTGGATTTCAGCTGCGGATCAGGGCAGGGACCATACCTGTGTTTTCTTTTAGAAAAGAGAACTTTTGTGTGCCTGGACACCTAAATGCTTTTGAAAATCTAGCCCCAAATCACCTTTGAAAATAGGCACTGAATTTGTAGATTGTTAGATATGCCACACAGGGTGTATGTGTAAATTGCTCTGGTATTTTGGCTTGGGACAAATCAGAGAATCATAGAGTCATTCCAGTTGGAAAAGACCCTTGGGATCATCGAGTCCAACCATTAACCCTACTCTGCAAAGTTCACCCCTAAACCGTGTCCCCCAACACCACATCTAAACCACCCTTGAACACATCCAGGGACGGTGAGATCAACCCCCTCCCTGGGCAGCCTCTTCCAGTCTCTGGCTACTCTGCCTGTGAAAAATTTTCCCTTAATGTCCAGAATGATAGGACAATGACATAGACTCGGTTTCTCCAAAGCAGGTGCTGATTTTGAATGCTTTCATTTCAGCTGGGCAGGGATTTTCAAAGACGGTGTGCACGATGCATCTGGGACTGGACGTGTCCGCGCTCACACATGCCTGTTTTCACACGTTTAAAGCCAAAAACTTGAAAGCCAGTTTTGAAAGGAAAGGATTAATCCTTCTGTCCTTGCATCTGTGAAATGGGGATGTTGATAACACTTATCACCCTGCTGATGGCAAAGCTGCTGGAAACTTCCCTGCCTTCCTTCCATGGCAGTGGGGGGCAGAATGTTCACAGCTACTGTGGGGCAATGCCTGTACTTCAAACCTTGTTCCTTTAACAAGCAGCAGATTAGGGACATGGGCAGTGGGGACAGCAATCAGTAGAGACAAATAATGGCATCCAACACTGCCAAACGAACAGGATGCACAGTATACACAGAAGAGACAAAACCCTCTTGATTAACACCCAAGAGGAAATGAAATCAGAGACACTAATCCAGATAACCAAATCAAGCAGTTCTAATGCGGGGTGGCAGTTAGCTAATGGTGACAAGAACGGCAAAGGACCGGCAGCAAAACTCCACCCTGTGCCACAGCATCACACCAAAATTGTTTCAAAGGCCAGAAGCTAGCCCTGCGTTTACACGCCTGGGGAAATCTCAGTTAAAACCAACAGCACCATCCCTGTGTTTGAACTTGAGCAACGCGTTCTGAACCCTTTGCCAGGTTGGCACCAAAATTCGTCCCGGTTTCTTCCTTGAAGGTGGGGCCTGGCAGGGGGAGCCTGTGGAAACTCGTGTTCAGAAGGTGTTCTTCAAAGGGTGAGGCTCCCGCTGCCTCAGCGTGCTGCTGCAGAGCTCCACTTGGCCTTGTACTCGGAAAGCCGCGGGGATGTTTGTACCTTAAACCACCCTTCAGCAGTGGAAACGGCTCTGCGCAGACCTCGCGGGGTGTGGGTGGGATGCCACTAGGATTCTTCCACAGAATCGCACAGAATGTTCAGGGTTGGAAGGGACCTTGAAAGATCATCTAGTCCAACTCTCCTGTCAAAGCAGGTCACACAGGAACGTGGCCGGGCGGGTTTTGAATGTCTCCAGAGAAGGAGACCCCACATCCCCTCTGGGCAGCCTGGTCCAGTTCTGTTACCCTCACCATTAACAAGATTTTTCTCATATTTATGTGGAACCTCCTGTGTTCCGGCTTGCACCCGTTGCCCCTTATCCTATCACTGCTTGAGACTGAGAAGAGCCTGGCTCCATCCTCCTGACACTCGCCCTTTAGGTATTTATAAACATTACTGAGGTCACCCCTCAGTCTCCTCTTCCCCAAGCTAAAGAGCCCCAGCTCCCTCAGCCTTTCCTCAGCAGGGAGATGCTCCACTCCCTTCATCATCTCTGTGGCTCTGTGCTGGACTCTTCTGAGCAATTCCCTGTCCTTCTTGAACTGAGGGGCCCAGAACTGGACACAATATTCCAGATGCACCTCACCAGGGCAAAGTAGAGGGGGAGGAGAATCTCTCTTGACCTACTAACCACAGACCACCTAATCCACCCCAGGATGCCACTGGCCTTCTTGGCCATGAGGGCACGTTGCTGGCTCATGGTCACCCTGCTGTCCACCAGGACCCCCAGTTCCCTTTCCCCTACGCTGCTCTCCATCAGGTTAGTCCCCAACCTGTACTGGTACATGGGGTTGTTCTCACCCAGATGCCCTTGTTATATTTCATTAAATTTCTCCCCTCCCAGCTTCCCAGCCTGTCCAGGTCTGGCTGGATGGCAGCACAGGCTGCCAGTGTGTCAGCCACTCCTAATGGTTTTGTATCATCAGCAAACTTGCTGACAGAGCACTCTGTTCCCTCATCCAGGTCACTGATGAATATATTGAATAGCACTGACCCCTGAGGGACTCCACTAGATACAAGGCTCCAACTAGACTCTGCCCCATTGGCCACAACTCTCCCGAGTCCTTTCCTTCAACCAGTTCGCAATCCACCTCACTACCCGATCATCCAGGCCACACTTTCTCAGTTTAGCTGCAAGGATGCTGGGGGAGAGGGTGTCAAATGCTTTACTGAAACCCATCCAGACCACATCCACTGCACCACCACCATCGAGCCACCTGGGTATTTCTTCATAGAAGGCTATCAGGTTTTGCTAGGCTCTCAGGTTCTTTGCACACCAACCACTGACAACAACAACAAAAAAGCCGTAGTTTTCAGGAATTTTCATTCCAGCTGAAAACTTGCCTCCGCTTTGACATGTACCTTGAAGCAAAGGGACAATTATCTAGTCACAACATTCAATCCCATCTGCGTAATCTCATCTAAATTGTTCAACTGCTTCAGATGCTTTTGTGATTAGAAATATACTCCCCAAATAAACTGACTGCATGTTCCTGCCACTTAAAACTTACGTGTTGCAAGTAAGGGAAAGATAAAGCAGCATGAAAAATGATTCCTTCCTTACCATTACTTACACCCAACCTACGAAACTACAAAATTTCCTGTCTATTACTGAAAGTCACATCAAAGGTCCTCGAAGACACGGTGATAACGCTGCAGCAAAACTGAAAGAATATTTAGTACGTGGAAAGTTGAGCTAAATGCCTGGAACATTACCTGACTGCCACATTAGAGTATATTTTTGTCTTATTTATGGCCTGATGGCAAATCCAAAGTACTGAGCTCTAAAACCAGTACTGCAGGAGACTCTCTTTGTGTCCTTAGGCAAATACCTTATAATGTTTTCATGCTTGTTGGGAGGCGTTTGCTTTGCAGACAGAGTCAATGTCAGTTAGCCAAGATTTCCCAAAGTCATTGCCGGCTTTAGGTAATCCATTTTGGACCCCTGAAAAGGGCTTGGTTTCCAGATGCAGAAAAGCACTTGGGTTTCACAGTTAGTTTCTTCTGGTGAATCAACTCTCCTCTCCCACCCGTCATCACATTTTGGCTGCGCATCCTTGGCTCTACCCTTTTAAAGTTTACTTTGCAGCAGATGGGCCTATCTAAACATCAAGTGCAAGCAAAGAAATCAGCAGTTGGTGACAGGAATTTCCTAGGAGAACACGAAGGCTGTCCAGTGCCCTTGGTTCAGCTGACTCATACAAGAAGCCTGGTGAGATGCATTTCTTGGGCGCTCGAGTCACTAAGACAGAGCCAAGGCTGAAATCACCGAGGCAATGCACTAGCAGGAGTTCCTCTCTTCCTGAGCAGTTAAAGGCTGTCAAATGTTGGTAGGCATCTGGGAATCGCTTAAACAATACCCCAATCACACCATGCCCTTCTAACACACCATTCTCCCCCTTAGAATCCCCCAGGGCTTCAAGCCCTTGGATCCTGATGAGGATCAGCAGAAGGGCAGGAAGCGGCAGAAGTCAGAAAAGGTGCATTGACCCCCCCAAATCAGGGTCTTCATCAAGAGTTAAATCCTCTCTCAAGGAAGCTTCCATAGCAATGAAAGTTGGGTTGTTTCTGGGTGAGATCTTCAGCTGGTGTGTAGTGGTATTGCTCCCACGAGGTAAATGGTGCTGGGCTGATTTACACTACCAGAAGTCCTCGTCCTTTAGAATGTGAATGCATTTATGATACAGCTATGCTATGGGAAGGGGTCAGAGAGACTGTAAAGGGAATATAAATGTGTCCTGTAAGGTGCAGCACTAAGTTACATTTACTCCAAGGCTTGTTTCCGTTGCCTGTGAATATGAACCAGATCCAGTTCTTGTTTATTCTGAGATTTCTTTGAACCATGCCTGGGAGAACTGACTGCAACTTACCCATGGGTAATACATTGTGATCTGACACTTGCTAGGACTTGGCAACTACTCTCAGAAAGAAATATTGATTGTGAAGAATAAATTCAATATAATAGTAGAGCGAGGGAGCAGGACATCATTGACACCATTTACAGCCTGCAGTTCTGGAGAGCCTTTTGTCTTGAGTGGATGGCAAATGTTAATTAAGGTGCCCTCTCTGGCATCAAGCGACTTGATGTATTGTCTCATTTCAAATCTTGCTGTCTGTAAAACAGGAATGATACTCATTTCAAACGAGCTGTTTAGAACAGTGCCGTTCTTGTGCAGCTGTGAATTTCACCCATCCATCTCACTCGCCGTAACTATGGGTAACGACTGGGAGTAAAGGATTTTGGAGGCATTGCTGGGATCACTGCCTATCAGCAGGAGATGATATTGTCTGCTTCCTCATGTGGCCTCTCCCTCTCCTCTCCGGAGATATTTGCTCCTTCTGGCTCCTATTTAGACTGTCTGCTCTTGGAGCAGGGATGATGTTTGCACAGCCCCCAGCACAAGAAGATTGTGGTGCATAAAAATCAGGCTCCTACTCACTGGTGCCATACAAGGTAAAAAACAATATTAGTTTCATGTCAGCACAAACTCGGGTCTTGAAATTTGTGTCATGAAACAGCTCCAATCACTCCCAATAAAATGAGGAAGAGCTTAAAAGCAAACCAGCACTACTTCATTTGCCCAGGGAGGTTGTGGAGTCTCCTTCTCTAGAAACTTTCAAGACCCGCCTGGATCTGTTGCTGTATGGGCTGCCCTGGGTGTCCCTGCACTGGCAGGGGAGTTGGACTCGATGATCTCCAGAGGTCCATTCCATTCTATGATTCTATGATTCATTTCAGTTGTTTTCAGTGCCATTTAAGGCAGCCCCCTGCACGCTGGGTAATCAAACATCTCAATCTCAGCCATTCAGGAGAAGCACATGCTCAAGGGCTTTGCTGAATCAGGCCATTACTGAGATCTGTGTCGTGTAAGAACTTGTTGCATCTCATTAGGTAGAGGAGAAAGAAAGCAGTCACTTTTAAAAATCAGGAGATGAAAAAAAAATCTCTCTGAAACACACCCACCTCTACACTGGCAATTATTTCACAGACACCAACCACAAATGATTAATTCTGCACGATCATGAACTGCAGAGCCCAGCTAATACTACATGAAAGGGGAAAAGTAGCACTTGCCTCGTGTTTGATAATAGCAGGGGGGTGATGGGTGTGAGTGAAATACAGTTAAAACCTCTTTTGATGTCAGGCTATGGAAGGCCGAGGTGTTTTATCAGAGCTGCCTATCTTAGGCTCTGGCTCTGCATTTCTAGCAGAGAAGGCAGATATCCCAACGTTTACTCAGGGCTGCTGTTTGCTCAGCCACGTGCATAACCTTTCCTGAACGGTTTCATGCTAATCTCCTGCTGACAGGGACTGGCCTGCATAGGTATCTGTGCTGGCAATGACAGGAGACTTTAAGTCTCAAGGACATGCATTTGGTGTCTGGGGAAAGCAAAGACATCAGACGCATCTCCTGTCAGTCATTCCAGGTTCCAGTTTCTAATTGCTTGCTTTCTGTTTCAATTCTATGCTGCTGGGTACAGAAAGCACTCGGGTCCTGGCAGTACCTGTCGGGATGCTGCCGTATCTGCGTGTGCAACTCTGCTCCCCGTGCTGATCTTTATTCTTTTGGGAATCCGTGTGAAAAAGGGGAAGGCTGAGGCTTCCCAGGGAGTGAAGGAGCAGTGGCTCCTGCTCCCTCAGCGTGCGAGATCCACATCTCTAGCTGCCTACCCTGAGTTGTGGGTATTCGGGAGCACCTCAAAAAGCACCTTTTGCTGCTAGGAGTTGTCAAAGCTTCAGGAGAAATACTGGGAGTGGATTCGAAAGGGCAGCACGTGTGTCTCAGGAACACAGCCAAGAGGCTCAGAGATGTCTAAAACACTGCACGTAGGTTGTCAGCCGCTTTGTTGCGGCGCCTTTATCAATCCCCTCAACACATCCCATTATTTCTTGCTGCTGTTTTATTCCCCTCCGCTCTGCGCTGCTCTCTAGATGGAGCCTTTGGGCAGAACCGGGCAGCACAGATACGGTGGGGATGGAATCATGGTGAGCAGAGCCAAGGCGTGCTCTTTTCAGGTCTGTTCATCCAGGGGGTGAGTAAGACACAGGCGCTGCGGCGCACCCCATTGCAGCGCACGAAGCCCGCAGCCAGTCTCGGTGATGGGATCCAAAAGGCTGTCAGCTGCTGAGCTCCAGCTCTCTGATGACTCTGCTTGTTGAGGATAATTAGACTGGTGCAGCACAGACACACACACACGGATGTCTCTATTCTTTCTGCAATTGCGGAGCACACGCTGAGAATCCAGGATGAGCTCCCGTTAAAACCTGGGGCAACGTTTTCAAGTAGTGAGTAAGGCTTAGGAGTCTAAGAGTCACTTTCAAAGGTGACTTAACAAGGCAAGTCTGATCAGGACTCAGCGGGGTTGGCACTTGACATTTACAGGCACCAAACGTTTTTTCACTTTTTTTATTTTTTTTATTTTTTTTTAAACTTCTGCTCATGATCTTTCAGAGAGTGGAATTCCCCCTTGACTTCTGTCAGTGTATTTATTCAGGAGGCTCTGTGGGCTGGCAGCACCCTTTGAGCATGGGGTCCTGTACAGCAAAGTGGCAGCAGCAATCTGGGGTAAACTTCCAGAGGGCTTTATAAGGAAGTGCTGCAAAATTCTGCAGAAACAGGGCAACATGCTGCCAGGGCCACCAAGCTTCCAAGGGAGAAGAGTAAGCAGCATCTTAGGCAAACAGGGCTCCATTCAAACAGTCCACGCTGGGTATCTGAAATCATGAGTTTCTCTAGCGAGCCTTTGTCTTGAGAATCTCATCAGTAAATTTAAACTGGCTCTTGACAGTAGTATCAGGTTTTGAAGCGAGAGAGAAAACGGGACAGAAAAGGAAAAGATATAACACTGGTATTTTTATCACTCGAAACTGATATGTAGCTTGAAAGGGAACTGCATACTTGGGATCAAGTTATTAACTGCTTGGGTTTTTGACACAGAAGGTATAAAATAATTTTTCAAGTTCTATCAGTGACTTGTGGGGTCTGGGTTGCGCTTTCTGAAGCTCCTCTCCTCCCTAGTGCAGAGAGGAGGATCGAGTTCAAGACCTTTGCTCCAAGGCAAAAACATCACCAGAGACAGAAGCACAAGCAAACATTTTCTTGTTAACCGTGCCGCTTTAATACCAAAATGAAAAGGACCTGGAAACTTTCTGACAGCTCTTACAGTGTCTGCCAAAGTTAGACAGCCCTGAAACATCTCAGAAATCCAGGGATTGCTGTCTTCTGGCTGACTCGCTCCCAAACCAGGAACTCACTGCATTTGGTGATGCTTCTTCAGCATTTAAATATGAGATGCTGGTGAAGCATGGTGTGTTAAGGCACTATGAAGGTGGGGTTTTTTTTTTCTCCCCAAAGCAAGCTTGCTTTCTGGGCTGCTTACGCAGCAAGCATTGTGGTGACTCGCTGACCTTCGCTCTACTGTGAGCAACCTTTGTCTAGGGATGCTCTGTCCTTAAACCATTTTCTCGTCGTTTGTGACAGAAACATTTTCTTTGCCGATCTCAGGCCTGAATATCTGATTGTTCCACTTCTCCTAATTATCAGATACGATTAATGGCAGTTATGTATCCTGCATCCTGAATCACTGAGGTATGGAGTGCTACTGCTGCCACCGCTATTTTAGAATATCATCTTATCACAGGAATGATTTCTTCAGCCTCTGATAACAGAAGGTCCCACTCCATTTGAAAATTTTATACAGTGTCACGGAAATAGATGTTCTACTTAGACCAGATATCTGAGTCCTGTGATTAAACTAATAGACTGAAACTCTCCAGATTTAGGTGCAAGTGCCAACCTAGCTACAGACCTGGCGTACATATCTAAGCTTCTCTGTGCCTCAGTTTGCAGACTATACAGTGGAAATGAAGAGCCCTCTATGTTTTAACACTCTAGATATTTAAGGAACTGTCTGATAGAGATCTCCCCCAAACCAAACACAGCGGAGCTGCTGGCACGTAACGGTCTGAACAGTGCAGTAATCATCTCTTGGTCCCACAGCAGAAATCTGCAATAAAGCCAATGAGAAAAGAAATCCATATGCAGAGCAGCCATGGGACTCAGTCCCCAATGTATGTTTGCTCAAGCCTTTCCCCAGTGCACCTTCCCAGCAGCTGCTAACTCCATTGCAGCATCCGTGCTCCGCTGCGCAGTGCAGACCTGTTGGATCCCTTCCAGCACAGATGTACAAAATCATTCCGAGGCCTCCGTGCTGAACCCGGGAACTGCAGTACGTGAACTAGACCAGTTAATTGCTCAAACTGTTGCTCCAGTTCCAATGAGGAATCTCATCCGTTAAACCCCGGCATGGGCAGAGAGCTGCCTGTCTCACCCTTTCTGACACAAGCTCAGATATAGAAAGGTGGGGGGCACGGTGAGGAAAGCAGGTCTGGTCCAACTGGTCTGCCAGGGGGTGACCCTCCAGCAAGTTCTTTGTCTGTCACTATTTGTAAACAGGTCACAGATGCTTCCTACGAAGCTCCTACTTAAAAATGTCCACTGGCCTGATGGCTGCTGCAGTACTGGACATGGAAGTATTTTGGTTAGACAGTTTCTCTACTGCACAGTTCAGTGAGTGGCTCTATCCAAGCCTGAAACTCACTGCCTTGAATGATAAGCACAGACAGAGCATCAGGGGAGGATTTTGCCTAAGCCCCTGTAGCTACAACACCTAGATTTGCTGTTCAATAGCTGAAAATTTCTTCCAGCGCTGGTAACAAACTTGGAAATCCACTTTCAAAGTGTTCTTCTAAACTGGTGCTTCTGGAAACATTTCTAGCCATCAGCTTCTTCACTTTGGGATGATGGGGTTTCCCTCTGCAGCCCAAGCCAACACAAGTCACTGTGAATCACGAAGACCCTTCTAAAGCTTGGGCTCAAGTGAAACTTTAGGGGATGCCTACGTTTTAGGCTAGTGCTTTGTAGTAGGATGAATTTTGGCCAAGAGTATTTGCAGAAAACAAATACCCTGAAGGTGAAGCCATGAATGAACAGAAACCACTTGAAAATCAAAAGATTATCTTCTGCACTTTCTTTTCCATGCAGTATTTTCCCAAATCCAGCTCAAACCCTAGAGGAATGAGAGACTTCACAGTCTTTCTGTGCTGAAACACTGCTATGTTGCTAAGTCTGTTACTAGGCAAAACATGTTTTAGCAGCCTAGAAAACATTTTCAAAACACAAGAGAAGATTTTACTGTTTGTAAACTGGATCGGAGCTTCTTTTCTTTGAGAATAATGAAACTCTTAATACTGCTAAATTCTCGTAGTTACTGAAAAACAAAATCAAAACCAGCTTGGCTTGGTTCTATTCAAGACCAGGGGAAATGTGGTGCAGCGTTGTGAATTAACTCCTCTTCATGCCCGTGAACACAGACTCAAACCCAGGTGGTCTTTTGTGGGAGGGAGGAAGGAGGAAATGCGCAGCGTAGGGGAAGCAGTGAAGTTGATTCATGGCAAACTGTACAATATTCCTGTCTATCCCATTTTTCTGAGGGGGAAGGGTTTGCAACTACGTTCAGTGTCAGCACATCCACCCAGGAGCACAGCATTACACGGAACCAACACCCTGGGCCTGTCTGGAGAAGACAGTGCCCCTTTTTCAAGCTGAGACGATGGGGAGGAACATCAGTTGAGTTCTGGAAAGCTTTCCCACCTGTGTCAAGAACACTGCTTATCTTTCACACTTATCACTCAGAGCACGGCAACCAAAAAAGCACGATGCCAGTAATTTCAGTTCTGTTTATGGACAGTGATTTACTCTGTTTGAGTAATGACAGGGGCCAGAGAATTATCTTCATTTTTCTAGGTCTGGGTTTCTTCTGAAACAGTACCTCGGGGCTATGGCTTCAACTCAGGGGTGTATGCAGAAACTCAAGTAACATTTTAAATTTCATATATATGTCTATATTCCTGCACATCTGCACACCCAGAATGAAAACAAAGCATGATTTTTATCTTTTTTTTCTCATACTAGAATTTTAACTTTCTGTTCTTGAGGATGTTCTGGAGGGTTTTATATTCTGACATGCAACTTTTAAAACTGTGAATCACTGAACTGGCAGTTTTTGAAGCCACATTGATTTCCACACCATGCAAGCCTAGAGGATTTCAACTGCTTCTGCTTGTATTAGCTCAGATAATTTGATTTTGGTCAAAGGCCTTCTTCCATCCTGAAACAAACTGCAGCCTTTCACTAAACCTTCCTACGTGTTACGCATAGATACTTGGGGTTTTTTTAATTGCTTGTACATGCACACTACTTTTAAGGGATCCCCTGTGGTTTCAGTGGCCTGAGAACTACATTGTGTTTCATCATATATTTACTCTGAGGCAGATTCTCGAGACCTATATAGGGATTATCCCACAATAATGAGAGGTGCTGGCAGTTAGACTAGATCCATAATGAGGCGAGGTACAACATTTCAGGGCAACTGGGAAATAATAGTTGTGTGAAATCTCTTTCTGGAGAAAGCCTGTTCTTGTGTTTAGGGTCTTGAGACACTGGTGCTCTGGTGAGACTTCTGTGTGACCCCGGGGAAAACGCCTATCTGGGTGCCCAGACTGCAAAATGACAATCGTAACATTACCTTTGCCTTTCTTCCTTGTTTAAATCAGAAACTACTTGGGATAGGGACAGCCTCCTCCTGCGTGACTGGACGGTACGTAACGTAAGGGGCTAATTGCAAAATAAAAAATAGAATGAGTATGTGCTGACACAAAAAAAAAAGTAGAAATAGAACAGCTCTTCACAGTAATAGTACAACGCAATGACATACTGAAGTGGTTTGAGCAACTGCCATCCCCAGGTAAATGCATCTGAAGGTGGTTTGTACATCACTGCATCACCGTGTAATTTAGAGTGGCCCAGCTGAATTGAAGCTGTTGCTGGGAAGGAGGGAAAGTGACAGACAGACAGATGCTGACAAGGATGGCAGTGGGGAAAACCTCTGGGGTCTCAGCCTGTGCTGTGAGACACTGACATCATCAGAGGTCTGTTACTTTCAATTCCTGCTCTCAGTTTATCTTAATTCACCAAGGAAGGATATGTCCTCCTTTGATGGATCCTTCATCCCCAGTCCCCCATAAACCACGGGCAGGATGGACACATGAAGGCTTATTTAATAGTGCTGCGATTTGAACAGAAGACCCATAGGCAGTTTTGCACGTGATACCCGAAGCAGAAACACTTCTGACATCCTTGCTTGGTTTCAGCCTGGCTTATACCATTTTCTGCCTTGAACTGGGCTAGTCTATACTAACCATCTGGTAATACTTGGAAATCACATTTAGTCTTTTATCTTTGATTATTTTATCTTACGTAGGGTGGAAGTGGCTTGCCCAGAGTAACACAGAACTAGGAAAATAAAATGAAAGTGAGAATCCTCAGATCCTGTCAGCCCAGGATCATCCTGGCCAGCTAAGCTCCTACTGCTGTTATAAACTGTAAGCATGGAGAAGTATCAAATAATTAACGATTTCAGTTTTGAAGAGACAAAAGCTGACCTATCAGTAGGGTTGTGAGATACTTGAGGTTAGTTGAGCTGAATTAGAAGCTTAGCTAGGCAGTGTGAGTGCTCCCCGAGGTCTCAGTACTGTCTCAATACTGCATCTGAAAGCAGCACTCTTAGGATCTCCAGATAGTTCCTGTGTCTCCTATCCTGGCTTCAGCAGTCCTCTCTGTCCCCTGCCCCAGTCAATCCCCCAGCCAGCTCCAAGAAACCAGGAGGCCAGTGATGCCAACAACGATGACATTTGGTGACACGCCTGACAGACCAGTCTGACAACTTGGAGCTTTGTTTTGCATAGGCCATCGGAACAGACGGTCACTACTTTTACTATCAGCCTGCCTTGTATTTGTACAGAGAATCTACAGGCACAGATCTGAAATCCCTCGTTTTGCTGAATTCTCTGTCTCCTGTTGTAACTGTGCCTTTGGGATAGAAAACAGGGCTGGGAGAGTTTTGAGAGAAGATTCACAAGGGCTTCACTCTAAGGCTACTTCTCAGTACCATCTTTGGGAGGGCGTTTGCACCTCCTTGGCAACTCAGTAATCTCTTTCGTTCACACTTGCAGAGTAATATGCTGCGAGTTAAAAAGCAGCTCCTGGGAAGCAGTGACCTTTAGGGAATGTCGTTTAGCCACGCGGCCCTATCTCCCATGCTTCAAAACCTGCGTGCCATTCCGTAGCGTACCCATGGTGGCAGTACTTAGTTGTTCGGGTTCATTTCCGTTTTGCTTATTAGCTGAATTGTAATGATGAATTATTTGTATTTCCAGCAGGCTGGAATAGGGGCACTAATTGCTACTTCAGATGGGGAAAGTGGCTCCCCCTCCCAGCAGGCAGCTGAGTGGTGGAACAGGGTTGTATGGCAGTATCTTGAATTTAATATTGAGACAGTTCTACCCGTCTGGCTGGTAATATTTGCAGTAACTACTCTCTGCAGTTGGGGATATTTTACCCTCTAGTCTAACTCACTCTCTGTGTTTAACCTTCCCTATCTCATATGATGAAGCTTTGGGTCTGTTTTTGTCAAACGTAAAGAGTTTTCTTGGGCAAGAATATGAGCCATAGACATTGCTCCTCAGCTAATGGTTAGGTAAGACCAGGGCTGACTGTCAGCCTCGATGCCACTGTTGTACAGGTAATAACTAGTTTCATTCATAGTATCAAGCCAGTTTTTTTCTTTTCTCTAGCTACACTGAAAGATGCACATCTGTTTTTCGAAACAAGCAGAGTATGAAGTCACCAGCCTGCCACTGTCTTCATTTGCGTTCATTGTATATAAACGCTGTATGTTGATTTCAGTAGATAACTACAGATCACTGACACACGTAAGGAGCTAGGACAACAGAAAACATGCATTAGTATTTCTGCATGTGCTAGTGGATCCACAGCAGTGTCATGGAGCCACAGCTGGCATTTTTCCTTAAAACTGCATGTGCGTATATTTATTTTAAAAAAAAACCCTGCACAAAGACAGGCTGCAAAAACACTGAGTTCTGATCAGTATCAACAGCAGAAGGAACTTAAGCAGATCAAGGAAATCATTCAAATCCCCGCTGGTTTCATTTGCATCCTAAAGCGCGCAGTCCCACTTCAGGAGTCACTATGTTTAAAACTGGGAGAGTCATTATTAAGTTATCATTAGGCTGCTGCCTAATTAATTTAAAGCACAAGCACATGCAGGGGGATTACACCAGGGCATTGCTAAACTGGGCAAGAAAAACCTACCATTCTTGACTACGGCTATTCTCTTCTATTGCTCCGTTCTTTTTTGCTTGACTTTGTACACAGATTAAAGAAAATCTCCCGGGTGACCGAGTTAGCCAAAGCAATTGTGCCAAGGACTCCTTATTTTCAAAGCATAGGAACGATGGGCTCTGCTACCAACCGGGGGGGTGCAAACAATACGAGATTCCAAACTTCCCCAGCGATGCCCGTGCCGGGAGGTGCGGGCGGGCGGGCTGCTGGGGCAGCTCCGAGGCCCTTCAGCACCCGGCGGCGACGGGACGGGATGGGACGGGACGGGATGGGACGGGACGGGATGGGACGGGACGCGCCCCGGGGCGGCACCTGCCACCCCCCCCGGTGCCTCGCCGCCTCCCTCCGCTCCGGCCGCGCTGCGGCGGCCGCCGGGAGAGGCGACCCGGCGCATCCCTCGGCCCGTACGGCAACCCCGGGCCGCTGCGGGAGCGCATCCCCGGCCGCTCCGGGAGCGCATCCCCGCGCTTCCCAGGCCGTTCCGGGAGCGGGGCCGGCCGGCATCCCCCGGCGGCCGGAGCTCCCTCCCGCAGGCTCCGCGCCGCCCACCCGCCCGTAGCGGTCTGGAGCAGCCAAGCAGAAAGGCGCCCGTCGCTTCTCGCCGCCGTAAAACGAAACGGGGTAAAGAGCCGCGGGGGATAGGGGATCGTGCGGCGACTTACGCCCGGGCTTTGGGGAAGCCCATTGACAGGAGGATCTCCAGCGACGAGCCATGTTTGATGGTCCCCGCGCGGTGCTGCCGGTTCCGCCGGGGGATGACTTTGCTGTACAGCTCCTCTTTGGCAGCCATGGCGTGCGGTGCGGGCTGCCCGCGCTGGGCCATCACGCAGCCATCGCCGCCCGCGCAGGGCCATGCACACCCGCAGCGCCCAGCGCCCCGCCGGGGGCCGCGGCCGGGGCAGGGCCCTCCCTCCTCCGCGCCCAGCCCAGCCCAGCCCCGCCGCTCCGCCGCCGCCGCCACACGTGCTGCCCCACGCAGCCCACGCCGACACCGGATCGGCGAGCAGCGGCCGCCCGCCCCCGCGCTTAGAGCCGCCTCCGGGCGGGAGGGGGCAGCCCCGGCCTCCGGCCCCGGCCCCGGCCCCGGCCCCGGCTCCGCGTCGTTGTCCCCCCGCCTCCCCGACCCTCCGCCCGCGGGGGCTGAGGCTGGGCGGGGATGCGCGGAGCAGGGCCGCTGCTGGAGCGGATGGGAGAAGTGAGAGGTTTGCTCGGGAAACCAAAAAAAAGCACGTGCGCAAACAATTGTTTTCGGCTTTTAAAAATGTTGGTTCGGAGGAAAAGCTCTCGGCGGCGTTGAGCGGAGGGGAGGTGGGGGGCTCTGCGTGACAGCGCTGGGACCTCAGGGGCTCTGTCCCCCGCTTGACGCCGCTTTTGATGTGGTAGCACCGGCGGTTAAACCAGATGCAGTTTAAGAGGCTCCGAAATTTCTACCTCAGCTTCGCGTTTCTGCATCCTCGGCCCCCTCCAGGCCGTCCCTTGGAACACACGGCCTGAGAGCATGGCAGCTCCGGGGCAGGGGCTGCCCTTGGCAGCGCAAGGGCTGCTGTGACACACACAGCTCTGCTCCTCTCCATCCTCCCCTCCCACGCAAAAGCTGCCTGTTCCTCTGGGCTGGGTGGGACACATTATTGTTGCTTTCCTCCTAGTTGTATTTCGGTTCAGACTTCAGTTCGGTATGTTGGGAGTGTAAACCAGGGGGTTTATACGTGGCCAGAAGCATCCTCCTCCTGCTTTGCATTTTTTCTGGCATCCCCTCCTCTCCTTCACTGCACGCCCAGCAGGCTCCCTGCTTTACCCTTCACTGCTAGCGAGAAGCAGATACCATTGCTGACCTTCGCAGAGCAGGCCCAGCTCGAGGACTGCGGAGAACAGCATGAAATTGCAACCCTGCAAATAAATAAAAACCATTAAGAGGCGTTTTTTTTTAACATTGCAGTAGTTTATGGAAGGAAAACAATGTTGGCAATGGCAAATCTATCACAGCAGTTATTAGCACAAGGAGGAGCAAGCAGCTCATTTCCGCTTTGTTCTATCAATGAATCCAGGGATGGGGAAAAAAAATCCCCTCCCAACTCTCCGCTCATTGCCCTCCTGCGAGTTTATTTTCTGCCGCTTTCTCCAAAGGTGAGGTGAGGAAGGGCCACACGCTGCAGTTGACACTCCCAGGCCACGCTGAGTGTGAGCGGCCGCTGCCGTGCTCCCACTGGGGCAACAGCCTGGCAAGTCATCCTCGTGCTGCCTGAACTAGCAACCGCCGTGACAATTAAAGCTCCAGAAGGACGTTGCACAAAGCGCCGCTTGTTCGTTTCTTGGAGTCACTTTTAACTCCTCTCTTGTTGCTGGGGCACCAATTCTTTCGTTTACCCCTACTATTAATTGGCAAGGACTTCATTAAAGTCAGTGGGTGAAACCGAGAAGTGTTTAGTCATGGATTTCAGCCGTGTTAGACATTTTGCAACCATGAAATCACATCAGGCACCCAATCTATTCCCTTTTAACAGAGGAGGAGAGTTAAGGTTTATTAATAACAGTACTTGCACCAGAACGTATATTGCAATAGCTCCCAGAAGTGGTTTGTCAGCGGTGAACTGGCATTAGGAGCATCCCAAAGATGCAGCTAGCTCCAGGCCTGTGAAAGGGGAAGGTGAATATCCCAAACCACCTCTCAAACAAGCACTGCGGGCAAATTCCCGGAGGGATCGGATCAACGTACAGGGATTTGCAGCCAAGCTGCGAGGATTGTTGTGTTTTGACTTCACTCGTGCACGTTTGGGTTTGTTTTTTTTTTTTCTCCAGCTGTATTACTCAATCAGGAAATAACAATAAAAATGTAATTTGCTATGGAAGTAGCTTCCAGAGACTTTGCCCAGATGAAAGTCTCTTCCCTCTAGCTGTGACAGATTCATGAGATCAGCTAAAAAAAATAGATCTGCATTATAGAAGTTACAATACCCAAGTTTTGTTGGTTGTGTGAACTAACTCCACTGGAAGCATTGAAGGTGTCAAAACAAACAAGAAGGAACAGAAATCAATGTTTACACATCTAGTGTGTAACTCGTAGCCCACCAGGTTGCACGCTGGCTTGAAATGACTTGGAAAACGCTGTCAGATTTTCATATTAAACCTTTCTCTCTCTCTTATGTTTTTTTGCTTTTCCCCACATGATCTTCCCCCTGCTGGCCTGATCCTGGATATTTATATGTGTGTTTAACTTATTACTGCTAATCATTTTCCTGGCTTCAGTGCAACGGCTTCCGGGTGCCCGAAGCCAAGCAAATGTGTGAGTTCCTGCTGTGTTCTTGGTTCTCTTCTACTGTTTTCCTAAGTGAATCTCAAATATTATCCCTTTACCTGTAGGAAAATGCAGTCTTAGGGGATTATTTATATCACTTCCTTCAGTACAATGCGGAATCGGGGGGAGGGTGATTGTTTAAAGATGCCACACTGGACAGTGAGTGGGAGTGTTGCTTTCTACTTCAATAGGAAGAGGTCAGGCTCTGAAGGAATTTGAGCCAAATTTAGCCTTGTTCCCAGCCTGATGCTACCTCCTTGTGTTTGCATGCAAAGGATTTTCTCACTAACAATGGAAATATTCTGAAATAAGCAGCAGAACAGCAGGAAACAGAGCAGGGTTTTTTTCTTTCCTCCTTCCTAACTCCCCTCCCTTAAAAAAGGGGTCAGATGCTTTCAGAAAGGCCTTCTCCAGGACTCTGCTTTTGAATTATTACCGACTGAATTGCATTGTTACACCAAGGGGGGGAGGGAGGGACAGGGACAGAATGTGGAGCTCTTCCTGGGCCATCACCTTCTTTGCAGGAGCAGCAAGAGAAAGACTCTCGCTTGTCCCTCCTGCCCCCAGAGAAGAGAAAAAGAAAAGAAGTCTGCCATAAATCAAACACTGAGTAAAAGCTGAGCAATGAAGGACATGGCAAGATCACTGTTTCCTCGACTTTGAGCTTGATCTTGCCATGATTCACAAGCTTAAGCCATCTTATATCCACCAATATTCCACACGGCAACGTCAGGCCCATTATCGGCTGCCTGGAAGGAGGACTACAGCAAGTCCATCCTTCCATTATTTGCTGCACATTGAAGTGGTGTCGACATTCCTTTGGGGCTGACATCTGAATGTGCTAGATAATTAAAAAAAAAAGTTTAGCCCACCATCAGCACGTTTTATTTTCTGTGGTGGTTTTCTTTAATTTTTTTTTTTTTATTGGTCTCTTGAGTTTCCAAATGTCAAGAAATGGTGACTTATCACTGAGAAAAATAAACAGCTGCCTCACACTTGATTCAAAACAGCATGCAAATTGAGTCAAAATTATTAGTCAGGGTTTTTACAAAGCCTAAGACCAAAGAGACTTCAGCAAAGTTCAGCCCATTCCCGATGTAGATGGTAATTGCTCCGTGTGCAGTGTTTTGTGACTGCTTGGGCTTTGTGTTATAACACCCATCTGAGCACGTCTGGAGCAACTTTCAGCCCTGGCGAAAGTGGAAGAGCAACATTCCTGAGAGCAGCTTAGTCTTAAAAGCTAAAACACCTTTCTCCAAATATTTTACCTGTTTTGGCTTTAATAACTGAGCTGGAATGAGCATTTATCTGTGGTTCCATCCCACAGGGGTAGTTGCCTTCCTTTGCTAAGCATCCATCTGCCTAGGTACTTACATGAGCCTCCTTTCTCTCATTGCTGCAATATTTGACTCCCTCCAGGGTATTTAAAAATAGAAAGAGCAGCTGTTTATAGGAGAACAGGATTCTGTATTCTGTCCAGAAGGCTGTGAAAGGACTTCCTCACCCTTCACCATATCTGCCTCACCTCAAACCCCTGTCATGAGATTTGGGCTCTGGAAGGACTCATTAGGGCTGCAGAGCACTCTCTGAAGACCGGGGATTTTTTTTTAATCCATCTCCAGCTTTTCTTGCTGTGAGACTGTAACTCCAAACTCTGCCGCAGCCGTGGAGGTGTGGGTGGATTTGGGCCCAGGGATGGTAACAACATTTTTGGCTTCATCAGAGAGCAGCTGGGGCTTGGGCCTGGAGGATCCAAACTGGCCACAGGCACAGGAGAATATGCTTCTCTAGCTTGGATTTCCTTCAAATTTGGAGTGTGTTTTCCTCACTACAAACAAAACTGATTTTAATCATCATAGTCCTGTAATTTGTGCATAGGGCTGAAGAGCTGAGCATGACCATCAGGTATGAGCCAAGAAGCAAAGTGTCCTCCAGGTATTTCACTTGGAGAGCAGAGGGCAGTAGATGACATCTAGTTCAGGTTGCCTAACTTTCAAACCTGGTTCTCGGTGTAAAAGGAAACGAAAATAATGTCTTTTAACATGCTTTGAGATATTTTTGATTAGAAGGCAATGGGGGATTTAGCGTGAGGAAGGACTCCTGGCTTTCTTGCTGGATGTGCCTGGGAAATGAACTACTGCGCCAGCTCTTCTCCTCTGGAGCCCAGTTCTCTCGGTTCAGTGCCTGCATGGAGTGAGGAAACTCAGGGTACGTGAGAGCAGAGTTTTCCTGCCGGGAGGGATGGCAGCTTCACTTGGCAGTCTTAGCAGAACGGCCTTTCATGGGTCATTAAAAAGCGACTAAACCACGGACACAGGAGTAGAGGATAGCTGAGGCTTTGCAAAGCCAGAGTTTACCCTCTCCTAACCCGTGCAGCACTGACCTCTTTCATATATTCAGCAAATAGCTGCATGCAGCAAGTCCTTCTAATTTTTTCCTTGCAGACCAGCTCGCCAGAGCAGCAGCAGCAGTGACTTGGGGGAAGTGCAAGCACAGTGTGCTGTGAAAAACCCTCGCAGGCTCCGTTCAGTACCGTAGGTGGGGTTTTCAAAGGGAACTGCAGCCACTGGTAAAGTAGCATATTGGTATGAAATCCACTGACGCCGGGCTCGTGGTTGGTCAGCTGGTTCCCACTGTGGTCTGCTCCCTGTCCTGAGTCCTGAGCAAACAAAAGATGAATAAACTCTCAGCTTTTAGCCCCTGTGGAAGAACCGTCTTGAGCACTGGCTATCTTATCTACTGGTTTCCATGCCTGTTTCTGCTACATTTGTATGAATCGGGTTTATTATGATGATTATTTATTTGCTTGGGAATGGGCCAAGAAATAATGAGATACAATAGAAAGCTGCCGGGATTTCCCCAACTCCCACACACAGTAAAATATGCTGATCTGCAGGAGGTTGTACAAAGTCTGCAGCATTTCTGCAAAGGCCTTTCTTTTCAACTTTTGCTGTGATTATTATTCTCTGTTGTGATTCTTTTAGCCACATTCCTCTATCAACCATTAGTGAGGCCCTTGTCAGATTACTTCAAGAAAAATGCATTTGTTTGATATAATATTGAAAAGGAAGGGAAAGGGGTGTTTATGGTCACTTGAAATCTTCCCAGTTCTTTTGTAGAATTGGTTGAAGAGATACAAAGATTGGTGACTTGGTTTAGACTCAAAGACAGACAGTAACAAACTAAAGCAGTGGAGTGACACTAAGGATTGTTTTCATTCTTTTTCTCATTTTCTTTAGTTCTTTTTAACTTTCCTCTCTTTGGATACAGCCTTTGAATGAAGAAGAGAGTGAAAGTGCTTACAAGCAAAAGTGAAAATGATTAATCAAGTTTCACAAAGTTCATTGAAATAGAGATAATAAACCTGCAATAAAGCGGGAAGGGTAAAGATAAGCAAGATTTGGAAAAAGTGTTTCTAATGTAGCCATTGAACGTGCTTGGGACTATAAATTTTTAATGTTTATTGTAAGAATTTTATCTGTAAACCCGCACTTTAACAATGCACATCTTTTTATGACAGAAGACAATTGTTTTACATGTATATGTCCATTATATATACACACACACTTATGTAACTTGAAAGGAACTTAAAGATGTCGTTTCAATATCAATGAACATCATCCAACATCCTGCTTCAGCTGCAAGTGTTTGCAATTTATTTCATATTTAAATCCCCATTATTCAAATGGCTAAAAGATAGAGGCTGTTCTCTGTAAATTAAATCCTGCCGTATGTGGCTCCGTGTGTAGCACTTTGCAATCATTTACTTAAATGTTCCATTCGTGCTTCGAGCATAAATTTACGTGGCGCTTTGATTTCAGCTGCTACTGTCTTTATCTAACTGAATGATGCAGCAAATTAAATACACTTAGGCAAAACTCTAATCTCTGCTAATAATACTCAGCATAAACCTTCCTTTTGTCATCTGCAAAAAGATTTACTGGTTAAGGCCACAGTCCTAAAAGTGTACATGTGCTTAAGTTCACTGCTCAGTGTAGCCTCGTTGTGCTCCCAGCAATGAAACGGAGTCCACCCATCAGCATCTGCTGGACTGGGGCCCAAGGTAAGACTTGATGCCTTACATCCCATAAAAAGAAATGTGTTGCTTTGTCAGTGCTCTGTAGCTTTGTTTATCCAGCTCTCTTAGTACGAAGTAACTTGCAGTCTACTTGTGTTTCTTGTTAGGATTTTGAGGGGTAAACAAAACAAGGCAAGCAAACAGGGAAAGAAAAGAGTTCCTGTTTGCAAATAATTTCCCATCTGTTTCTCATTCTGTTTGACTCTGGGGAATGTTTCCATGCTGTATACATCTCGTTTTAAAGAACACAAAGTCTGGATGAACACTTTGAGCTTCCTTCTTCTGAGCTGGACTCCTGTTTCATTCTGATCTGTGTAGATGGCTCATGGCCCTGCAGGAATCCTTGGTGTTGGGCAGAGCTAAAAACAGCCCCATAATAATTATAATTGAGCTCCAAGCTCCTGCCCAACAGAGGAGATTGGTGCAGGGGCTGACACTGCACACCTAGTGGAGTGTAGACCTGCTCAGGAATAGGAAGGAGTAGGAAGTGGAGGTGTGATTGCAGTAGGACTTGGCGGACAGGTCAGCAGCACGGGTCAGGGGAGAGCTCAGGGGCTGCTGAGGAACATCCTCCAGAGACACTGATGCTGCTGCTCAGAGGTTTCAGTCCCAGCAAACTGCTCAGTTGTTGCCCCTTCATTTCTGTGCCTGGACAGATGTGCTACTTCAGTGAAAACTGTGGATGTGAAGCCTGAGAGACTTTAATCTCTGAGAAGGGGTCTTCAGAGAACTGCTAGAGTTCCTAGAGTAGAGGCAACCTTTGGGTTCTCTGGAAATGCAAAGGGATCCTGCAGAAACCTAAGGATAAAAAAAAAAAAAAAAAACCCAAAACAAAAGACAAAGTTTTGTTTGACAAAAGGTTCTTGAATAGCATCATTAAGATGAAGACGGTTGTGTTCAAAGGATGGTCTGAAAGCTCATCATCTGCATTAAATCTGGTAGGATTTCCCCAGAAGATCCTCTGAAATACTGAACACAAAGTCCTAAGTGGCTAGATTCAGATTCCTGCTCTAGGGTCTAGTAACATTGCCTTTTTAGAGGCATTCTGTCACAGAGTAGAGGATGAAGTAATTGAATTTAGATGAGCAAAAATGTGGATATTTACAAATGTACCTTCATGCAGTCCAGTTGGATCTCACCTTGGCTTAAATGACATTTGCTTGAGTAGCTGGAGGCCACATCTTGCACTCAGCTGGATGCAATGATGTTCACTAAAATCCCAGAATCACAGAATGTCTTTGGTTGGAAGAGACCTTCATGGTCATCTAGTCCAACCTTCGACCCAACACTGCTAGCTCACCACTAAACTATGTCCCTAGGCACCAGGTCCACAGCCACTTAAATGCCTCCAGGGATGATGACTCCTCCACTGCCCTGGGCAGACCATTCCAGTGGTGGATAACCCTTTTGGTGAAGAAATGTTTCCTAATATCCAGCCTAAACCTCCCCTGGTGCAGCTTGCAGCCGTTCCCTCTGGTCCTGTCACAGGTCACCATGGCCCCCTCGAAGCCATGAAAAATAAATGAAATTATTAACGGGCCCAGGCATCAGTACAAGGGGAAGGGGAAAAAGACTGTACCATGAAATGAGCCATCCCTTTCATGCCCCTGTCCCCCAGAGAGTGAGCACACGGGGCTGAAAGCCTGTTGCTTTCCCCGCAACGGGCTGGATTTTGGTGCTGCGCTTCCCTCTTGTGTTTGCTGCTAATACTGTATTTCCTCTCTGCCTGCCTGCAGGATGCTCAGAGAGCCTCTCACTCAAGTGTTCCCTTAAATCCTGGTGAATGGCGAGTGGCTTTTGATAACCCTTCCTTGATTTTCTTCTTCCTAAGAGGTGCTGGAATCACTGAATAATTCCCCATGCCATTTTTGATTTCTTTCCTCAGGCGAGAGCCCTGGTTTTGTGCGCTGAATATAGCATGGGATAATTCTGGCCAGCTTGTATACCATATGGCTGAGGTCACGAGAAGAGTTGCCTTGGGACAGTGACATTTTGACTCATTTTTATGAAAGAAAAGTCCATGTAAGGGAACAGAGTTTAACTCCCAAGAGGGCAAAGCCCTGCCTGTCCCATCACACTCCCATCCATGGAGTTTAAACCAGCCTGTAAACAGTGGCACATTCAGTGTCTGGTCCCAGAGCTTGTAAGTGTGAAGTAGGATTGTGTACCCTGATTTATTTTTGTTTTAGGCAAGAGATGAAGTGATGAACTTTTCTATCAGCAGTTGTGCTTCAGCACATTTTTCTCGTGTTTGCTGTAAAGAAAGCTCATGTAGTAGTGAAAACCCAGAACTACAGTGACTTCAGTAAATTATTTCTCACCAGGATGAAGAACTAGGCTGGAGCGATTTAATTACAGCATGACTGATAGTGGCTTTTTTTCCTGGTTTTGCTGTTCCCAAGCTATTTGCTGGAGGTGAAAGTCTCAGACGACCGATACTCCCACGGAGGTATTTCGAAGCAGGGAGCTACCATGGCATACGTGGAAGTTCTGCTTTGTTTCTGAAAAGATTTTACTGCATTCTGCACAATATGTGGGTACTTTTTTTGACAAACCAAAAAAAACCCCAACAAATCCAAACATATAGTTCTATAGCAGATGGAGCGTGCAAGATCAGGCATCCTTACAGTATATACAGACAGATGCCTGTCTTCCTCCCTCAGCTCTGGATTTGACACCATAAGGAAGGCAGACATCTGAGTTGGGATCAGCTTCCCTTACTTAACTGTGCCGAAAGGGACTTCTAACGCTGAATATTGTATAGAAATATTTTCCTGTCATGTCTTCAAAAGACTGGGAGTAGCTCTGCTGAAATTTTATCTGTCTCAGTGGTGAGATGCAGTTACTTGTTCGGCCAGAGTTTCCCCAGGGCATTTAAGTATGGACTTGCTTTCCACTCTTCCCATACAAAGTAAGTTTGCTTGATGCTCTTTAGCAGGCACCATGCTGCTCTCAGCTATTGATTTTGAGCAGGGCCGAAGAGGAAGTTTCCAGCAGGTCAGGTAAAGAGAGATGAGAGCACTTGATTTTAATGCAGGCCTCAAATGACTTGTTTCCATTTATCCTCCTCCTTGAAAGCCTGGCAATTATTTATTACAAAACGAGTAGGGGGGAAAAAAATGAATCGAGATACAGTATCTGCAGGCCAAGCGTGTGATTGAAGATGAGGTTTTCAGACATGACGTGAGAGCTTTAATGGGACTGCATTAGTATATTTAGCTGGAATGGGCTCGTGAGCCACATGCTGCCTCTCAGAGTACTTGCAAGGTGCTTTGGTAGTGATGGAGAAAGGGTTGCGGCTTGTTAGCGGTGAATTGCCATCCTTGGAGGTACACGAGAGCTTTCAGCGTGGAAATAAACCTCAGGCCAGTCTGAGCCACAGGCAAAGCAAACCAAATGAACTGGCTTCATTCATACGCCCTCTGATTCAGTCTGGGAGTAGCACTGAGCCTGTTCATTAGTCTCACCGAGTCTGGACTGAAGATTTCTTACTCCCTGACTTAAACTCATCCCCATTAAAACGTGAGCGTACTGCTGGCCAGGAGCAGCCACCTTTCCGTAGTGAGATGCACAGGATGCCAGCGAGTCGACTCGTCCCGTTCCGGGTGCTGACTCAGGCTTTGCTCTGAGAGAGGGTTGCTTGCAAGAAGACTTCTCCAAGTGCTGAGTCACTGCAGGAGGGGGGCGAAGGCACGGAAGGGACTTGGAAGGATGCAGAAAGTTAACTTCTGTGCCAGGTTTTGCACAGGTATTCGGTGTAGCAAGGAATGGGCACCCAGCAGAGACCAGAATGGTGCTGTAGAAAGAGCTGGAGGGACACGGCAACTGTTCTGGTGAATCAGACGTTCCTGGCTTCAGAGAGTGGAAGTTCACGGTCACTCGAAGGGAGGTTTTGTTTGGTTTTGTTCGTGGAGCTTCGCCAAGTTCTATTGCATTTCTTGTAACCTGGCCTCATTAAAGCATAATGAAGAAAAGAAGCCTTTCGAGGTGGGAAAATTTCATTAATCAACTCGTAATCCTGGGAGTGGGTCGATGGCCTTTCCATTGGAGAGGAGGCTGTGGTGGCTGGAAAGCTCATTCGTAGCGTGTGGTTATAGCAAATACTGGCATTATTTTGTTTTGTGCAGACTGGGATCTAACGTCTGCTCCAGTTGTTCCAGGAATTGCTAGGAGGAGGGATATGGGATGAGCTTTAGTTGCTGGGTGCTGAATAAACTACTCGTCTGGGCTTGTGGGGTTTGGAATTGTGGTGTAATTGGTAATGGGATTTCATCCTGCAAAACCTACCTGACGCCTCAACTTCATCCCTCAAGTGTTTTCTAGGGAAGTTTTGAGAAGGACCCTCCCAGTATGTCAGTAACCTTGAGAGTTTTTTTTCTGGATGGCCCATGGGAGGTCAGTGGAACCTTCTCCATAATTCATACTCATTTCTAATTGACTTTGGATCAGGATACTGCACTTTGTGGTCGTGGCCTTACCAAGTCAGTGCCTGCTTTTCTAACATTTCTGTGTGTAAATCCCTCAACCTAGAAGCATAAAAACCAAAGGAGGTTGCTTACTTGGGCAGTTTGTTAGTGTAGGATGTAATTTGTCCCAGTGCTGGACCTGAAGTCACTCTGACTAGAATATGCTCATCCTGTGAAAGGCAAATACTGGACATAGTTGTGATGCTGAATGGGGAGAAATGCAACTTCCAGAGCAATTGTTTGTGAAGCAGATGTCCTGCTTCTCCCTGTGGGGTCATCACTTTGAGGCTGGTATAATTCCAAGGGGGGTGAGCAGAGTTGCTCTGTACACAGTGCAGTTGAGTGCAGAGCCCAGCCTGAAACACTCGCTGACACCAACTCTGTCTAGACAAAAGGCTCTCGTGTGACCAAAGCAGCAGGGCCCTAAAATGAAGGCAACGGTCCAAGCTCAGCAAATGATTCGGTGCATTAAGCCACGTGAAATGTTTGCGTGGGAGGGGAAGTTTTGGTAGGGAAAGAGTTAGGTTCTGAGCTTTTCATTTCCTCTAGATACTTTCAGCTTCTTTGGAGCCCAGGGGTTTTGGGTTCATGGCACTTACAACATGCTGAGCCCTGTCAGTCAGGGCAGCTCTGTGGCACGGACATACGCATCCTTCCTTCCTCTGCAACGTCACAGCAGTGAACAGGAGCTCCTGCACACCAGCCTCATCAGAGGATCCCCTTCCTAAGTGACAGATTTGAGGTGGAGGGAAGGTTTGGCTGGGTTATTTAAGTCCTGGCTGTGGTAATTGAGGCCTGGCAGGTCAGTCTATATGTGGGGAATATGGGTGAGCAGGCAAGGCACCGAGCTGCTCCAGCCTGCAGCAGTTTTAGAAGTGAAAAAAGCAGTTTGGCACCCAGAGCTCTTTCTGCCTTCTCTCTAGTCCTGTGGGCCAGGTGGCACTGTAGTGAAAGGAGCCCCTGGACAGCTTTCTTCTTTTTAAACACAATATAGCTTTTTGCCCCATCTAGTGGGTACACCCTGTATTGAGCCTGGAGTTTTATTTTAATTCCAGCATTCAACTTCTCTAACGCAGCTCTCGGTCCCTGATTTTAGTTTTGCCTTCTGGCTGTTTGAGCAATACTTGTGCATGTTAAATACACAGAGAGAGTTACTTCTCACACAGAGAAATAGCTCAAGCATTACTTACTGAAAGGAAGTGGTGAGTGAATAGGGCATTTTTTTTCTTTTTCTTTTTTTTTTTTTTTTTTCCAGAATGAGATTACAAAATGAGCAGCTTAAAAAATGACAAGATTTTCTCCGTGAGATTATGGGATTAAAAGGATGGGCATTCAGAATGGGGAAAGAACATACCAAAACTCAGAGAATATAAGATGAGTTTATCTGAAATCCAGCAAGTTTCAGAGGAGGAATTTTCTTGTGTGGCTTTTTTTAACCAAGAATATTCAAATGACAAATGCTTGGTGGCTCTGGCTGTAACCTTGCCAGGGTGGAGATGCTCTGGTGTGTGCCACATTTGCCTGTGTTCTGCTTTGGAAAAAATAAGGGTTTGTGGTGCCTCAGAGCAAAAGGCAAGACAAAGTGGGGAAAGCAGGGACTTTCTGTAGACATGGGAACTGTATTATGGGCCTTTCCCTGCCTTCCTGCTTCTAGGGAGGATGAAGATTGGGACCACGAAGCCGAGTCCTGTGTTTTTTGTCCAAGAGGGTGACTGTTTGACCGAGCAGGGTGTGCGTGAGCCTTTCTGTCTTGCTGACCTCTGCCCATCTGTGACCTGGGCTCTGGTGCTCCCTTGGCCTTGGTAGAGCACATGTGTGATGTGACTGTTCCACATGCCTACTGCAAGCACATGGCCTATCGAGAAGGAGCTAGTAAGTCCCAGGAGTCCGTGGTGAGGGACAGAAAGGGAAGAGGATAAGTTGCTCAAGTCCACCAGAGACAGCTCGGAAGGGGGAGCTGGTTTTGTGTCAGTGCTGCATGTTCTTCCTTGTGTGATGGGATGGAAAGGTCTTTCCCTTTCCTTGTCCCTTTTCCAGAACAGCTATTTCTCATGTGGAAAAGGTCCCTCCTTTAAAATGCTAATGGATTATTTATGTTGCAGTTTGAAATGGTGCAAGGGGACCCTTCAGTGTGCGATGAGGCTATTCTTGGCATTTATGAGAATAAATGAGAATAAAGTAGTTTTAATTGTTAAGCAAAATGATTTGGATCCAGGGTAAAGTATGAAAATGCTGGCACGAAATTATCCTTGCTTTCCGGGGGATTCCATAAGTATGTTTAATGTCTGAAATACCCTATCTAAGCTCAACGTTGTTTGAGTTTTACAATACAATTGTGGAACTGACACCCAAGGCCTGAAGGCTCCTCCCCATCTTCCTCTGCATCACTGACTCCCTCCAGACTTCACTGTGATGCTCTCATGGTCCTGTGCTCCAGAAAACCCCTGGCAGAGCTGGTCTGTAGCAGTGCCAAGATGTGAATTGTGTGGCAGCTCTGCCGTCTGCCAGGAGGGAGAAATCATTTTCAGACCTCAGCAGAGAGATTATTTCCTGCAAGAAATTTTGTTAACACGTTTAGCTCCTGGGCCAGAGAAGTCAGGTTGTACTAAAGGGCCTAGCAGAGCACACAGGGGCTGTAGTATTATGTACGTTGGCCGACTCTTTGTCTTAGATTCCACCAAGTGGGAATATTTCCTACCTTATAGAGATTGAGTCTCAACTTAATACATGTAAATTATTATTACAGTTCTTGGATAAAAAGTCAGAGTGGTAAGGGAACAATTTCATTTACCGTAATAGGCTAAAAGAGAGAGTCTTCTTTCAGGCATACCTTCAATCTGGTTAAGTATTGGACACAATACACCATAAGGGTAATAATAGTGTTTCCAGAAGGAAAGAGCTAGAGAACTGAGGACTTAGCACATAAAATGCAGTAACTCTGAATTTGTTGTGGTTATGTTTCCTTACTGCTCAAGTCACTGCCTCCTCATCTTTAGAAAGCAGTAATTTACTGCCAATGACCTGTGCTAAGGGTGGTATTTTCAGTTGTTGCCTGCAGGAAGAGGGAATCAAAATAACAACATCAGGTCTTTAGAGGATGATGCAAGTTTGTACGTAGACCCTAGGCACCTCCTGCCTTTCCCTTCTCAGATCCTGTGCTCAACTTTCAGTTGCCCGAAGGCTGTTTATTGGGAAGGCAAGCTGAAGAGATCACCAGGGTCCCCATTCCTTGCGAAGGTGACATTAAACTTGCACAGCATCCAGCTAGTCCATAGAGCAGAGAGCAAGATCAGGTGAGAGATGAGCAGCAGGGAGAGAGCAATTGTGTTTTACAAGGACCTGAGGTAGGGATTTGCAAACCCTTCTCAGGGGTGCTGGAGCTTGGGCTGTGCCCTCAGCTTCTCCAGCTTGGAGAGGGGGCACATTCGCTTCCCATCCTGCTGCGAGTCGGTGTGTAGTTTATTCCTTGGTGAGAGGGACTCTGTCAGATTCCTTTGTGACTGGGCCATGTGTTTTCAGTGCATTTCCAGGCACATAGAAAGTGCTTTGTACTTTGGTTACGTACCTTACAGGGGTCTGAAAGCAATGATTAATAAGTGATTTGGTTACGTACCTTACAGGGGTCTGAAAGCAATGATTAATAAGTGATTGCAGAGTGCTTTGAGATCTCTGGATGGAAGGAGCTATAGAAATGCAAACTATTATTATTTTCTAGGTCAGGGGAAGAAAGCAATTACTCGTAGACCAGTAATTTTCTTTTTTCTTTTTTATCCTTGCAAATGAATATGAATAGAGGACAGCAGCAATTACACTGATGGGATGGAAAAAGGCTTTCCAACTTCTTTTGGACTCTGTTATTTTTACTTTATATTCACTTTGAATTTCCTTTGAGGTGGCAAGTTTAGTTTCAACCTGGCATAACCTCTGTCTGATAAAGTTCCTGAAGTGCCTGTGTCCAAGGCTGTTCAAAGCATGGAAAGATCTGTCCTTGCACATCCTGTTCCTATATTCTTCCCCAGCACCATGGTCTTGCAGGATGCTTGGACCAGATGGGCTATTGACCTTAGGTGCATAGTCTCCCCTCCATGTGCATAACAGCACACACGTGCTGGCTTGTGTTGTGCCTCTTGGGAGAACCAGATGCAGCATCTTATCTGAGCCATCTTCAGATGAAACATCCATAGCTCTTGAGTGTGGTATCTTCTGTGCAAACCTATTTTCCTGTACTGGAAGTTTGAGGAGAGACAGTAAAATTTTGTCCTGTCTTAAGATCGTTTAGCAGCAGCTGCTGGTCTCTGTGTTTTAGGATGTGTTAATAAAATGTTCACACACAGGTGGAATTGTAAACCATCATCTATTGGAAAAGGTGATAGACACCTACGGTTGGCCGGAATTCAAGAATGGCACGTTGCTTAAAAACCCCCAAGGTTTTATCACTTTCTTCCATCCAGAGGTGAGGCTAAGCCATGATTTTTGGGAAACTTTCACAGGGCAGTGAGACTCCTTGAACAGAACAGCTGCTGGCCCAGTGGGCCAACTTCTCACCTGGGATGTGAAAGACTCCAGTCCAAGTCTGGGTCAGAGAACAGATTGATTTCTCAAGGAAAGTTGTAATAAAAAATTCAGACCAGCTGCAGTAGCTACTGCCAACCACAAATTGCCTTGCTAGCTTTGATGATGGGGACACAGCTGCTAACAGGAAAAAAAAAAAAGTAAAAAAAAAAATCCACAAGGGAAGAGAGGCTTGACTGTTGATTTGCATTTAGCTGGAGTCTGGAACAGTCATTCTGGATCTGGACCAATTCTTATATGCTGCTGGACAATGGGATTCAGGTCACCAGAGATATCTGTTGGGATTTATTTGGTGTATCTTTTTTTTGTCCTTAGACATCCTTGTGAATCTGGGCCATTGCTTCCAGCAGTTGTAGGGGGCACGAAACCAAAACGCAAAGAAGGTTGTGATAATAATAACAAACCCTTCTCTGTTTCATGGTCTAATAAAACATACAAGACTCAAGGGATCTCTTGGTCAAAGTTCAGTTCCTCACACAGTCAACTCTAGGGCAGAGGTGTACTTTAGAGGGCTCCACAGAATATCAAGTTCATTTCTCATCAGGCACAAAATAGCCAATAACAAATATTTCTGGTAAGAGCTGCAGTAAAGCCGTGAAATGTCAAAATCATAACACACTCCCCCCACCCCCAAATAAAAAAAAATAATTCAGTGTTATGGCCGTTTTCCTAAGGTCTTTCCATGGATGGTATATGCATTAAATAAAGTTCCCAGATTATCATGAGAACTGGAGTGTGTTCTGAGTGATGTCATTAACAGATAGTAGTGGAGTACTACACCTCTTATCTGTACAAGCAGCTATATCAAAAGCCTCCAAACTTGAAGAAAACAACAGTGGAAAAGAAATTAATTCTCTGCCTCAGAGCACGGCAGATGAATCACCTCTGCTGCAGGTCATTTCTCATATTTGTTTGGCCAGCATGAAGCAGACTTAGATCTGTCAGTGTGAGGTAACTGCAAAACTGTTGCACGCGACTAGAAATTCTTTTGTCACAGCTGTTACAGGTTTTCCTTCTGTCTGTCATTTGAGACTGGAGATCCATTCTAACAGGTTTTCTTGTGGTGTATAACAAGAGATATTGTCTGTTCTCAGGAAGTTGAATATAAATAGCTCAGAGAGTGGTAGGCACAGAAGAAGCAATAGCCTTTGGTTACTGGTGGATAGATGAGGAATGCAGAGGTGGCTAAGGGTTGCCACTTGAAAGATAGAACTGTAGATACCTTGAAAGCATGGTCCTCTGGGATTTATTCAAGGTCATGTCAGGAGTTTGTAGCAGAGGCAGTGCCTGCATCCAGATCTGCCGACTCTCAGCGTGATGCCTTAAGAATAAAGGCTATCTTTCATCTAAATTAAAACCCCACAATTTTATAGAAGCTTCAGGGCCTGTGTGTAATCTATTCACACGGCATTCATCACCATGGCATCTAGGTGCCACTCTCCTCATCTCTTAACCTTGCCAGAGTCTATCATGAATATTCTGAGCATCTATATGGGTTTCCAAATGAGATGAACACACACTCTTCCACTCTCTGCCTCGACTTTACACAGCCAGACTGTATGTCTGATAAACAACCCCATCCCTTATAGCCCCACTAAATAAATAAAAATAATAATAATAATAAAAAAAAAGGACAAAACACTGAGAGGATGTCCAATTAGCAAATATCGCACTTAGCCATATTTTGGAGTGTCTCTTCTCCCTTCCCCATTAGAACTTGTGCACGATAACAACATGGCCTGTCACCGTGCAGCCTGCCAGCTGCACAAAATCAGGCATCAGGCTTCTTCAATTGAATGCATAATGAGTTGACTGGCAGGTTTAATTAACAAAACTCATCCTGTGTATGCACCTGGAGGTGAAAATAAGTTTAATCAAGAGGAGTTGGCAAGTGCCAACAGCTCTGTCATGTGTTGTGGTGTGGGGTTTTTTGTTTTGTTTTGTTTTGTTGTTTTTTTCTTCTCCCCCCCCCCCCTTTTTTTTTTTTTTTCCCCTCTTTTTTTTTTTTGCTTTGCTTCAACCTGGCTTTGTATTTGCAAAAAAATGTCTCTGGGTGCTGATTAATTATCTTTTGCCCAAGACTGATGAGTTGTTGCAGCCTGCCTTTAATGAGAAATACTGCTCCCGGAAAAGCTGCGCTGAAAGCTTTAATAATCAGTCTCCCCTAAATAAACTACTTATGGCAAACATTCAAGGTGCTTAAACATGGCCCTATCACAGTAACCTGTGAGGACCTCATCCATGTGAGGAGAATGTGTTCTTAAAATGTATTGGCCAACAGCTTATTGCTAAGAGAAGGTGGATTCCTGGTGAAGACAGTGGTGTGTAGATTGCTCAGAAGTTATAAGGTTGAGGCAGAAACCATAAGAAATCGAGGTACTTAGGTTGAATCACTTCTGTTTTGAAATGACAACTATAGCATTGTTGGAGGGACCTCTATGTTGGTTGACAGCCATAGCTAGAAGGTAAAAAATGCCTTCCTTGCTCCTGAAGACAAGGCTAGAGAATATCTCCTTGAGGATAGCACAAGGTCAACCTGTGCTATCATTCCCTCTATCTACAGGGTAGGACACTGACACTATTTCGGACATCCACTTTGGCCCTTCTGAATCCAAGCTAGAAGGGCAAAGTTGGGAGAGTGATGGTGGAAGGATGGACCCCAGGGGTGACTATGGATGAATACTTCTCCCCTGCCTACCAAAATGGGCCCCTGGACAGCAGAGGCCTCTGGGTGTGCCTGTGATGGAGCTGCTGGAGTCCCTTGCTCCTCACCCAGCTTGTGGAAGGTATCTACCAAGCCAAGTTCTAGCAAAGGTTGTGGGCGTTCTACGGGGAGGTTAATGCATTCAAGCTGTCAAAATATTCTTCCTGCTATTCACCCAGTTAACATGCCCTCTCTTTCTTTTGCCTGAAAAGGCATTTGCTATGGTATTCTAATACATGGTCTGTGTTCAAGATGTTAGTGACAGCTGTTGTATGACTACAGGAAGGAAATTATGACTCCCTAATGATAACATGTCACGGCATGTCTCTTGGCTTTTCTTTTCCTTTAGACGTACATTTCTTCTGCCGATGTCTCCGTCATCGCGCACATGCGGTTGATTGTGTATCAATGACATGTATACCATGTGTTTAGAGCAGGGCTTTAAAAAAGGATCTTCTGAGCGCTTCTACCTTGTCTTTAAATAATGTGGAGCTGGCAGAAAAGGTGCCTCACGTGGTAACCTGATCTTTTGGACTTTGGGATGCTTCATAGCTGAACAGCAGTATTTCCATCTGGCTTTCCTGAGGGGTGGTAGAGCCACAAAATGCACAGTTAGGGATCGAGCATTTAGGGTAATGGGTGAGTGCTCTCAGGTTATACCATCGGCTTAATCTCTTACATGACTTTTATGGTTTTACCCTGATAAATTCTGGAAGGACTGATTGGTGTTGGAGAACGAGCCTGTTCAACATCTGGAGGTGGCCGTCTGGATGGGCCACCATGAGCCCCTCTGAGCTGTGCTCTAACACCTCCAGCCTTTGCAGGGAATCTCATCACAAAACTATAATGACAAGTGACCAAAAAAGAATGCTTTTGCATCTGCTTTAAAGAACTTACTGGAGTGACAAGTATGTTTAACCTAGTTTTTAATTCCCTTGATATGGGAAAGTTTCTGTGCCCAGGCAGAAGGCCCAGAAGGGTTATGCATCATTTACAACCCAGTGTTCAAAATGAGGGGTAGGATGGGGGCGGGTGCGAGTGAAAATGTAGGTTTGTAATTCTCAGCTCAGCAGGAGCCACCGCTCTGCACGGGGGCAAAACCCAACTGATGAACTGCTTCTGGCAAGGGCACTGGTTCTTGGTTCCCTCTCGCTTCATGCTGGCACGGCAGAGAAAGTGTCCTTTTACTATGGCAAATTGCTGCCATCAGCTGAAGGTACCCTCCATACACCTTCCAGGCCATATCTGCAGGACCTTGTCAGGTTTTTGAGGTCACCCAGAGCAACCCAATAGGTATAATTTTGGTCTGTGAAGCACAGTGGTTCCTGCTCGTTTCCCCTTGCATCTAGGAGGCAGCTGTTTGTCTTTGAGTGGTGTGTTGTTGCTGTTCAGTATAAAAAGTCTTCTAATGCCAGGCTGTTTAAAAGAGGATCCTAAAATACTTGAAACAAGGCAAGAATCACAACAACAAAATACGTGTGGTGGTATCTGGAGATAGTAAGCTCTGTGGATAGTCAAACTGAGGTTCCTGGGAAGATGTGTGTGTCTCCATGAGCACATGAGTCAGGCAGTACCGGGCTGGGTGCTGCTGACCATCCCAGAGGGTATCCAAGAGCATATCTGAGACTGGCATTGTGCATGGCTCAGTTGTGTAGCCAGGCTTACCGTGGTCCTGAGTGGAGACATGATGCCCTGGGGCATCTGCTGTCACCTTCCTCCTACAAGGTGACTCCAGAGCCGTCTTCATCTTGCGCTCTCAGAGAGTTGAGGCACATGTCACGGGACTGTTTTATGGGGCTCTTACTCTGCTCTTGAGAGACTCTCCCCACTCACAACATGTTCTGTGTTCGTGCCAGAGGGAAAACAGCTCTTCAGGATCAAGCTTGTTTGAGAAACTAATGCAGGTAACACATGAATGCAGCCCAGACTTTTTTTGAGTAGGACTTGGATTTTGAAAGTCTTCAGCATGATGACCTTTTAAAAGCACTTGAATCTGCTCTGGGATTCCTTGCTTCTGTGAGCTCTGAGCTGTACGGCAGGTCAGCGTGATTTCTCGGGTGGAAACTGATGGACAAGTCTGCATTTGTCTCCCAGAAGGGATTTTCATATTGGTTGTGGTATAAAAGCATAAGCTTGCAGGAAGGGAAAACACACTCTGGAAGTTGTTTCAGCACCTGGTAGCTGTGACAACCATAAAAACCTGAACAAGCTGCTTTCCCACACTGGAGCTCAGCAGGGCGGTATCTATGGGAATGATGTACATCCCGGCTTCCCCGAAACCCTCTTCTGACACAGGCAAGATGCCGATTCTGTTTCAATTTAGGCAGCCGTGAGAAGAAACCAGAAATCACTTTAACATTGCCGCTGAGCGATGGGTGGAATTCATCTGCCTGTAGATGACTTCACAAGGGCCCTGAACAGTGTGAGCCTGGGTTTGTAGAAATGGATGTCTCCAGCTCTCTGTTTTATCTGTTTTTCCAGCCAAAGCTATTCCGTGATCTCCTAAAGATAGGTTTTCTTCTGGGACCGATTCCCGGAGTTGAGTAAAGGCAAGCTTTCCTTCATCCTCCCTGCGGTGATAGACCCGTGGAAGACAAACCAAGTGGGATGTGCAGAAGAGGGACCTTTCCATCCTCTTTTCCCCAGACGCTCTAACGAATCCAGGTGTCGAGGGGGTGGGTGAGAAGGGCAGAGCCTGCTGCTCACTGCCTTGGGTCGTGGCTGTGGAGAGGCAGCCACAGGAGGTCAGTGTTGTACTGTGGATGTGGCAGCAAAAAGGCAGCGTGGCCTTGGAGGAAAACTTGACCCCAGAAGGGGACGGTTCATTCGTTTGCGGCGCTTCTGGGTAGTTTGGCACCCTGGTTTACTGCTGTGTCCAGCAGAACCCGGTGCTGGCGAGGAGGAAAGGACAGGGGGTTTGTTCGCGAGCGGGAAAGGAAAACTGCCAAGGGAGGGTGGTCCGGATTTGACGCCTCTTGGGGAGGAGGGGAGCTGGGAACCGACGCTAGATGGCTCAGGCTGGACCTGATCCTGGGAGCTGCAGGCTTTCGCCTCCAGATCATCGCCGCCTTTTTGGCCCAACCTTTTCCTTGCGGCCTCAGACAGCTGTTTGGTGGAGGTGGAAGGGTTTGGCAGACGTGGGCCAGCTGGAGCAGGGGGTGTCCAGCGCCCCGGCGAACGCGGCTGCGGCGCAGGTGGCCTGCTTGTTGGCAGCTTCGCTCCAATTAGCAAGGCTGAAAAGCTCTCTGTGCCTGGTCTCAATTCCTCTGCCTGCAATTTATCCTTCCAGGGTGGTCCGGGGGCAGGTTGGTGCAGGAGGCTGAGGGATGCTTGCACGGCTACTGTCAGGGTCATGTCTGGTTGCTGAAAGAAGATTTGCATTCCAGGAGCGTCCTGTCCAGCCACTGCCTTCCCCCAGGGCTCAGGGCTCTGGTGTTTGAAGGCCCTTTCCATTTGATGTGGTCGCAGTGCTTTTAGAGAATGGCTGGGACAATGACAGAAGTGAAACTCAAATATTTTCCAGTAGGCTCTGTGGTTCCTTCATTAGAAACAGACAGATAAACAAACAAATTACAGCCCATTACAAGCATGTCCTTCACTTCCTCTTCAAACAGCTTTCTGCTGTTTTAAGAAGCCTTAAATAAGGACACAGCCTCCTGACTCTTGGCTGTAAACTGTTGGATTTAAGCTCTCCTTGTGCCTCGAGGTCCATTGCGTTTGCTGTCTTCTAACTGTCTGATGTGAGCTTTTCATTCGTTTGGCTTTTCCTGGTGAGAGGCTTCGGAACAAGATTCCTTGTGTGCAGTCTTTGATGTTACACCACAAAGAATCTCCCCTTTTCCCTAATGCTCTGCTGAACCCCCATTAAAAAAAAAAAAAGTTTTATGTAACTAGGTTGAGAGGAAGTGGGGTGACCCATGCAAATAGTTTTTGTGTCACTTACAAAGGCTTAGATGCTATGGTGATGGGTTCAGCAAAAAGATCTGAACTCATTTAGGCAGAGCTGAGACGAGATGTCTTTGCATTGCACTGGCTGAAAGGCAGAGGAGACACAGCGAAGGATGTAAAGGCATCCCTGCCAAGTTAGGCTAATACAGCCCATCCTTTCAAGAACAGTGTGCAGACCTGGCCAGTTTGCTGTCTCTTCTCTGCCTGCTCGTGAGTATGCTCTGGTGACACTGATTTTATGAATGCAGAGAACCTGAAGTCCTGAAAAGATGAGGTGAATACACAGAAATTCAGCCAGAATTTTTCTTCCTTCAAAAGCAGATAAATAGCTGTTTTGCTTCATTTGACACTTAGTGGCTTCTGGTTTATTGCTTTGTTGTCACCAGGTTCCTGATATTAGGACCCTGTCCTTGTTCTCCTTGTCTTCTGTCTTGTAATGCCTTTGCCTTTGGGCAGTTCTGAGTCTTGCCATACATAGCATTCATAAAGTCAAGGGAGAGGGAAAATTATTGTCTTCACCATAGGTTAAAACAAAGGTCTTGATTTTTATAGCCAGTGTCTTTGCCTTTGCAATCTGGATGGCTGGCTGAAGGTGTAGTGCTCGGGGAGTATTTTTGTCTGGGCTCCTGCTTGCAGCCTAAAAACAGAGCAGGTGCCAACGGTGTAGCTTGTGAATCGTCAGCTTTGTGAAAAGGCTTTGTTATAAGTGTGTTTTTGGAGAGCAGAAACCTATGCACTGACCCTTTTCAGTATCATCTGATGCATGTACCATGATTAGAAAGAGTAGGGGAAGTTAAAAATAACCTGTGGAGGAGGCATTCTAATGAGCAATTATCATTCCTTTCCATTGACTTTTGCAGCAAGACTCTCCATGTGTTTAGTCTTCTCGAAAGAACATGCCAGATGTTAGAGTGAGTGACTTGTTAAGTCCCTGAATACTATTCTCACTGGCGTACTGAACCGTTGTTGGGGTTTTTTTTTTTTGTAACTATTAAAATAATTGGGCCCTGAACATTCTGACCCGATAATGCAAAAGAATCTTGGCTGGCTTTCCTGGGGGTCACGTTTGTGAATAGAAAACTCAGGGAGTGTTTGCCAGAACAAAGAAATGTTTCTGCATGCAAAGATCTTCAATAACTTAATCTGAGGTGGAATCATCTGGCTTCAGAAATTGTGCCTCCTGGCAAAATCTGACTTTTGCATTTCAACATCCTGAACTTTAGTCTTCAAGGAAGCTTTTGTGCTTGTGGGGCTCTGCTATTCTCCCCAAAGAGAGTTCTTTAGAAATGATTGACGACAAGGCCAATTCTACCTTTGCACAATTTTAATATGGGGAAGGCAACGAGGAAAGCAGACCTCGCTTTACAAAGTGACTGAGGCCCTTTGCCGTCCCTGCTTGCACGTAGGAATCTTAATTGGATTAAAATACAAATCTGTATATTGTGATTTTGCATGCTATGGATCCCACACTCTTGTTTTTAGCCACATTGGCCAAACTCAATGAAGTGCACGGTCAATGTTTTAGCTTTGCCTTTGGTGTCCCTCGGTTGGAGCTCATTAAGCATTCGGGGAATAATAATTCTGGGACTTGAACTTTGATCTGAGGAATCTGGGAAAGAAAGGGCCGGAAATTGCAGCAGCCTGATTAGCTACCCCAAGTTGATCAACTTTTCTACCAGATGCAGGCAGAGCTCCCAGAGGCTGAAAGACAATAGCGTGAGCGAGGGAGAGCCGCCGTCGCTGTGTTGTGGCTGTGCTCCGATCACATCCCATTACTGTCTCTGATGCAGATGGCAGTTTGAGCCACTTTGCACACACCCGCAGCCAACCGGAATCTTTGTCCAAAATATCTACTTGGCAGAAAAAAAAATCCTTACTACTACATTTATTTATTTATTTATTTGAACCCTAAGTATTTGGTTGGTAATTTCACTCCTTTGGGAGTTGTCTGGTTTCATCCAGGACTGGAAATCTCAAAATATCTTGAGAGAAGCTCAGCGAAAGCTCGGAGGGAAAGGATAGCTAGAGTCTGACTCTGAAGTTGTGGGAATTTTGGAGGGACGATATGAACTGCGGTGTGGCAAGACCGGGATAGACTCTGTGTGCCAGAGCTTTATGCAATGAGCAGTACTTTGCTCCTCAGGAGGACATTTACATTGGGGTATAAAGTTAAAATGCTTATCTGCAGAACAAGGCAGAGTTTGTGATATATTTTCATTTTCCCAAAAATATCATATGAGAATTTCAACTCAAATCCATCTACATGTTGTGACAACCTAAATTCGATGCCGAACCAGCTTCGGCACTCTGCTGCGTCTCACTGGAAATTTTCTGACACTGGCGATTGAAAAACCCCAGCTGTAACTGAGCAAAAAGTGAAACAAAGTTTTTTTTCTCACAGAGCAGACTTTGAGGCTCACTTGCCTTTATTCTCGTAAAGTTAGAAGGGAGATGTACCTGCCACTATTAGAATACCTTGCAAGTAGTGAAATATTGAACCCTCCACCTATGGAAAAGAACTTCCTGTATCGTTGTCACTTATTTTCTTAAAACAGTTTTTACACCTTCAGTTTCTGTCAAGAGGCCCATCAAATGTCTACCTCAATATCTAAGGGAAATAAATACCCACAAGCAACTGCTGCCTAGTGCCATGTTTCTGAATGCTTGGCCAGCTGGCAAAGGAGAAACGGGATGTGGAGCTTTTCCAGAAGAGCTTCTGAGGAAGAAATTTTTACCCTTTTTTTTTTTTTAGTTCCTGCTAGAAATCAAACACTAAATATTGTAGTTGAAAACCCAAATGATTTAGGTTCCAGAAATAAGACATCATAGTGTCTTTTGAACTGTAATTGCAATGCTTCTTGGTTTTTATGGGAGATCCTCTGGTCCCTCTCCCATGATGCTCCCCAGCCTCCTGTCTCAGGCGCGGCGTGATGCAGTGGTCCCTCAAATTGAAATGTACTCAGGATGTTTTTCAGGAGGAAAATGACTGTCATTGCAAATAATGTTGTTTGAAAGAAAGTTTCCTTTTCAAATGAAAAACGGTAACATAATTTTGGCAAACTCCCATCTGCCTTCCATTCCAGATACTCCACGTTATGGTCGTGTGTAGTATCAGAAACTATCTTGAGCATGATTTTGGAGATTCTGGGTCTCAGTTCTCACGCTGGAGAGGTGTCCCCTTGTCAAAGAGCCAAACGTTCTGTCAGATTGAAAGTTTTCTGTCCCTGTGTAAAACTGAGTTGTAGTTTCAGGCAGGCGGCACAGTGACTGCGGAAGCTGACGCTATTCCAACATGTTGTTCATATCCTGAAGCCTTTTAATTTCCCCTGGCTGCTGTTGCAATAGCACCATTTCACTGAATAAATTAATCAGAACATAAGATTTGTTGAATATGAAGACTCAGAAAAACAGGTTGCACTTGTGGCTTTGATAAAGCTGCTGTAGTTGGTGGTTACTCATTTTTTTTTCCCCCCTCGATGGGTGAAACGGTTACAAGAACCTCTGCTATTGTTGCTAGAAAAAGTGGCTTCCTGTGATATAAAGTAATTTTTTTAAATAGGAAACATATGGCTGGTCCCTAACAACAAAGTAATATTCAGGTGCTGATGGCATATGCCTCCAGTCGTATAACAGGAAGCTATCTTGGAAATCTGGTGGCAGAGGCTTATACACTAATTTTCAGGAAGTGGGGTGGGGGAAAGGAATCTGAAACTGGTATCAGAAATACATTTACATTTTTAATTTCACTGGCAGTCCTTTGCTGTTCCTACTTTAAAAGTCTCTGATATTCATTCCCTGTAATCTATAATAAATAAATACTGTGTGGGGTCTGTGTTGTTCTATTTAGGACTCATCTGAGGAAAGCCCCAGTAATTTCCTAATGAGAGCCTCTCTCAGGACCCAGTGCCTTGCATGGTTTCACCTGTCTGTTCCTAAGCTGGCCACCTCTGCGGAAAGAAGGAGTTAAAAATCGCTTTATAATCATAAGATTAGAGGGGATGCTTTGTAATCCATCCCCACTCTCCAGATCAGGATCACAAGGCCCAGACTGTCTCTTGGCAGATGTTTTCCCACTTAAGAGTTTTGTTGGAGGCTCTACTGAGTCCCTAGGTGAGCAAATTCAGTGTGCCTTGTACTGAGAATAAGAAACCTCGTGTTCTAAATTATCATTTTTCTCTTTCTTTCTGTGCCTACTGTTGGGATGTCGCTGTAGCATTAGCTCTTGCTTTGCATTTGCCTGCCTCTTTCATAGCTGGCTGAAAGCTCAGAGGGCCATTGGTGGTTACCATGCATGTGCTGAATTATGTTGCTCAGGCTTCAGGGAAGGAACTTGGACTGAAGCATGGTTCGGGATTTTATTTTTATCCTCCACTGCTGGCATTTTTGCCTACTTGCCTGTAATAATTAATAACATTTACCTTTGTTTCCTTAGCACTGAAACCTGAGACAAACTACAAACCTTTTTTTTATTTATTTTTTTTATTTTTTCCTCCTGAGCATTGGCTGAAAACTTTAGATGTGCTGTTCCATCACAGCCCCAGCATTCAGGTCCCTTTTCAACTGGAGCTTGGCTTGGGCTCACAGCCCAAAGTGTAATCTTGGTCGGCAGAACCTGATACAGATCTGGAGATTTGCTGTCTGTGTACTTCTAGAGAGATGTGGCAAACAAATGAGGGACGTGTGGAATCAGCCTCGCCGGTGGCATAACCCTCCTTGAGCTCAGTGGGAATCGCGTGCCTTTGGTGTGGGGCGGCATCAAGCCGCTAAAAGTCATTGTGGGTTTTATCTTCATATGCAGAATCTTGAACTTGGGATTGTTGAGTCTACTGCAAAACCCCCTTTCCACCATCCTTTCTTCTTGCTTTCATTGTTCAGTTATCCAGTTAGTGCAGTCATACCTGCAGCAGCATCCTCATCCACAACCCTGGAACGCTTTAACCCTTTGGAGGGCCACAGCTGGAGAAAGGGCAATATATGTGAAACAGATCTCTGGATTTGGAGGGACTTTTGTGTGAAGAAGGGGCATTTGAATTTGGTTTATCCCTATATTTGGGGAGTTGACACCTGAGCAAAGTAGAGAGTGGGTTTTGTTTAGCAATGAGCGCTTAGGGTGCTATGAAATACCTTAACTTTCAGCACTAGAAAATACATAGACAAGCAAGAGGGATCTTCTTAATTTATATAAATATCTGGGGGGTGGCTATCAAATGGAAGGAGCCGATCTCTTTTCTGTAGTGCCCAACAACAGCAGAAGGAACAATGGCTATACACGAGCATGGAAGGTTCCACCTCAACATGAAGAGGAATGTCCTCACTGTGAGGGTGACGGAGCCTGGCCCAGGCTGCCCAGAGAGGCTGTGAAGTCTCCTTCTCTGGAGATTTTTTGAGACCTGCCTGGATCTGTTCCTGTGCGACCTGCCCTGGGTGACCCTGCTCTGGCATGGGGGTTGGACTCGATGATCTCCAGAGGTCCCTTCCAACCCCTACCATTCTACGATTCTATGATTCTAAGAGTCTCAGGGTTTTCTATTGAAGACTCTGCATCACGTAGGAATCTTTTGCAGAGTTGCAGCAAGTTGCAGAGAGACATAACAGCTCAGCAGGATTGATTAAGTGTCTACAACTATGCGTCTAAGATAGTGCTATAATAAAAGTGACAAATGAGGAAGAATAGTGTACTAGAAACTTAGCATGACTGAATGAAAAAAAATGCCCAGTGTAATTTATTGTCAATGAAGAACCATCAGCAGGAGAGAGTGAACCTAATTCATCCCAATTAATTAGGTATGGGACTTAAACCTTGGTCTTCCACAGCTCTAGCCAGAGTCACTTGGTATCTCAGAGGACTTTGGACTCTGACTACAAAAGCTCAAAATGAATTTTAATTGATTGGTTCAAATGTCTGCCAGAAAAATCGCCAAGAAAAAGCCTCTGAATACACCTCGTGTGGGAACAGCACCATTATCAGCAGTTTCCAGAGGCTTCACCTGGGCATTTTGCTGCATGTCCAGAGCTATTTTAGCCTGACAGTTTTAAAGAGCTTGTGCCGTTTAAAATAGCCGTGCTCTTCCTCGCGGCACGGAGCCTTCGCCATGGGGCTCTCGCTGGCACTCGCAGAGGAGGAGATGGCCAGTGCTGGGTGGCAGCAGCCCTCTCCAGGGTGAGGCTGGGCAGAGCTTTGTGTCACCCGCTGACTTGGCTGCAATCCCCCAGCCTCTCAGCACCCCCTCACACCCCCAGACCCCTCACCCCTGCAGGTAGTTTAACAACCATCCTCCTCTTCCCAGCCCAATAAAGAGAGCATCCTGCTGCTAACAAAGAAAACTGTAGTTGTTCCCCAGGTAGCTCTCCCTTCTCCCCAGCCTTGGGGAGCATTAAATCTTGTGTGGGTACGATGGGATGGGGAGGGGGCAGACAGCAGCACCTCTTTGCATGGCGTAAAGCACAAAAGAAGATGTTTTTCTGCGGCTGGGTGAGGCTGCTGCACGCGGAAGGGATCCCACCATGCTGCCACACGCTGATAAAAGGATGATTTTATGTGATGTAATTCCCAACACGCTCTGCACTTCACTGAAGCTTTGGGCAAAATCAGTGTGGTCAGCTTGAGGTTGGAGTGGCTGGGGGGGGGGGGGGAGAGCACGGAGGAGGAGGCATCCCAGAATAAGAATGTTTTTACAAATAAAGGGACCACGAGAAAAAAAAAAAGAATCCACTAAAGCTCTTCCTCCCCTGACAGTTTGTCGGCAGTGCCTGGGTTATGTGTGCAATCTCCGCATGAGCCAGTCGCTTGTCCTACAAAAATGATTTGTTAGACAAGTATAGCCAGAGTTGAGAGCAGGGGGAGGTGGAAGGAGTTGGGGTGGAGAGGGAACCTTGGAATGGATTCAGGAATGACTGATGGGCTTGACTGAAAATTTTATCCGACTACTACCTTATGGAGGGAAGCCGAGAAGTGGAAGGGGGAGAAGTGAGAAAAGGCAAATGGAGAACGACTGGGCTGTCTGTCTGCTCTAGCATCATGATATTTTATTTTTCACCACTAAATGCAAAACTGATTTTTTTTCTTTTTTAGATGCATAAAATCAGAAAAAAAAAAAGGGACCCTTTACCTCTCTTTTATAATTCCCTGACAAAGGAAGCTGAAGCAGACACCCCAGACAATGGATAGTCCTTTCTCCCTTAAGCATTTGCCTTTCTCAGCAGTTAAGGTTAAAAAAAAAAAAAAAATCCGAAAACCTCATTGAAGGCATGAATTAAAAAGATGACCCCGGAAAATGTGGCAGCCTTTTTATTTGATGAGGAATCAAGTTCACAGAGTGTGTCACCAGAGGTGCTGTGATTTGGTCTTTTATTTGTTTCCCGGCAATAAGAACATTCCTTTTTAGTCTGATATCATCCTCTCATCTTCTCCCTCCCTCTTTCTGTCCTTCTCTTCCTCTTCTCGCATCCTTTTTCCTTCTTCCCTTTTTTCTCTCTCACCCCCTCGCCCTTTTTTTTTCTCTTCGCTTGCCAGTTCAGGCATTCTCACATACATTACCCCTTCCTTTCATCTCCGGAATGACCTGAAATGACCTTTTGCCTGGCACTAGACGTGACTTAACTGATAATAGCAGATACTTGGGGGCCTCAAGCAGTGGCTTGTCTGAGCACGTAGAGGGAGGGGGGAAAAAAAAAAAAAAACACCAAGAAAAAAAAAATCCCCCTTTTTTTTTTTTTTCATAGGGAAAGCATGGGTTTCTCTTTGTAGCAGCATTTCCTGCAAGGTAGCAATTAATGACACTTTGTGCTGCTTGTTGCCCGTTAGATCAAATCCTTTAAGAGCTTTCCTTCTAGTCTCTATGCCGAAGCTGTTCTGCGAGCGAGGGAGGGGCAGAGAAATCTGTCTGCAAGTGGTTAAAAAACTCCACACCATCATTTTTATGCCACTGGCTACCAGCGCTCTGCATTGCGTCTTCTGTGCCTTTGTGCTCCCCGTTTCAGCCAAATACTTGTTGGAACAGCACAAATGTCCTTCTGTCTTAAATAATCGAGACTTTTAGGTGACTAATCTGGGCGAAAGGTTATTATTTTGCTTCTTAACGTCCCTCGAAGCCATCCCGGTAGAGATAAGATTGCAGGCAGAGCCACTGGCTTTCTGATTTTTTTTTTTTTTTTTTTTTTTTCATTTTAACTATTTATTTGGATACTCGGTGAGTCTGGGTGAGTTACCACAGCAACGACTCTGAGTCTTGAACATGAAAGGGCTCTTATTGTGCCATGTGGTGCCTCAGAGATACAGAGAAAGAAGGAGGCGGGGAGGAGAATTCCTCTTTAAAGAAACAATAGCGAGACATTATGTGAACTTTTGGGGCTTTTATAATAAAGTTTGAAGGAAAAAATGGGGCTGCGAGAGTCTGCAGGGAAAAAAAATGTGCTGACTTCCAGCACTTTGGAAAGCGAGGTGTATATGTTTATAGCAATATTAATTAAGTGTTAAATAAAAGCTTAATATATGTATTATACATGTATTTTGTTCTTTTCTCTGACAGATCATTTAGCTAGTCGGGCTGTCGGACTGCCCAAGCAGATCAGAGCTTAGGGTCAGAACCCAAGATAGGTTTTTTTTTTATGTAATTTTATTTTTTGAACTTTGTTCTGCCCTTTCTTTCAAGAGAGGGGAAAAGGGGTGGGTGTTGAAGTGTCAAGAAAGGTACCACAGTGCAGTTTATTTTCCATTGTCCAAAATAATGGGGCGACTGAAACTCCAGACAATGGGGAAACGTGGATAATAGGGTTACTAAAGGATGCAGAGCAGAGCTACGTAAAAGGCTGCATGTGGCAGCAAGTGAGGTGCCCCTAAAGCACATTAGTTCAGATTTTCCAATACCTTGACCAGATCCAGCCTGGGACTGAACATGGTGCCCCTTGAGTGTCCCTGTCTTGGGCTCCCAGTGTTCCAGAAAGTTTTATTTGCTCCAGATCAGCACTGGCCCCATCTCTACCTGTGCTGAGCCCTGTGTCTGGCTTTACCCTACCAGACCTGTGCTGGTATGGGGCCAGTATGGTGGCTCTGTTCTGTGGCACACTCAAATCACCATGTATTAGGAAGCATTTCTTTAGAGAAAGGGTTGTTAGGCATTGGAATGGGCTGCCCAGGGAGGTGGTGGGGTCACCATCCCTGGAGGTGTTTAAGAGCCAGGTAGATGTTGTGCTTAGGGACAGGGTGTAGTGGTTTTTGATAAGGCTGGGAATAAGGTTGGACTTGATGATCTTGAATGTCTCTTCCAGCCAAAACTGTTCTATGATTCTGTGACCACCCTGTATAAAACTGGGAGTGACTTTGTGCTCTTAATTAATACCGAAATATTTAGGTATTAATTTAAGTTTTTGGGCCAAGGAGTTTCCCTCAGAGAGCAAAGAGCCCCTGTTCTGTTCCGTGCAGCTGTACTGGGAAATAGCTGCTGCTCTGGAGAGCCTGCCATCAGCACACTGAAGTAACCCTTCCAGATGTGCTGCGTATGGAGTCATTTAATGGTTTGCAGTCTTCCATTGCAGGGTCCTCATAAGCAGTAGCCCCAGTAAGCAGGGTGGCAGCACTTTGCTTGGGTTAATATACTCTGTTTTCTCTTCTCCAGCTGGTTTGAGTATGCATTGCAGAACTCATGAGCACTGACACCTTGTCACCTACTCTGAGAGAGAATGCGTTTTCTTTTCAAAGACCCATTTGCAAGTCATTTCAGATTTTTCTCACAAGTATTCACTTCAGCTCCAGGCATTGTCAGTACCTGGGGTGAGGGCAGAGTGGTAGGAATCTCTAATGAGGGAGCAGGGATGGACCTGCTCAAGGTGACATCTCAGCAGCTTCCTCTACTGTTTCAGCTTAACAAGGCTTGTTTTGCTCAGCGTGATTTGCTGGTGACAAGTTGACCATTGACACTGGACAGACCTCAAAACTCCATGTGAAACTTGTCCATATCTCCCACACCTAGATGCAATTTATCTGGAGTAATCATGCAGCTTGCACTGAAATTCATGTTGTTGCCAGGTGATGAGTCCTGATTCACAGGTCTCAGTCATTACAGCTGAACAAAATTCCTGGATTTCCCCTGAAATTTCAGAAAATATCACCTTTTGACAAAGTAAAAAAAAAAGGGAGTCAGGGACTTCACTGAAAGTTAGCAATTTTAAACCAACTATGCGTCATTTGTACAATGCTTCCCCTTCCTCTTTGCCTTGTGACGTGCAAATCTTATTGTATTATTTGTCAGCACTTGTTAACATCAGACATAAAGGTATAAAAATATGGCTGAATTAATATTGTGGGAGTAACCATCTCTTTACGAAGTCTTTGACTCTGGGGTGCTTGACCTCGTAATCTTGTTGCACATTTATGTATATTGTGTATACGTGCAATGTTTGCTGTCCTGGAACATGTTTATAAGACAATTGCATGTAGTTTAGAAACTTTAAATTTTGAATAATATCATATAAGTACTTTGGATTACTTATCCTCTCCAGTACAAGTTCAGGCTCTATTCTTAATTCATTACTTGGGTTTCCAGCTCTTCTGTTTAAAGGACCATTACTAAACTAAGTGGAGTGGATTAAATGACTGTTGCAGGTGAAGGGCAAGGGAAATCATGGTTTATTGCATGACTGTCTGAAGTGATGAGGATTGTATATTCCTAAGGATGTCGAAGCATCAGCTGTCCAAATGTCTCCGGTGGTGGTATCATAAAATATTTCTGGTTTCTTTCATATACAGGATGCCTGGAAGTTAGGCTGAGATCTGTCAGGATGATATTGGCATTAAACATTCCTCTAATTCTCAGAATGCATGTGAGTGTGAGATTAAGAAGAAAAAAATTGGGTTAAATCTCTTTATCAATGAGAAAAAACGATGCAATGAATAAGTGAAGTGTGTTTGCCTTTGATGGCTGGTCAGGTTAAGGAATAATGGCATCTTATGAGTTAGCAGCCAATGGAGCTATGCCTGTAACTCAAGTGGCAGTGGCCTCTGGTGAGTGTTTCAGGTTCAGAGGCTTTTAACAGTGCAAGAAGGAGCCACAACACAAGAACCTGTGCTTGCAGTCCGTGGCAATGGCCCTGCACGGGAAAGGTGAGAGCCTGTGTTTCCCTGCTGCCCACTGCAAAGATACCATCCAGCCTCAGGAGCAGCATTTGACTGACTCTTCCCTATGCTAGTTACACTTTGTTAACTATATTGTCACCATCTTTGTCTTCCCTGAACTTCATGTGGTTAGATTAAAGGCCATACGCAGCCACCAAAGTCCCTAAGTGTCTTCTGTTGGCACCAGTTCCCCTCACCACCTGAAGTCAGTTCAAGAGAAAGTGAACGCGAGGTCTCATGACTATGTCTTTGCTCCAAAAACTTCCAATCTGTTTTCAGTTCTGGATCTGTGGATTCTCTCTCACAGTAGGGTAATGGGTGCCATGCTGTGAGAATAATAGCAGCATACAGTAGACGTCAGAAATGGTTGTAAGCACCAGACTGACCTGCTAAACTCTTCAAATACATAAGCATTTCTATATCGAGTAGTAATGATGTACCAAGTGTGTATAAGCTTTTCACTAAGAACAGAAAGGGAAAGGAGCACGGTGTCCCAGCAAACTGACGAGAGCCCAACACTCAGAAATCATCCTTCCTGTCCACCCAAGCTGCAGCCTATCTCTGGAGACCACAAAAACCCTGCTGCTCACTTCTTTTCTGATATGGACAGGAACTCGCTTGATACTCTGAGACGTGGAAGCTCGTTTCATATCAGACACCAAGCAGTTGTTTCCTCTTTAATCAATTGCTTAACTTCTGCATGTTAACAGCACCGACAATAAGTGATTTAGATAAACTTTGGGTTGTTAGGAAATCTTTTTAGAAACTGTGGAGCACATCAAGCACGTGGAAACGGCTGTTAAAAGCATTTGTATTACTTAGTAATTTGAAAGCAGAGAAAGATAAAAAGGAAATTGTGCCCACAGTGAGTTGGATGGTGCTTGTGCATCTTGGGAGACACGAGCTGGAAACCGGCGCTTTACTTTCGGAGTTTTGACCCCTGAAACTGGTGCCTCCTTCCACCCGGCAAGTGAACTGTGTAACTGTGCTGGGTCTGACTTGCCGAGTTCTCCAGCAGTGCTCTGCTTTCTACAGAGAAAGGGAAGAGGACACTTCCAACCCCTCTGCCTCTTCCCCTCCCATGTGTCCTATCTGGACTGTGCTGCGGCACACGATGCAGTGTGGGGTTTGTGGGCCTGACTGGTGTTGGAAACCGGGACCCCTGATTTATGCTCTCATGTCTTCCACTAATTTTAATGCATAACCTTGGGCACATAACTGAAAAATCTCTCATTTGTGAGTGGGAGCGGAAGGATTTGGGATGTCTTGAAGTGAAGGCTCCCAGCTGCCTGTGCGTTCCTCTAACCCAGCCCCCGGTATGCGAGAGCTCCCCGCCGCACCGCTTCAGCTCGCAGCGAAGCACTGAAAGGTGCTGGTGGTTGATGTAGCGAGGCCATGCTGCAAGCAGTGACATTTCAACATCTGATGCTCCACCAGCTCAGGTGAGGGGCAGGCAGGCAGTCTGAGCATCTCCAGGAACTGGAGCGTTCAGTCTACACATGCTTTAATTAACCAGCTGGAGATGCCAAGCGTTTAGGGAACACGTTGTTAACGGAGACGCGTGGAACAGGCTGAGATCTGCAAATTGCAGGTACAGCTTAGGAGCAAAACTTGTGTTGTATGTACCTGAGAGGTCTGCATCACTCTGTGCTGCATTAAGTACATGGGCACTGATCTTGTGAAACACACAGGGGTGTTCAGATTGAAGGAGGCTCCTTCAGGAGGCAATTATTTTCCCCTGCAAGTTTCAAACAGAAGATAAGCTGCTGATAAAGAAGAAAAGCAGAGATTTGATTTTATTTTATTTTATTTCATTTCATTTTATTTTCCTGAAATGATTTTTCTTTTTTTAGAAGTTATTTGCGATGAGAGCTTTGGGTTTGAGTTGACTCAGTGCTCTGCCTGCCTGCGGAAAGCGTTGCAGCCTGCAGAAGAGATTTTAAAGGTCACCAATCCAGTGAGAGGAAACGTGATTCTTGAGCGAGTGCCGTGACACTCCCGTCGTGAGGGGGAATGCAGGTTCTTGGTTTTGTCCCATGGCTGGTTAATGCCAAGTGGAAGGAAGTATCGTTGAATTAAGCCTACTGTGTTTTCAAATGCATATATACGATTAATACTTACCTTTAAAGGCACTGCATTTAAAATGTACATTGGCTTCCTATTGACAGTTCTGAATTTCTGCTGGAGTATGTAACAAGTCTGTTTGAAACCACACCAGGGTGTAAGATGGCATGTTTTACTTTCTTTCACATGGCTGCTCAACTTGAGGTACCTTAAGTGTTTTGATGGGCCGGGAGACAGGTAAACAAGAAATACTACAGCATCTCCTTCTCCAGTGGAACGGGAATGGCAGAGCACCTCCTATTACTCTTGCTTTGTTATATTATAATTGCATCTTAATAGCTGGGCTTTTTCTTCTGATGTATAGGTTATATTCATAGGCGAGTTTCATGAATGATTATAATTTAATTGCATAAATTTCTTGCATGCTGATAGCAGAATAGGCCCCCTGCATAAGTGTCTGAAGCATTCTTGAGTGTTTTTTCCTCTCCTGCTCCCAGTATTATGACTTGCTTCTCTAAATGCTGTTTTTATGTAATTATTTGTTTAACTGTCAAAAAAACTACAAATCCTGGAAACACTTACCACTAGGTGTAGCACTCAATACCAAGAGTTTTAGTCCTGCTGACTTTTTTTTTACAATTAGGTATTTATGGCGGAAGTACATTTTAAAGTGCTTTCCAAGTAAGCACAAGACAAAACCCTGCTTGCATGAAAGCTTGACAGAGATATGTGTGTATTTATTGCATTTACCCCTGTAACAAATAGGGAGGCTTTTGCTTCACTTGCAGCTCCCAGGGTTGTTACTTCGAGGTGTGTGGTGATATGGAGATATGTCAATTAACCCAGGCAGGTTAAAAACTAAATAATCACTAAAAGGGGCTGATCAAAAGAAAAAGTATGATGTGTATGGTGCAGTGAAGGGTTAAAGCAGTGATGACAGCCACAGAAATAGACAACAGCATTTGCAGGACAGGGTACTTTTAGATTCATGGGACCTAAGACAAACATACCATGACACTCGCTTTGACCCTGCAAACTACTTAAACAGGATAAGCTAAGCCAAGTTACCAACAGCTGAAGAAAGGATGAGGGAGATACTAAGGAGAGAGTTCTTGGAATAAATCAGCTGTAAGGCAATGGCCTGAAAAGGGAGGGAAAAAGCCCAACCCAGCAGATGTTTTCAGGTGAAAGTTAAAAATCAATTGGTGCAAGCTAAAGCCGTTTGGGATTTCAGGATAAAGACATCTGGATGGTAAAATGTCAATATATCCAGTATTGAAGTTTTCGTAGTGTCAGTTCTAATGACATCTTCCATGAGCTCTTGCAGAGGGGATGATAAAGAATCATGCTTTCTCATTCTCCATCTTATCAAATAAAACACTGTTACATTATATGAAATCAATGTAGTCACACTTGAAATACTCCACCTGGGACCACCTTGCTCATGGGTGGCTACTATAGGGCTACAAGACTTAGGGACTCCCTAAATCACAGATGCTCCTTGGGGGGAAGTCTGGTGACTTCCACGTTGTTCCATACCTTTGCAAAGTGCTCTGGGAATCCTTAGCAAAGCAATGACCTCCCCAGAGGCAAACTGGTTTAATCCCAGATATGGGAAAACTTCAGCAAAATCTTATAAAAAGACAACTATTGATATGGTTCTGTTATTGTAAATCTCAAAAAATTAAGTGAGAAAATTAAACTGTCGCCTTTCTCCCCCTCTTCACCGCGGACTGTTACGAGTTAAACACGATGTTACACGAAGAAATGCAATATAAAATCCAGAGGTAAAGCTTAGCAGTTCCCTCAGTGCTGCAAAATTTGCTTTATAAATGAGTTTCCACTCCTCTTGCCCCGTTCTGCTTCCAGAGCACTGTGCATGCTGGCAATGAAGACTTTTTTTGTTGGAGTGCCAAAGTTGAATTCACCAGCGACTTTAAGTGGAAAAAATGAAATGGATCCATTTGATTCATGGGGATGATGCGTATCCGGTGAAAAGCACTTGGAGCTGAAATTTAAGGCAGACTGTACTGGCTTTTTAGCTGAGGGAGACCATTAAGGAGATGGATATTATTGCCTTGTTTTTTTAATGTCTTGGCTCTGTTGTTGTGCATATAGACAGTTGTCATTTTTCTCTGAGATGTTTATGGGCTTGCCTTTGCTGCTAGCTCCTGGAAAGTGCCTGGCAAGTGCTAAGTCTGGAGGCTTGCACGTGGGAACCGGTAGGCTGGGGTTTTAATTCTGGTTAGCCACGTAGTAGGGTGTTTAGTTTATGTTGGAAGAGCCCATCAGAGGAAGGTAGCAGTTGCCTTTCAGAGAAACCTTCCGTCTTTTCTAAGGTTGTGTGTTCAAGGAGGCAAGAAAAGCAAACAGCTGACTTTGGGTTTTGTAGGAGCTACGGTGAGATTTAGGGTCCAGCCTCATTCCTATGCCACTGTGATGTCTGAAAAGTCCTGTCCCTTGCAATGCTCCTGGTGGTTGTTTTCTGCTCTTAACTTTCTTATGTTCAGATGCTGATATTCACTGCACTGTGTTGTGCTCAACTGAGACATCTTTACCAGCTCTGCTGGGATTAGGTACCAGCAAACCCATTAATCCTGTAGGGATTGATAGATGCTGAGTCCTTTTACACTGGCAAAACCATGTCCAAGCCATTCAGTAAGCTATGATGGCTTTAAGTTATGCCTGATTGGAAGCAAAACACTATTTGCCTTATATCAGAAATTACTAACAATTTTTTTTTTCTTTCTGGTTTTCTCTTTTTAAGTATCATTAAGTATCATTTAAGTATTATTGAAGTTTAGCTGCTTTTAGATTAGAGACATAGCATAAACGATGTAGCTCATCTCCTTCAGAAGAATTGCAATTCCCCAACAGCTTGCTACAAGTATTTATCATATGTAGCTATGCACACAAAATATTTAGCCTTGAGACAGCTCTCTCCGGTGAGAAGGGAAGAAATAAATTCCCTGAGCTCAACACCATAGCTCGTGCAGTTGTCTTTCTTCCCCTTCCTCAATCACCTTTATTTTGCCTGGAATATAAAACCACAGGTTGTCATAGGCAATGCTTGTTGTCATTTATTATCCTACAACAAGTCTCTGAAAAAAAAATCATAGTTAATAAAATCTGTGAAGCTGAAAAGTATTGTAGGTCAGGAGGAAACAAAATGGTCCACATTTTTGAGAAATGCAAAAGAAAAGTCAGCGAGCGGACGTGAAGCACAGCTCCTAAATCCAGTGAAATGGGAGATGGGGGTCTGCTGACCAGGGTGGCTCAGCTCGTGCAGCTACAGCTGGTCACTGTGACCTTAGCAGACCATACCCCTGGAGCCACACGTGTGATGGGGTCCTTTCTGGCAGGTCACATTCTGCTCGGTTGGGAGACAATCATTTGAAGGCATCACTTCCCTCACCCTGTGCTTGAGTCACTTGCTCGAAAAGGTTTCTGCTGCAAAAAGGCCTGTTACATAAGAAAAGGACTGGGTACCCAGAAAGGACTGGGTATTTCTCAATGCTCACAGGCAGAACATGCTTTTCTGCAGGTCCAGCAGGAACCTGGGAGCCCAACTCCCGCTGAAAACCAATAGATTTGAGGCTTCTGAGTCACTCAAGTCCTTTTGAAAGACTTCCCTGTAGCCAAAAGCGAACGTTCCAGTTAAGAGGACCAGAAATAGAACCCCACCCTTTACAGTCTTTCTTTAATTTGTGCTTTCCCACTAAGAATGGAAGGACTGGAGGCATCTGAACACCCACAACAATGAAAATGAGAGCCAGCAGACAAGCATCCTTGAGGAAATCTTGTTCTTTCTGATTGTAGTGCTTCGAATGGCCACGAGGAAACATCCACAGGTAGGGCTGAGCTCACCATGTACTAGTGCTGGCACATGCAGTAGTGCCTGCTGCTTACATATGGTGGAAAAATCATGATGTGTCTCCAATTCCTCTGGGCAAAGAAGATGCTGTAAAGAGCATGGCCAAGTTTCAAGCTCTCACAGTACAGTGGGAAGCAATCCAGGCTTTGCTGGTGTCAGGAAGGAGGGGAAAAATGCATTTTATGCATCCTAGGGGGAAAAGAGAAGCAAAGCTGTCCCAGCTGGATTTGTTAGCTCTGGGAGGGGCAGCCATTTGGCTCTCATTAGGTGGCATCATCTGAGGTAACAATAGTTCCCTATTGGATCTTGGTGAACGTGCGTTGGTGGGCTCCCGCCGTTCACCCCAGGAAGGACTGAGGCCACGCCAAGTCTGTTTCAGGTCTGTGCCTTCGGGCGCAGATTACTGGTTAAACAGAATATGTGGGCAGCATCCCAAACCCCAAGTAGACTCTGTGTCCAAAGCTTGTACCATTTCCCTATAGGCTTTTCACTTACCCAGGCTTTCCCCGGCCCTTGTCCTGACTCATGGATGCCTGAAGGAGACTGTGTTCTCCTTTCTCTGTTGCTGAAGACCCATCTGGGAGTCACCTAATTGCTTCTAGGCATAGGATACATCTCTTTTTTTTTCTGCTCCTTTGCAGTCCTGCCCAACTCTTTGGTCTTAATTGCAGAGCCTAAAATGTGTTGAGGCATCTCATTCCCGCTGAAGCATCTCATTTCCACAGAAGCAGCTCATTCCCACTCACATTCAGTTTGACTTGTCACCTGGTATGTCATCCTGCAGTCCCAGCTGAATGGTTATACACAGGACAGATCCCAGTTTCCCTCAGAGAAACCAGTAAACCTGTGTCAGGAGAGGATATGTATTGCTGAGCTCATCTTGAGGTACAGGCGGTGTAGCTTTGGTGGACAGTGGTCCATATAGTTTCCAAATCATTCACTGGAGAGAATAGTTTCGTGGACTTGAAAGCCCCACATGATTTTTCTTTCAAGAAGAAAACTGGAGGTAGCGTGTTTTCCATTTGGACACAGGACTCGTCTGAAAGCTAGGCCAACACTGTGCTAAATAAATCATCGTGCCAGCCGCTTATGGGTAATTAGGCATGAAGGGAATCAGCAGTCTGCTCCCTCTGTGGTGACTCACAGACAGCATATTTGCAATGTGCCTTCAGCTTCCAGGGCTTCAGCGCTGTGGTAGACAGGAGGAAAATGGATCCTGAGCATACAGCAGCCTAGAGGTGCTCACTAGCTCTACCGCTGGCGTTCTGGGGAGGAGATCTGCGGTGGCAGCGTGTGGTTGCAGCTTGAATAGCTGAAGCTGTTCCTGAAGCCGTTCCCACAGCAGTTCTCTTGTAAGTGCTAGGGAGGGCTGAGGCACTTGTTCATTCAGTGGGAAGCTGTGGTGTCCACATCTTACCATCTCTCTAAGAAGTTAGCGTGCCGCGACGATGAAGCACACACATATACTCCTCAGGTGCTTTAGCGCTGTGTCCGTTGGTTTGGCAGCTCCTACTTCTGGTGGCAACTCAAGCTCCTGGAGGATGGATACATCCAAGTATGTGCATGCCGTGTTCACCCAGCTGGGCTGCAGAAATGGCAGTGAACAACTGAGGGAGACAAGGATGTCTAAAATCAACACAACTCTTTGCTAAGTGAACATATGTTTAAGCCTAGGGTTCATCACTTCAGAACTTTAGGGTAGTTCCTTTTAGTCATGAGTAAGATGCGCTGTCCACCTCTCCTGGGTGGGGTTCAGGTTAATTCTCACCAGCAGCTGCTGGTCCAATCAGCTGGGAGGAGCCACAGCTGGGAAAAACAGCTGAGCCAGCCAATGGGATAGTAGCTACCCTATTGATGTCATGGCCTCTATATAAGGGGAGGGCGGGCCAAGGGTGTGGGTACCTGCAGTGTGTGGCTTCAGTGCAGCCGGAGCGGGGAAAGTGGCATCTTGGGTACAGAGGTAGAGCCTTGTGATTTCTATCACTTGCTTTGTCTATCATTTTGTTACTACTGTTTTCTTCTCTTTGTGTGGTTTTATAAAACTGTCCTTATCTCGACCCAGGGGGTCTCACGTTTTTTTCTTTCTCCTGCTTTTCCTTCCCATCCCCCCGGAGAGGGGGAGAGGGAAGTGGTGGGCAAGCGGCTGTGGGTGTTTAGCTGCCATCAGAGATTGAACCACAATACCACCTGCTTTTGATGTCTTGGGTTCAATGAACACCCAATACATTTAGCTCTTGTGTCCAAGATGTCCAGAGATGGTCCAGAGATAAAATTCCAGTTTAGCTGCCTGTTAGGAAAGTCCCCTGTTAGGGACTTTCCTGATCAACGGAAAACCTTGGGATATGTAGTGGAAACATAACAAAATACATAACAAAAGGAAAAGTCTTTTGGTTAGTGCATTTGAATTTAATTAGCCTAATATGGCTGCTTCTCCAAATCTGCAGGAAACTTTTCTCTGGGAATTTCCAAAATCTCTTCAAGCTCAAGTACGCCAATAATACTGCACGGCTTGTTTTTGTCATGCAGTTTTGTTACTTTTCCTTTTATGATCTCAAATGAAACCAGTCAGAGCAAGGATGTTTGGGAAATTAAACTACTTTTTTTTTATAAAAACAGGTATTTGGTTGCGCTTAGGGGCAAGGGACCCACAGTGGTTCTGAAACATGTCCACATGAGTACAGTCCCCATGTGCCCTATTAAAATTTACAGTCTAAATTGGGTATAGATTCTAAAAGTCTGGGCCATTTGGAGTCCAGAGATTTAATCTCTGCCATGGTGCGTCCTGTTCAAATAAGGACCTGCAGCCTTGTGAAGTCTGGAGTTACTCAGACACTGAGGTCACGCTCAAGCCCTAACCTATTTGAAAATACAGAGCGATATTCATTATCTTAGAAGTCTTGGAGTGATAATGGCCCATCCAGTTGTAATTCTGATTAGTGCTCCTTACTCGGACAATATTATGGCTTTTGTTATTTCATTATAATTCTTACTCCACTTTGTGTTTTTCTGAAGGCTGTGACACGGCAGTCGGGGCCAGCGCAGACTTCATTACAAAAAGGCTAAATTTTTCTAGTCCTATTGTGAAGGAGAATTGAGATGTGAGAGCTAAAGCGTAACCTCAAGGAAAAAACTGCAAAGGAACTGAAAAGCTTGAAATATAATGAAAAGCTTTAAAAATAACACATGCAATTTTGTAGAATTGCTTTTTCTTCGGCAACTCTTGCGATCCCATTTTTTTGAGGAGGGGGATTTCTGGCGCACGGTGTTGGGAGCATTCAGACACAGCAATGTGGGAAACTGCAAATTGAAGTGCCAAAACCAGTCTGTCCTGTGCAGGTCACTGGAGTAGACGCAGCTCTTGCCTGAAAGCATTTGTAATCTAAAACCCCAGCTCTATTGCCATTGAAGGTAATGGCAAAACTCCATGTGATTGCAAACAGAACAGGATTAGGCCCTAACTAAAGAAAAGGTGCTTTTTTTTCTTTTTCTTTTTTTTTTAATGTCACCAGATACTCCTTACCTATGACAAATTCAAGTAACTTTTGTTCAGGAATCTAACAACCTAATTTTGTCTGAAAAAGAAAAAAACTTCTTTATGCGGTGTTCTTCCCTTGCTTTAAAGCAGGTTTGGAAAGACAAGATTTGAAAGAGAATTCCCATCTGTTATTGAAGCATTTAATCATTCTTTAAAAGCCAGTGCAGTTTTATTTTCTCTGGGGAGCGAGTAGCATTAGCCGAAGCATAAAGCAAACTATACCAAGTGTAGAAAAAACTCACCCTGATGTCCTGTTTGACAAACTGACCTGCAGGTCACAACCTGAGTTTATTGATCTGTGGGGCCTTGTCTGGGTGTCGGGCATGTTTTCTGGACTTTGGTTTCAGCTGCATTCCTGACTTCTGAAAGAGTAGGGGGTGTGGATTTCTACTAGGAGTAACCACTGGGAAGGAAGTAATGTTCATTAAGTGTGCAGGCAGTGCAGGACTAAGCATGCTCAGTGAAAAAAAGCTTTTCTCCTTTGCCTGTCAAGCCCTATGTTTGAACTCATTCCAGAATGCCGGATTTACTTTTCACGAAGAAACAGTACCTGGCTGGACTGCATTTTTCTTTCCCTCCTCAGTCACCGGAAGATTGGAAACACTATTCTTTTGATGTTCAGTGCACGCTCAGTAGCGCAGTGTGCCTGCGTCCAAGTGTGAGTCGTGCAGGGGAGGAGGAAGACAAACTTTGCTACCTGTGAAATGAAGACTTCTTAGGTCAGTAAGAGAGGTGCAGAGAAACTAACTTTTTTTTTTGAGCAGCTTTTGACTCTTGACTAATGCTTTTCTTTTCTGCTCTTCTGTACCCCTTCCCATCTTTAGCAGAGCTGAGCTTTTAGGAAAGTTTAGCAGCTTTCTGATTGTTCAGCCTCTCTGGGAAGGTAAACTCGGTTTAAGGGCAAACGTTGCGGGATTTGGGGGAGCTGAGCTTAGTCTCTGAAAACTCGAGCTGCTGCTTAGCACAGCAGTTGGTTTTCTTTCCTTTTTCTTTTCTTTCTTCTTTTTAGTGGCTCCTATAAACGCAACCCTTTGCCTCCAGTGTGTGTTTTTTAAAAGCCTGTTCCCCCCTTCTCTCCCCGCCCTCTCCCTTAAAGCTGAAAATGAGACTCGTTCGTGAATAATAAACTCTGTATGTTATCAAGCAAATCTTGTGGCTTGTTCATGTGATCATTTCCATCCCGAGCATAAATGTTTTGCCTTTTAATACGTTTGCCGTTCTTTCTGGAAAATGAATTGCAAAACTGTTAGCAGAGGGGTGAGAGAAAGCAATTTTACTTGATAAAGTGTTTGAATGTAATAGACTGTTGCACTTTTAAATCTTTAAGTACTCTCTACTCTTTGCTTTTAAAGGCATATTTAGAACTCCTCTCTTTTGAGGTTTTGAAATAGTCCCAACCTTAGAAAGGGGAAGGGGAATAAATTTTTTTTTTTTTGAGGCTTTGTGCTGCCTAATGGAGATTTTTCTGAACATAGGCCAAATGGTCAAGAAACAAACCGACCACCGAATAAGAAGTGAAATGGACTCAAATAATTCGAAACCATCTGTAGTTTATGATTGTTTGAAGTAGGTCAGAAACATTTGGCAGTTTCTGGTGTTAAAAATCTGTCCTCCAGTGTTCTTCGGAATCGTTATATTGCTTATCAAATGTTAGAGTTCAGTTTTGTGTGAAGAGCATACGCAGCCCTCAATATTTGAATGATAGGAATTTAATGAAGTCGAGATAGTTGAAGAAATAACTCTACATGCAAAACCAAAACCCTTGTGTTTAAAAGCTAACATATTCATTATTTTGTTAGTTTAAACTGGCAGCTGGTTTCCCATGCAAAGGATCTCGGTAAGAAAAGCAGGGTAGCAGGTTAGTGAGGATGCACGCTCCCAGTTACCGGATCAGAAACGTGCAGTGTCTTCTCAAACTACAATAGGTGATGCTGCTGCTCGCCACCCGCAGCTGAAAACTCTGCAGAAAACCCCCCCAGCATCTCTCCTTTCAGCAGGGTGAGAGTAGAGCAAAAGCAGAAGTGGCTGGGTTACGCTTGGTCTCTCGGGGGCTTCCCACCGGGATTACCTGCCGCGTGTACGGGGAGGGCTAGGGAGCAGCTAGGCCAAGCAGAAGGAATCTGCAAATGACCAAAGCTGAAGCTTCTCTGATCTTTCCTTAACGTTTATCCCCCGAGATCCAAGGACACTTTTGAGGAGAGACGGCTGGGAAAATGTCTTTGATTTGGCAACCTGCAGGGGATTATGGAGGCAGGCGGGGTTGTGCTGCAGATGGACGTGGACTCGGTGGGGCCACAGCCCCGTCTCTCCCCTCTTTGCGTGCGGTACTTCCATTTCCTTAGCTGGGCAACGGGGAGCGTGACTGGAAGGGTCTTTTGTCAGGTACTTTGTGTATTCATAGAAGAATAATGCCTTGTACTTTCAGAGCAGTGAGAAGCCCAGGCTGCAAAACTTCACATCGTGATTTTGAACACTAACTTTTGGACCTCAGGTTCACAGATTTAGTTTAGAGCCTTTCAGTGGCAGTGGAAAAGCATAATATTGTCCTTATCTAGATGCAAACGAGATGGCCTCTCTGATGCTATTGTCCCTTTCAGGTATTGAAATCCAGAAGCTTTGTGTGAATCCACTTCACATGTAAAATATAATTGGGGTCAGGAAATGTTACTGGATTGTTTCATTTCCACTGCGAGGACTGAGATTTTGCACTTTACAGGACTGCAGAAGTTATACGTGGAAAATGTATGGCCATGGAGTCCGGATCTTAACAACCCTACCTGTGATCTGTAAAAGTAATGTCCATTGGCCAGATTTTGGCCAATAAACCATTTAGCCTCTTGCCCATCTTTATTTTCATCCTACGATTTTCATCCTTGCCCATCTTTATTTTTATCATCATCTCAGATATTCCCAGGGCAAGCTCAATAAAGTTCATTGGTTGAATTTAAATCCTGTATTTTTAAATCAAGAAAGGGAAATTCCATAGTTCCTGGAAAGGCCCAGGTCTTTCTAAGGTTTCATTTACCTCCAGAGAGGAGGGAGCTGTTGCAAATGTGTGTAACGTAGTTGTCTGCCTGTCTTTCATTTGCGTGATGAATCCTGGTTTTTTGAACAATTTAAATGGGGAAAAACTTGCAATGCATCTCTCCTCTCTGAGTTCCACGTGTGATCTTGCTCTTCGAAATGGAGGTGTATCTTCTGAAACCAGCCACAATCAATAGAGAAAGCAGGAGGTGTAGGAATGGGATATATCATATTTCCTTGAGCAGTGGGTTACCTTTGCTGTGAGTCTATTCTTGTCCTGGGATATCCACAGCAGAAGCACCATGGTCTTGGGTTGCTGAAGCTGTGGTGGCTTCCTTGTTTCAGTGCTTATATAGACATCCTACATCAGGCCGTTTTTGAAGATGGTGATTTGAGTATCAGGATGTCAAGACTTGTTTGAAACACCCTGGCTAAGTCACTCAGAAAAGCAAGCCAGCTGGTATCTGGCACTGCTGTAGAAAAACAGACCCCCAGTGGGTGTATCTCTAATGGGTCTTTCTTACCCTACCAATGCTAAGCATGATCTGGTCAGAAAATGTACCCTTGTGACTATTGGAATGTTCTCCAAAGTTGGGCAGGACTTCCCGTGTCGCTAAACCAACGAAGTGTAAAACAAGTAGGGGATGATTTATTTTAGAGCAAGCTACACTCGATGACATTGCATCTCTTCTGAGGAGGCACAGAGTTTGCACTACATGTCAGAATGTGCAACCTTATTTTTTCATGTCTAGCATAGAAGTGCAAGGCAGAAGCTGATGATGGCACCTGAGACAGTAGAGTATCGCAGGCAGTAATGTATATTATTGCCCTGTGCTTTTGACCTTGAGAAGAACCAAGGAGCAGCAAGGAATGTCACTGTGGGATTACTGTAGGGCCAGGTGAAGAGCCAGGGGTCTGCTCTGCTGAAGAATTAAAGTAGTGCCTCCTCCTCTCCACTGACCAAAGCAGTATACTGGTGGGTTCAAGGAGCCATCCAAAGATGCAAGGGCCTTCAGAGCAGAAGCAGAAGCAAACTATGAATAATTTTTGAGGAACGCTTTTCCTCGAGGTGTTGATTTCACTGTAATTTCTCCGAGAAGATAGATGCTGCAGGTATTTCCACATCATTGCTATGTGTTTGAGACATAGGACAGTGACTGTAAGCAAAAGACAAGCCTTTGGTGCAGCCCTGGTATTAATGGTGAATTCCTCCATTTATTTTTACAGGTAGCAGTGGAAATGAAAGCAATTCAGTTTGCGATATTGCTCACTGACTCCCCAAATGTAAGTACAAAGATAGTTCAAAACTTCACTGTATTTCACCATAGGTGGAGGTGTGAGTCTAACGATCCCAGAACAATGCACGTGTTAATGTCATGGGGGGTTTAAAAAAAAAAAGCAAACTAACAAGGAGGCTTGGGGGCAAGTTACATATTTGACATTCTCTTGCTGGCTCTGTGTAAAATCAGGGTTCGTTTGGATTTAGATCCCGCTGCTTTTGGGCCAAAGTTGTCTCTGGAGAAGTCTGGGGGGGACAGAAGAGGAGAAAAGCTTTTAGCTCTGCCTTTTGAGAAACCTCTCGGGTAGCAATTTCAGAAACTCCTGTGGGACCGAGGAGTCTAAGTCCTATTTTTAGAAGTATTGTGGGAGCTTAAATCAGGCTTTAAAGCTTTTAGGAACCTGAAAACTCAGGTAGGGACCCAGTGGGATCTGTGAAGTGTCTGAAAAGGTTATGTGCTTCAGTCCAAGAGTTAAGTATTAACTCGCCATAGGGACATTAGTAAAATCCACTAGACTTCCGCATGAATCTTCATATATCCCGTTTCCTTATAAATCTTATATCACCTCATTTCAGAGGAACTGTGAATCATAAATACCGAAGCCTGAGTTTAAGGTTCTCCATGGGTGTAAGTGATTTTAACTGTATTATCCATTGCTTTTACACAAGTGAAAATGATGAATGTGACACAGTATTAGTATCTGCTGGTGCCTCGTGGACTTGTTTTCTCTGTTCACTGAAGTTCAGAGGATTTTGTCTTTGAGGTTTCAGTTTCTGCCACTTGAGAGGTTGGAGAGTGCTGCAAAATATAAGCTGAAGTTCAGTGCAGATTCAGGTCTCCGTAAAAGTTTGTGGGAGTTGCAGCCTGGGCCAGAATTCAGCATCTGGATCTTGTTCCCGGGCAGAGATGCAAACAGAGTTTTCTGCATCGATATGCAAATTGTCCCAAAAAAAATGGGTGCCTTTCTGAATTGCCTCTCTGTTGCTGTTGGGGTTCAGGTGGTTGAAAAAATGAGCTATGTGTTCACAAGGCAGCAGGGACTAGGGTTTCTCCAAAGTGCCTTTGTTTGGGTGTATGTAAAGCTATCAATGCGTCATTCTTTCTGCTTCAGCTGTTAGAGACTCCCATCTTCTCTATTGATTTTACCCAGAATGCTTACTGCCCTTGAAGGTGTGACCTGTACCTCAGGCTAATTTATTTCTGTCATGGCTGCAGCATTTTTTAGAGGGCAGCAGGGGTAGGAGAGAGAACAATGAATTCAACATGGAATATAAATCCCAAGTCTGTAGCCTTCAGACATTCCGGTACATACCCCGCTCCGTTCTCCCATTTGGCATTCTGCACGGTCTTGGATTAAAAAGAAAAGAGGGGGAAAAAAAAAAAAAAGGCATTTGTATAACTAATCAGGTGAGCCATTCTGGGTAATCCCTTTGGTCACACATACTGGCATGTATATTAAAATTTTGCTAGGCTTCTACACCATTTACAATGACATCCTAGTTTATAAGCCTGAATGAAAAGCCTCACCTTGATGGCCTGAAAGTATCTTGGTTCTGAGAACTGTTGCTTTAATCTACTGAAATTTGTGTTGTGGAACGTGGATGGGCAAAGTCTTTGGTTTTGTGCTGAAAGCTCATTTTTGACCATAATGGTGGGGGGTGTAATGGATATTTTATTTTATTTTACATTACATTGTATCTCATATTCTTTCCTATTCAGTTTTTGTAGGCAGTGATGTGAAACTTAAATGCTGCGTAGGTACAAAAGTTTAAACCCTGCAGATCACAGAATCACGGAATGTCAGGGGCTGGAAGGGACCTGGAAAGATCATCTAGTCCAACCCCCCCTGCCAGAGCAGGAGATACTGAGCTGAAGCACCTCACCCCTTTCTTTATTCTATTGAAACCAGGAGGCTTTGCTCTCATGACCTGCCTGTGTAGCTGGAATCTTTTCCTCCTGCCCCATGCAGTTCATCAGTAGCATGGGATTTCTCTAGGGCAAACATGTTGCTTCCAGGTTCCCCCACAGAAAGGCTGAGCATCACGTGCTGCATTAGGTTGTGGAGAACTTTGTGAGAAAACTTTTTTGGTGTCTTCAGGATGTGTGCAAGCACTGGGATAGCTTGTGTGGTGTTTTATGGAGCCCCTCCTCCCACCTTCCTCAGGATTTTGATCAATAGCTACTAGTCCTCTTGAAACTGGAGCCACGAAGTACTGAGCCCTGGATCTCCAGTGTGATACTGATGATGATACTGAATGATTTCCTCAACTGTGCAATTCAGATCAAAATTTGGCATTCGGGTTTGAATTCATTGACTTCTCCAGCAGAGGAGAAGGAGCTTTAAGGAGCTGTAACAAAACACAAGCTTCACATAAAGCAAACTTACTGCGTCCTTTGAAAATTTAGGGCTTATGCTTCAGAACACTTGACCCAGGAGTACCTGGCCCAGGGTTACTGCTGTGGGTCAGGGCAGTGAGACCAGCTGGGAAGGTCAAGCTTCAGAGGAATGCAGAGTGCTCTGGAGTTGAAGTGTATGAGATTTCCAGGTGATTCACTGTGAGCTGCCGCCGCAGAAAGCACTAAATTAGCCCGGGATAACTGAATTTAGTGAAACTTCAACCAGTCTGGCCTGAATTCCAAGTTAAATCTTGTTACTTGCCATGTGATTTGGCTTCCAAGTGAGTCCGTGTCACACAGCCATAAATGTTTTTATTCCCCCACCCGTTTTCTGCAGTGAATCACTCAGAAGCATTTCTGTAGCACCCACTGCTGTAGAGAAGAAAAGTAGAACGGGAGGCATCAATTCAGGGGAGAAATGTGGATTAAGAAAAGGTTTATGATTTGTGCAAGGGGATGCAGTGCCATAGTCGATGAAACAGTCGGTTGGTATAAAGTGTACCTTTCTGTGCCTCCACTTTATCCATCGCGGCAAACGCGGATCTATGTGACCTCCGCCAGCATACTGGTTATTACTCATGGAACAAAGCAGACAGGGCTGGGCATTCAAGCATGTAGCCTCCTTCTATCTTGGCATCTTTGTGTTTATAGGTCTCACTCTTTTTACTTTGCCCCTAATAGCAATAAAGTAAAACAAGATCCGGTCTTTTCATGGCATTGCCACTCTCCTAAAACAGAGGGAGGGAGGAAAAGAAAGGCAGTTCAGGGCAGAAAAGACCCTGTGCTTTTGTAAATGATTTTTTTTGGGCCTCCAAGGAAAGCCTGAAAGAGGGAGAAATACCAATGCTCAACTGAAACACAGTTGCAGCCACCCTTGTGATTTAGCACAATGCCTTGGGGGCTGATTTATCTCTGCTCCCAGATTCAGAGACTGATTTTGTCTGTAACCCATCTCATGTTGTTTTGGGGTTGGTGGGGTTTTTTTTTTTTGTGTTTGTGTTTTTGCTTTGTTTTGTTGTTTTTTGGGTTTGGTTTGGGTTTTTTTTCCCTGAGAGAAATTGCCCAAAATGTTATTTCCCCAGTGTTTCTGAGAGGGTTGCATTTTTAATTGAAATGGGAAAATACTGGGTACTTTACAGCTTGGAGAGAAGCCTTAAGATTTCAGTGTTTCTTCCATTCTTGTCACTGCCATCAAAATGCACTTGTGCTTCAGTTTTAAATCCATGTGTGCACCTTGGTTATTGTGTGCCTGTCCCTCCATGAAACTCTTGTCCTGCCAGAGGTCTTCAGTTTACTGTGGGATAGGATAAAAGTTTCTTCTGTGGACAAGTTTGGCTTCTTCTAAGGGTTCGTTTCATCTTAGCATCATTATAGCCTTTCACGTAATTTGTTTTCTTCCTGCCATGTGGGATGGCACCCATGGGACGGGTTTGGAAATTCAAAAAGGAAAGAAAAAAAGTAATACTTAGAATACCCTCAGCTGAATTTAACCCCTCAGTGGGTTAAGTGTTACATGCAATGAGCAAGGGTCCATGACTCTGAAGACAGTGAGGAGGTGGCAAAAGTGAACTCTTATTGTTGCCAGTCTGTGGATGGAGAGTTGCTCTGGGTGCCTGATCCACACTGGATTTTTTGCCAGTGGAGTGAGGAAGAAAATATTAGGTGGGAAGATGACTAGATGGAAGATGAGCCTGTGATGGGCCACCATCATTTTGGAGCCTGACACCAGGCAGTGTTGCAGCTCTGCTTGCTGCTGTGAGTTTTCCGAAGGAACATGCTCTCTGTCTTCTCTGAGTCACTGGTAGGGGCAGTGCCTTCCCAAGGAGCTGCTTCGCAGGGAGGATTCTTCTCCTTTGCTTTTAGAAACCCCTCAGAGCCATCAGCACTGGAAACATATCTGAACCCCCTTCACATTTGTTTCATGTCTGCGTGCTGCTCGAGAAGTGATGTGATTTTTCATCCTTTACTGTCTGTCCTGGAAAGATATTTTTGTACCCTGCTTAACCCCAGAGACAGCCTTGTGTCACTGATGGGAGAAATGAGTCCCAGGGCTGATGGCAGAGCCAGAGAGGACCAGCATGTCAAAGAAATACTGCAGATAAGGTGTGCAAGGTGTAGTGGGAGATTTGGGGAGAGAAAAACATCCCAGTAATGCAACTGGGTGGTTATTATTGAATTATAAACCAAAGCCATCAGTTACTTGTGCAAACGAAGGAAAAATACCTAAAGCTGGTTCTGAGAGAGATGCTTTGCAAAATAATTTTCTCTGTGAGAAGGCCTCTCATATGCTTCCCAGATGTACAATCCCATACGTCTGTTCCGTTAGGCTGATTATGGAATACACGCATTTATAGCTCAGAGCAAAGGGAGAATCGATTTCATTCCAGAGCGGTGTGGATATCACGGTGTTCAAGATAATTAAACATTAGAACTGAAATCCACCCACGTAGATCCACTCTGGTGTTTTGGTGCAAAAGACTGTGGATGAAACTTCTGTGTGTAAGTAGTGCCTGAGGGAGAATGTGTTGCTTGTGATGCTGGACAGCTTAAGGCTTTTGTTTCTGGCATCCAGAACTGCAGGTATGTGTGCACTTAACTTTACTCACAGGAGTAGTGCAAAGAGGCTCCTCACTGCTTACGTGCAGGGGCTGTGTGCATCTGAATCCCAAGAGATCCTGGCCTAAGTGTGGTGAGCCTTGTCCATTCAGTGTAATTGCTCCAGAGAGCTCACTGTTCAAACTGACAAGACAAAGGGAGTATTATTACACATTTAGCTGTAAAGAACTGTGGGCTTGTCCACACTGGAAGAGTCAGAAGTTAATTCGTATTAAACTAATGATGCATAAAATGCATTAGTTAAACTGCACTGAACCCCTTTGTGGTCACTCTTGTTCGTGGCGAAAGTGATTTCTTTTCGTTTAAACTTGATTTGCTTCCAAAGTAAATTTAGCGAAACCTAATTAAAGCCACTTTGATTGTGAAGTAAAAAGTCTATACCAGGGATTTAAATGGTGCTCAACTATCCTCAAAAATTAATATGGTTTAATTTTTTGAGTGCTCTGGTGTAGATGTTACACGCTTTGTCCTAAGTCCACTTTTGCTTTTAGCATTTGCTTCTTGTAGTCTTTGGATTTTTTTGCCTTGAAGACATTATCCAAGATAATGTGCTAATTTCAGCTTTCATAAAATAAAAAAGGCTTGATTTGTTGTAGAGAGCATCTTAGAGAATATTAACCCCAAAGGTGTCAATATCTAAATTCAAGTAATTTTAGACTAATTTTAAAGATGTACTTGCTTTTGAAAGTTCGGGTTTGTAAATGCTGAAGATTATTCAGTACCCTGGAGTGATGGATATTGAATTCTAGTCAGTGTCATAACTGGAAATCTAATCTCTGTAAAATCGAGCTCATGGCTTAGCACTAAATTATTCCATACGTAGAGGAAAAACAGCTTGGCTGAGCGATATCCGTGGTTATGATGAAATTCAGTTCGGTGTGGGTTTGAACCTGTCCAAGTCCAGCTAAAACTGGGCATGAACACACTCGGGGAACTGGGTCTGGAGCAGATGGAAGCTCAGGCTAAAAATAAAAACATGGAGCAGGTTATGTGGCTTAGTGTGTAAATGAACTAACTCTGTTCCATGGAGTACACAGGCGACAGAAAGCAGGGGAGCTGTAGCCCCTTCCCTCTAACACATACGTTGAGCTTTAGAGGCAGCACAGACCCTTTGAACCTGAGCTAGCAGGTGACAGTATAGACTGAAGACACACAGAACATGGGGAGAGGAGAATTACTGAGGCTGGAAAAGCCCTTTGAGAAGTCCAGCCTATGACCCAACACCACTGCATCGGCCAGACCATGGCACTGAGTGCCACATCCAGCCTGTCTTTAAACACATCCAGGGATGGTGAGTCCACCGCCTCCCTGGGCAGCCCATTCCACTGTCTGATCACCCTCTCCATCAGGAAGTGCTTCCTGATATCCAACCCAAACCTCAGAAATGTGTACGTCTGTGTAATGGGTATCTCAAGTTTTGCTGTATTCAGAAATGGAGGTTATTGACAGCCCAGTGGTGGGTGGAGGTATAATAATTTTATACTGATTGGGACCAAGAAAAACAGAAGTCTGTTGGGTTTCATTTCCACTTGTGTCGCTGGCTTCCTCTGTAAGCCTGAGGAGCAAGTAATTTAAGAGCTCTGTGTGTCTCAGTTTCTTCACCTGTCAATTGGGGGAATTACTTCACAGGGGGATTGGAAGTATCATTATAATGATACTTGCAACGTACTTTCATATGCTAGGTAGAAGAGTGGGAGCGTTAACATGTACAAGAGAAAAAGAAAAAAGTAGGTTAGCTTGTCTGAGCTTGTCATGCTTCTACTGTGTCAGCAAACTCATGGAGACAAGAGAAAGGAGAGGGAGAGATCAAAAGAATATATTAAATTAAAAAGTAAACAGAGAAAGTTAAACTTAAAGTGGCAAGTAAGGAGTTGCACAGGACCTGTTCTGTGCTCGGCTGCATTAACCTTGCTTTTCCATCACGTGCCAAGATCCTTGTCATCAACAGCACGTCACCGAAACTCACAAGGCAATCCCTGTGCCCAACGTGTGGTCCTCAGCTCCGGTGAGCTGGCTGAGCTGTGGTTGCTCCTCACGTGAGCAAAGGCCTTTTGAGGAAAGTGGGGGACGGGGGTGATGGAGGAGGCAGGGATCTCTCTCCCCAGTCTGGTGTGGGGCCTGGTACAGCTCGGATGCCTGGTACAGCTCAGATGCTCGGAGAGCTTCCCTTCACTTTCAGTAGGACTATCTGTGCTTGTTTCTGGTGGCACATCAGTATGTGATGTGCAGCTCCTCCGTACTGCAGTGGTGATGGCAGCAGCAAGGTCGGGGTGCTGCACTGGGTCCCTGCCATTTACCCTGTCACCGGCAGGGGTGAATAGCATGTACTTTGGGCTTGTCTGTATGAAAGTGGGGTTTCTATGTCCTCCCAGCTCGTAGCAATCCATACTTCAGGGACTCCCTAAAGCACGAGCTGCACTTGGTGTGATGCGTAAGGCTGATGTTGAACTTTATATATTCTCCCATCACAGACATCAGAGAGTTAATTTACCTTTCTGTTCTTGCAGTTTTACGTCTCTGAAAGCTGCTACAGTTACACAAAGCAGAGGTACAGAGAAACAGCTTCCAGAGGCTGCACTTATTTATTTATTTATTTATTTATTTTCCTCTGTTGCGGTGGGAGCAAAAAGCCTCTATGCGGGATAGTTGCTTCCTCCAAGCTTTGGCAACACGTTCTCACGAGCTTGGGCTTCTGCACAAATGTTTCCCTCGGCTTCAAAGCCCATGCTAAAGAAGGCAGCTCTGTCACGTGCCGCTGTTGCGCATCACCTCGCGGTAGCTGGAGAAGTGGTGCTGTCTCCCGGGGGAGGACAGGCCAGGCAGATTGATTTGCTGCCTCCCCGTTTGTGTTCCTACACTATGGATTGATTCTGGGAAGCGGGGAGTGTGTGTTGCAGTCCTCTGGAGTTGCTGCTGTTTGGCATCTTTCGACAGACAGGCCACTGACGTGGTCTCTCAGCCATTTGGACACAAGGAAAAGACACTTTTTCTGGGTATTTTTTGTCCTTTCCTTACCCTTTGTGTGTTTAAGACTCTCGGGTAGTTAAGATGACCAGACAGAGTTTTGAAATGTGGTTATATTCTATTTAATCTGTTCAGTCTGGTTATGAAGTAGGCCAAGGAGTCTTCATATGCAGATCTATAATATGCCAAATGTTCTCTATCAGGTAGATGGGCAAGAGCAAAAAGCACATGGGGGGAAAATTTGTGACAGTCAATATCTGAAGGGTTAGTTATATTTTTACAGAATTATAGGTCAAACACAAGGCTGCTGAAAGCAAACATACCAGCTGTAACCTTCTTTAACCGTATCCAGTCGGAAAAGAAGAAAAATTGGTTTTCTACCTTTGAAGATGGAAATGTCTTTTTTCCCACACCCACTTGGACCTGTTTTACTCTAACAGATCCTGGATCCACTCATCATAAGCAGAGCTTGACGGAAACAAATTGCACCGTAAAGCTTATCCTAAAACTCCTGTCTTCTGCACCTTCAGCAACTGGGTAGTTTTTGAAGGAAAAAAAAAAATGCTTGGTTTGCATCCTGAGCCTCCTCAAACTGCCTTATCTGTGGCAAAGCTGGGCTACTCGGAACCAGGGGCTGTGTGGTATAATCTTATTTTTACACATGGTCAGGCTGTTTTATTGCATTTCATCTGAAATGCACCCTTCCTTTTTGAAAGCCACAAGTAACCACGAGCTTCCGCTCAAGTGCTGGAGAGCAGCAAGTTTTCAAACGGACTGATGAGTAAATAAAAGGGTGGCAGGAATGTAGGAGAAACCTCGTGGAAAACAAAGGGGAAGATGGCATCTGTCAGAGACGTTATTAACATAAGGGTAAATCTTAACCAGCTATTTGTCAGAAGTTAGGGAGACTGTTTGTGGTAAAAGATTTCACCAAGGGCTGTTAGCAAGTATTAGAGCCAGCTTTAGTAAAACAGAAAATGTCGTGCCACTGGTGTGCGTGAGAAACACCAAGAGACACATGAAAAATGAGTTCTGTCCAAGTAGCTGAAGAGAAAACTGACTTGCACACAGTTGTAATTGCTGCCTTCGTGGTGAGACTAAAGAAAGTAAACTTGTAAGATTCTGGTATGTTGGCAGAGTACAGTAAGCCAGAACTAACTTGGGATTCCTCGGCAGGGTAAACAAAATGCAGTGTTGCCATCTCTAAAGTTTCTAGCTGCTCTGGCCGTGAGGAAAGGGACCTTCATGGATGGGGAGCTGGAAAAAGGTGTGCTGTGAGGCTGCTTGCTCTTGCTGCCCCAATTTTTCTGTCCATTCTGCATAGTACAATTTAATTCTGATACTCCTACCGTAGAATCATAGAATCCCAGGTTGGAAGGGATCTCAGGGATCATCTAGTCCAACCTTTAAAGGTTAAAAAACCAAAAAAGGTAGTTTATATGAGATGGCCCAGCACCTTGTCAAGCTGAGTCTTAAAGCTGCCTGATGTAGGTGACTCCACTACTTCCCTTGGGAGATCATTCCAATGTCTGATTGTTCTCATGGTGAACAGTTTTCTTCTGGAGTTCAATCGGAATGTCCCCAGGAGTAGCTTGTACCCATTACCCCTTGTCTTTTCCATGTGACTTCTTGTAAAAAGGGGTTGTCCATCTTCTTGGTAGCCACCTTTTATGTATTGGCACATGGTAATAAGGTCTTCCCTAAGCCTTCTCTTCTCAAGACTGAATAAACTTGTTTTTCTCAGCCTTTCTTCATACGGCAGGTCTTCCAGTCCTCTGATCATCCTCGTGGCCCTTTTCTGGACCCTTTTCAGCATCTCCACATCTTTTTTTTTGTATAGCAGGGACCAAAACCAAATGCAATACTCTTAAGGTTGTTTCTTTATGTAGTAAAATAATAATAACAGCTCTGTTTCAACATAGCGTGGGTGTACCAACAGCATTTCTTACCTTGGGGGTGACGAAGAACCAGTAGAGCTGTGCTCTTCTTGTTCTTGTGCTTGCTGCTAGCTGAGGTGCTATTCCTGGTTGTACTGTACAGACATGTGTGATGTTGTATAACAGAGCTCGTGTTAGTCCCCTATGCTTTTGTCCTAGTCATCATAAACAGCGTTTTTAGAAGGGGAACTTGAGCAGAAGGTTATCCTGAGAAAAAGGCTCCAGGGAGATCAAGGTGACGTATCACTTGATACAAAACAGATGATGAATGGGGAGGTTTGTAACTCCTACTCTGAAACGTTAGCATTTAATGCAAATGTGAGCTATATTGGAGAGGACAATCATTTGGCTTTTAATTCAGAACTGCATATGGCAAGTCAGTAGCATCTACTGCATAAAAGAAAATTGGGAGTTATTGAGACACCCTCCCAGCCTCTTTATTTTATGAATGCTTTCATTATAGTGTGCTTAGTTGGCTGATTGTTAGTGATGCCATAAAATAGAGGCTATCTCTGGTGTTTACAGACTTCTGCTTGTTTTTCTGGTTCCCAGATTATGCTGTGTATCTGCTTACCCCTCATGCCATCTTGTGAGAATGTCAGACCATCGTCAGTTGAACAGAGCCTGGTTCTTGTTTCTCTTAAAAGACATTTTTGGTCTTCTGTGCTTTTGTAGCAGCCACTTTCCATTTTACTAGTGGTACCTAAACAGCAAAGAAGGCTGGCCACTAGCCAATTTATTTAAGTCTCTAGAATAGCTTGCTCTCTAATGAATAGTCTGGCTTTAAATCTCTCCATTCAATGGTGGTGGCACTTCTGAAGTTAACAGGTATTTATAAGACTCTGAGGAAAGGTCATTTGGTGGGTGTTAGTTTCATTGATTTGTCCAGAGAGCCTTCTAATCATTCCTCTCCACATTTTGAGAACAAAAAAAAAAATCAAACCAAAAAGACAAAAAACCCCACAAAACAGGCAGAAAATTAATTAATTTTCTCATATTTACTTCAGTTGTTTGTATTGGTAGTGCAGCAGCTGAACTGGGGGCTCTGTCAGGTCATTTTTATAAGCATTTCCAGGAGGAGTCACTTTTGGGCTCTATGAGCTTGTAGTGCCAGTAACCCAGAGAAGGAGAAGAAAACAGGGAAAGATGGATTGTTTTTCTGTTGTACCAGTGGGGAAAGATTTGCCCAGGCTCACGCAAAGACTCTGTAGCAGAGTTAGTAACAGAACAAAATGCCTCAGGGCTTAGTGTCATAACTGAAGGACTACCCCAGTGCCTTCACACTGGTTCTTTTGTATGTATCCTGGAGACATACTCCATATAGAACATGGATTTGCTTATGTGAGTACGTGATTATATAGTTTTTCTGTCTCTGCTAAAGGTAACAGGATATAGCTTCGCAGTTAGCATCATCTTATTCTGAGCAGGGAAACTGAGGCACAGAGCGAGGAGAGAACTTGCCCTGGGCGTCAGATCTGTGTGCTAATCTTGGACTGGAATCTGGGTGCTCCTTGGGACTGGCTTGCAGCGAGCTGGAGTAACGCTGCTGTTACTGGATTTATTACTTGCTTCATCTTTCTTCCCCTGTACCAATAAATCACACACTACCATTTTCTTCCTGAGCTGGAACTTAATAAACTTAAAAGCAATTTGAGGAAGGAGTGCTGTAGTACAGAACCTGGCTGTACTAATGCTCTGTTCCATTTGCAAAAGAAAACCAAGATCAGTGGCAAAGTAATTTTTGCTGTAACTTTAGACTGCAGCTACTCCCAGGCATTGCCACTCACATATTTCAAAAACTGGCTTCGTGATGCCCAGGAGAATAAAGCTTAGAGTGACTTGGATATTTGTTAAACAATGCCAGTAGGGAATGGCTCCGGGCTGCTAGGAGTGGGCAAGAATGGTCTTAAATCACACAGTTTTGGGCCCAATTCTGAATTTATTCTTTCTTTTTTTCCATACAGGGCATGGGGAGGAAGGGAGATTAAAACAGAATAAATCCGTAAAAACACATTTCCAGTGGCCAAAAGAGAAAAAGGAGGATGGAAAGGAGTGTGAAGTGTTTGGAGGAGAGAGACACGGTCAGTGTTTGTGCAAGACCTCCCAGCACACTCTCAGGGAAGAGCAGGAAAGAGTAAGGAGCCTGCTTGTGAACGTGAAGCTCCAGCTTCTGCTCACAAGTCTCTGGCATTGCTCTTGCAAAGAAGAGAGAAGAGGGTGTCCTACTGTTAGAAATATGGCTTCAGCATTAAAAATGCAAGGCTGAGGAAAAGATCCTCCATCAAAAGTGGTCACCATAGCAGGGGGCCTGGAGCTCTGGGGGTCAGCTTTGTGAGGGGCAGAAAGGTGCTACAGAAAAAGATGTGGAAGTCTGGGTAGGAGAAGAGGCCACTGGGTTTCAGTGTTGCAGGCTGCAAGCTAAGGCTAACTTAAGAGGCAGTAGGAAGCTACCAGAATAAAGGTGTGCATGGACCTGCAGGTGAGGCTGGGGAGTTGGAACCTGAAGAATAATGTGAGAGAAAGTCAGTGAAGCAAGGAGTGCTGTGGGCAGAGCGGGCCATGAAACGAATGGGAACATTTCCCACTGTAGATAAGAGGAGAGCATGCCCGAGGTGAAGAGTTCTCAGCCCAGGGAAGTTATTAAGTGTCTGAATTCCTGGCGGCTGGCCTGAGGACATTGTTAAGAGAGGAATGAAGTCAAGCGTGGACCCCCACTATGACTTGGCTGAATGATATTTAATATTTAAGCCTTTTCAAGTGGAGAGAACTGTGTGGGAGCACCTCTTAAAGAGGAACGAACACAATCCCTGTTGATGTACTCTGTGTGTTCGCCATGATTTTCGTTCAAAATGATGAAAGCAAATTAGTTTAGTCTCAAAAAGATGCTTTGGAGAACTGATGCTTTCCAGTTGATTCACAAGTCCCAGTTACTACCTCTCTCTTCCCGTTTGCCCAGTGTGGTTTTGTTGTTTCACTTTGGTTTGGTTGCAGCAAAGAATGGCAGAGCACGTGGTTCTCAGGTGCTGCTGCATGAAGCCAAAGAAAAGCAAAATATTTACTTTTTGTTTGTTTTGTTGGGTTTTTTGGCTCGTTTGTGGGTTTTTGTTTGGTTTTTTGGGTTGTTTTTGTTCGTTGTTTTGGTTGTTTTGTTGGTTGGGTTTGTTTGGTTTTTTGTTTAGTTTCTTTTTTTTTTTTGTTTTTCTGTTTTATTGTTATTGTTGTTGTTTTGGTTTTGTTTGTTTCTTTTTTCTGTAGCTGTTTTACTTCCTAGAGGATAAAACATTCTGTGCTACCCCCATTTGATAGAGAGCAGTGAAGGACTGGGGAGAGGAAGTGACTTGTCACCCAGCTGAACGATAGTGTAGACAAAAAAAATGGAACCAAGGTCTCCTCTTGGTAGCGAGAAATTGGTCAGACTGCAGCATTTTCTCCAGGGTGCAGAATGGAAAGTCTGGTTTAGAAATTGATCTTTTTTAGAAATCAGTACCGGAAACTAAAGGTTATTTTCTAAGGAAACAAAGCCCTGGTCCAAAGATGACTGAAGTCACTGGAATTCTTTCCATTGCTTTCCATGGGAGCAAATCTTTATTTAACAGTGGTTGGTAACAGGCAAGATAACAGCCGGAGAACTGTTTCCTGTCTCGGTCCTCCGGCTCTGCAAGAAATACTGCTCATCTTGGAGCATGCTCAGCTCTTAGATTTCCACACAGAAAATGGCCAATTGACTTCTGTTCGTAGGAGGAGAGAAGAAGAGATGGCGCTGAGGGTAAATCGCAGCACCGAACAGCACGAAAGTGAAAAGAAGAGGAAGCAGAGCGTATTTGCTTCTCACCTGCTACAAATTATCCCGCAGCACAATGGCAGCAGAACACAGTGAGGAGGAGGAGGAGGAGGTGGAGGAGGAGGAGGAGTGGTGGGACAGGCGGCAGCGCAGCCAGCGTGTCGGGAACAAAAGGCTTTTCTGTCTGGAAAAGCCGCGCGCCAAGGTGGAAGCTCCGTGCTCGTGCTGCAGCTCTGTCTTTCTCGGAGCTTTGGTCTCCCCAGACAGACGTGTACCATGGCAGGGTTCGGAAGGGCTGGCCCACAAGTCTGCGAGATCTTTTGCTCCCTAATAACACCCAGACTGTGTCCTGCGATTGCTGGTCAGTCAGCATTTTGCTCGCAGGCTAATGTTACAGTTGTACCAGAACTCGTTCCATATTGGCGTTTGATCCTGGGAGAACAGGAAAAATCTGGTCAATACGGTTCTCATTAGCCAAAAAAGCTGTAACATGCTGGAGTCATTAGTAGTTTGTTGATTGAGTTAACCGTGCAAAGCGGGCTGCAATTGATCATCTGCATTCTCATTAAATATGCCGCAGTCTAGGAGAGTTTGTTATGAAACTATTTGGAGGACATGAGGAATCTTGGTTTCAGCCAAGAGAACCAGTTTGAAAATATCTTTTAACTTAAAACTCTAGCTGTATAATTAATATCAGAGACGGGACTGAGGTGTAAAATAAAAATAATCTTGCACAAAAGTGTCACTACGCAGGGTCTTGTTTCAGCTCGACATGGGGAGAGAGATCAGGGCTGAAACTTGAATCTAAATCTTAACTTTCTTAGTGCTGCAAGTGGTGAGGGTTTGTGGCTAGAGGGTTTCCATTTGGAACTGTCTAGTCGGTATTGGAAGGAAGGAAGCATTACTGTGCTTCATTTAAAGATAATGAGGTATAGTAAACCCTAACCAAAACTCAAATTCACTTCATCTTTGCATTGCTCATAAGTTAGTCAATAAGTTAGTAAGAGATATAGAGAGAGAGGTGATACAATTTCACATCAAGAAATGGGTGAACGGGAGTTGCTGATCACTTTAAACCTTGTCTATGTCTTTCAGCTTTTGAAATGCTGAAGATCACATCTTGAGGGGATTTGTTAGAGCCTTTGAAGTATTTTTATGTTAGGCCCCTATGGCAGAAGATTGTACAGATCAAGAAAGTACCGAGTACATTAATTCACAGAAAATGCATTTAAATTACCCGGTATATGGGCACACATTCTTCATTTATAACCTCGTGTCTGGTATCTGAAATCCTCCCAAGAATCAAGGTCACAGAATTTGAAAGTGAGCTTCTGTACACCATACTTCTGGCCCTTCAGATGTAACGTAGTATGTGCTGTGTGGTGAATTGGACAGAATTCAGGGAAGAGCAACAGAAACGATTAAGGGAGTAGAGGAACTGACTTACATGGGAAGATTAAAGGCCTTACAAATTTGTGGCTTGGTGAACCAAAGACTACTGCAAGTCATTGGAAGTTTCTGGAGACGGGAATGCAGCTTCAAAATCCCCGGTCTTGTTTAAACCTGTTTTTGTTTGTGTGTTTGTTTTAATCTTTTTTAGAGCAATATCCTCCTCTGGTGTGACTTGCCACAGCTCCAGTGAAAACAATGGAGCTCAGGGAGCTGTGCCAAATTATACTGTCTAAAAATGTGGCCTTTGCGCTTTTTTTTCCCCCCAAACTGGCAGCAGCAGGAGTGGAAGCAGCAGCTTAGGGAGGCAACTGATGTTTTAACTCCTGCAAGTGAATTCCTGATCCATTCAGAATACAGACTGGTTACGTGCAGAAGATACTCGGACATCTTCCTTCTGTTGTGCCTTGCTTTGGGGCACGAGTGCTGACGAGCAGAAGTGGTACCAGAAAGCTTAAAATTTTAATACTTCAGCTGGATCTTGGCAAAACTGAAAGGATGTTTGTTACCTTTTTCTTCACTTGCTCTTGCAGAAATCCAGAGAACTTTTAAGCCAGTAGAGTCTAGGATTGTCCCACAAAATGAAGGGGCATTGCCATGAGAAGTCCGGAGAAGCTTCAGGTGTAACGTAGCGTTTGCAGAGAGGAGCAGTCTGTATACACCCCAATTAGTGAGTGTAACTCCTTGGAGTAGGGTACAGCAGCTCAAGGTCTGAGCCCCAGAAACCCTTAGTTCCGTCCTCGCTGAGTTGATCAAGATGATGGCCACTCGGCAGGCACACGGAATGAATTGTTCCCAGTGGCCCATGGGGATTGAATTACAGTGAGACCGGGCAATTAAAAACGTGGGCTGACTCTTAGGAAAATGAAGTGTGAAGCCCATTGTACTGTGCAGTAGTCTCCGAAGGGAAGCGACGGAGGCCCTGTTGCTTGGGATGCGGTACTTTTCCTAAGGATGGAGTGTTAATTGAAGCATTATGGCCAAATTTTAACGGAGAAGTTAATTTCTGGCTCCCTGTTGCAGCTGGGTAGGGAGTTATCCTGTCCCAGGGCTGAAATGTGGTGTGGCCTGGCTGCATGTGGAGTTCAGAAGCTGACACCTTTCACAGAGTGATTACTTTTATGAGATGGGTGAGGCTGCCAAAGAGCAGAGAAAGGAGATGGGAGCGCAGTAGCTTCTGTCTGGAAGTTGCTGCAAATACCAGTTTCTGTTGTAATTCATGTGTGATCTTCACTGAAGGATGAAAGAGGCCAAATCTCTAAAACGTAAGTAGGACTAGTTTTTAGTCTTGCCAGTTGCACCAAGAAGACAAAAGCGCTAATAAGGGCCCATGGAGACTGCACTGCCCCGTTGCCTTCACATCTCTGGGTCAGGAGAGAGGCATGGTGACCTCCCAGATACCTCATCATCCCTGTGATATCCAGCTCAATGGATAAATACAAAAAAAGAGAAGAAAACGTAGCCATCCTGAAATGAGGGTTTGGAAAATGGGGATTTTGAGTGTGTAAATGAGATGAACAGTCAGACAGGAATACCGAATGTGGACCGAAGATGCCAGGGGAATTGTTTCCATAGAAACACAACCATGGAGGCTCACATGGCTCCCCCATCTCAGACTTACAAATTCATATGATTATCTTAATGGTCAACATAATGGATTGAAAAGAGGTAGGTGATTAGTAAAATTTGATCCGAGTTTGTTGCAGATGTAGGGAGCATTGTGCTGAAGTCTCTGTCTGATTGCAACTTAGAATGGCTCATATGCTGAGCGCGTATCGCTCTGATTTGCTGCAGTAAATCAGGATTAACTCCTGAGCAGTGAATGGTATCCTACTGGTGTCAAACAAAGGGAATCAGACCTAGTTTCTTTTAATTAACTTGAAGAAAAAAGGTCTACATTTGTTTCTTGATGCATTGTTCTTTCACCTTTGTCGTCCAGTCCTTTTGCCTGGCTGCAGACATAATCTTTTGCATGTAAATCAATACCATTCAGAAATGCCTCAGGAAATATAGTTCTGCAATGTACTCAATGGAAGCACATGCCTTTCTGTGCCAGAATTTATGAGGGGCCCTGGGAGTCTGTTTTCTTCATTTGTTCATAGAAATATTTCTCCTTGGAAAATCCAAGATGTTTAGGGCTAATTTATGCTGTTCCAGCCCCTTCAGAGAAGGTAACACCTTTAGGTGTTAGTGGTGGTCCTGCATTGTGTTGGTAGGCTTCTGAGTGTCATATGGATGGTCCTGTGTTTCCAGGACTAAGCTTTCTTGGTTTTTCTAGGTTCTGTGCATGATCTGTCCTCTGGTGAGAGCAGTATTTCCAGCTGAGGTTTTTGTGTGCTGCTGTTGCCTGGTCCTGCTGATGCTTCAGGAGCATCTGAGAAGGTGGCACTTTAGATGCATTGGGAAGCAGGAGGTATGAGAAAAATCCTGTGGGAATACTCTGAGGTCTCAAACCATGTTGCAGATGTGTGGCTTGGGCTCCTCTCTGTCGAAGCCTGTGGTGACCTGGCCATCTCCTGTGATTCTGTAGTTTAAGCTGGGCTGAGCTGAGTTTGTCTGCAGTCAAAACTTCTCTACCCACAAGCTTCATCTTTAGTGACAGCCATTTGTGCTGTTTGTAGAAGGAACTCTGTGTGGAGGTGCAGAGCTGGAAGTGGAGACAGGACAGTTTTGTACATGATTTCCAGTAACTGATGTTTGTGAGGAGCTTTCTCATTATCCAAGACAGTAATGTCTCTACAGCCAGAAAAATATTTGGTTTTATCTTTCTGGGTGCCTGGGGGGGAGGGTAAAGCAAAATAAAAGCTAAAACCACGGGGAGAATGGCTCCCATCTTTCCTCCTGATGTCCCTCACCTCCTCAGAATTATCAAGAAGTTGCTAAAGACCCTCGAAGCCTTAAGACTATCTCTGCTCCAGGCTGATCTCTTGATAAGCATACATAATGCTGCTGTGGCTCCAAGAGGAAAACATCCGAGGTTTGGGAAGGGTCAGCCAGAAATGACATAGCTGTGAATATGAAAGGAAATCAAAGAACTGCAGGGTTCCACCCAGGAGAGAGGAGAGCACGAGAAGCAACCGTGCCAGCCAGCACCGAAACAAGATTAACAGGAAGAGACGCCCAGAGAGGAGCATTTTTCATCTCAAACTTCATGTGTGTGAATTCAGTGCTAACCTTGACCCGTGCTTTCAGTTGCCTTGTTTTGAAATGCCCTCCCCTCAGCTAATTAGTGAGACTGCTCTTCCACTGAGTTAACGTGTTCTTGGGGCGAACTGAGTAGCGTTGAGGCACCCTGATTTCAGCTGGAACCTCTGAATGGCACTCAAAATAACAGCACCATTTATAAAGGAAAGTGGAAATACTTCTGCAGTTCCACACGTGAAACCTATAAAGTGCTGTCGTGCAGACAACGTGCTAATTCCTTGATGGCCTTCCCTTGTTTCTCCCATACTGTTTCTTTTCCATACTGTAGTCTTCTAGGACTCTCCTCTTAGTTCGCTGAGAGCAGGATAAGGTATATAAGAGTATGTAAATGGCAAGGTCTATTTTAAACAAACAAACAAGCAAAAGTGCTTAAGGACAAGAATTTGAAAGGTATTCTGTTGGTAATGAGAGGAATAGGCTGAAAATGAGATAAAAGCAAACAACAAAGGGAAGCCTTGGTGTCTAGTGTATCTTGAAATAAAAGAGATTTAGTGTTGCAGTGCTGCAGAAGATTCAGGGAGATTCTTATCACTATCTTTAGGACCCTAAGTGCTGCTGGTGACTCCTAAGCCTAGGTAAGCATTCCAGGCTTTTTACTGTTTTCTCTCTTAAGCCTTAACTCCAAGGTGGGCAGCTTGGCTAACTCAGTGTGCATGTCAAAGCATCTTACGCCAGGAGTGCCACCATGTGCTGGTTGTGCAGGCAACACAGGGCTCCTGTGTGCCCATCCTTGGCACAAGCTTGCCCAGCAGTCCTGCCTCCGGTGCTGTCGTTTGTTGGGGACACGTTACGAGCTGAGGAGGGGAGCGTGTCCTGCCCTGCACACGTGCCATGTGTGGCTTGGGAGGTATCGAGGACCACTGAGTAGCCACTCCTGTTTTCACAAAAGGAGGAAAGAAAAGGTGCAGCCTCTACCCAAACCCAACCTCTGAGCAAGCGTCCGTTCTCTTGTGAGCACTACTGGTAAGTAGCAACTTGTTAGTTTAGTGAAGCATTTTTCCCCATCAATTAGTGGAAAGTGTAGCTTGGACCAACTTTGCCAAGCTTGTAATCTGGGGAGACTTTCTGTTGCTGAACTGCCTCTGCACACAAAATGTAATTGGTTGCCAGCTCACACTTCCCTGACCCATTTCCAAAGCTATTTCATTTGATTGTGGTGGGTGATCTTTCTGAAATTATTTCTTGATTTTTATCTGAAATCCATTGATAATGGTTATTTAAGCTCTTTCTGTGCTATCTGGTTGTTTTAATTTCAGGGAGTACATTGAGGAGTTTAAGTACGTATTAGTTATCATATTGACGGATCAGCCAAGCAAGGCACATTTGGAAAGTCACGTATTCCTTTTCATTGACCTATGATATTTGAAAGATAAGCCTCTTGCATGCTATTAGCAGTTTGAACATCTATAAATGTTTCTCAGAATGTTTAGATTTTGGTTTTGGAATAGTTTTGAGTATGTATGTGTAGATTTTTCCTTTAATCCATCAAAAAATATTAACTGCCTGTTTTGTTTGCTGTTTGTGTAATACTTTTCCTTTAAAGTATTGGTTTAACTGGTGCTGAATCAAGCACATTGGTGAAAGCCAGTTAATATCTAGTGCACTGAAAACTCACCTGAAAGCTGTGAACTACGGTGGTCTGTGACTGAGACATGATGTCTATCCTGGGTCAAACGATGCACCTCTGCTTCTCACTTCACCCAACTGCAAGAGGGCAAAAGTAGCACCTCCCCGTCATGAGTGTGGTAAGATGTAAATAGTATCGTTATGACGTGATATTAGAATTGTAGTGCTTGCCTTTTATTAGTGATGGTGCTTGGTACATTTCAGAGGTGACCTGATGTAGGTTCTCAAGTGTGTGATTTATTATTCACAGCTTTGTGCTGTTGAAGAGCAGCTTAAATTACTCGTCAGAATTGAGCCTCAATGTATGTGAAAAGCTTCAAAGGGGTAGCGATCCCTTTCTGTTGCTGGCCCACGTTCACCTCAGATTTGAGCTAAGCATCCCAGCTTCAGCTCTGGGGTCGTGCAGTGGAGGCATGGAGGCTGTCCTGGCAGTGCACCTGCTTTTGAATCCCCTGGATTTGTCTGGATGACAAATCTTTTGGACTCCAGTTGGTCCAAGTGGGACCATCTATTGCCAGCTGCACCCCTTACATCTGTGCCAGGTCTTACCCTGTTGAGTTTGAACGCGTGGTCAAACTTCGGGTATTTACGGAGGACAGAAATGGGTCGAAGGGTTGTGCTCTGATGTGACAAGCGCTCAGCTAAAGAGCTTCAGGAAGGTTCACGTGCAAGTAGTCTGTTGTCATATGGTGAGTCAGCACATAAACCACCTCAGTTTTGGTTTGTGCAGCTAAAGCTGAGGATGTGAACTGACAGAAGACACACCTCTCCGTCACTGTAAGAACACTCCAGGAGTGTTGTGAGGCTTAATTCACTGAAGTGTGCAAATCACTTTGTGATCTTTGGATAAAAAAAAATGAAATGCGAGTGCACAGAGCTGTAGGAGTGGTAAAGAATATCCTTTTCTTCAAAATTTCACGAGCACATAAGGGCTGTCTTGCACTACATCTCTAGATTCCCAGTCTCTGCACTAGATCTGGTCCTTAGGCAAAGAATTAATCTGGACTCTTCTTACAAAACACATCTCTCAAGTGAAACTTTTGCCTATATTTTTCCCAGAAGATTCTTCTCTTTCAGTCCAGAATTTTATCAGCAATTCTTATGCTAACAGGGGTCAGGAGATGAGATGTTTCTCACATTACACTTGAAGCTTCTCATGAATAATGGCCTGTATCACCTCTATTGTCTGTCCAAAACATAAGCAACGAGACATAAGGCCAGAGGAGAAATTTAAAGAGTGCTGAATAAGCCAGCAGGACAGACCAAGAGCTGAGATAGTTGGAGAGTGAAACAAATACAAGGTAGAGCAGATGGTTATTTGGGGAAATATCTGAGCAGATTAACTACTAGGCAGCTAGAGAATGAGTCAGTCCCTAGTTAAAAAGTACCCTGGAATCTTCAGAGTGAGATTAACAGAAGCACAGATGAAGATCACTGTAGCCAAAATAAATTAGAGGTCATTATTCCCTAGTGAATTTTCTTAAGTGTTAAGTAGAACACATCGGGCTTTTCACAGAAATCTGAGGGGGGGTTTTCATACTTCAGAGTATCCCTTGCTCCTCTGTAAGGGCAGTCTGTCCATTTTGAAGCAATGTTTCCCCGTCAGTATCGTCCTTCTCTTTCTCAAATTCATTTCTTTGCCTTTTTCATTCTCATATATATGTGTGCGTGTGTATGATGTATTAGAGGAAAAAAAAAATAGCTGCAGTTTGAGCACAATAATAATCCCCAAATATGTGACATTGGAAATTGCTGTCACGGAAATTTTACTTTTCTCCTAGCCCTCCAATCTTTTTGTTTTTCTTCTGTAGGACTGCAGCTGCCATCTGATTTGTATTTATATATTCCCTTTATAGATATTAATGCAATAACAGATTAAACCTAAAGTAACTGTTACTACACAGAGAAATCTCAGGGTCTGATCTTGCAAACACTAATGCCTCTGAATAACTTTAATCTCGTGCATTGTGTATTTGAATTTAATGGGGACTCTTACGTGCCAAAGTTTCTCACATATGCGAATGTTTGCTGCAACTTCAGACTTTCCCCATATGTTGATGTCAATTTGTTTTTGCAACCTCAACACGGTTTAGAAACCGAAGTCTCTGATCATGGTTTGTATATGTGTTTTCAGTTCTGCAGGCTTCATCGTACCCGATTTTCTATTGAAAGAATGGGTCAAAACCTCAGTACTGCTCATGAAACCACCTACTTAGACCAGGCTAAACTTGTCTTACAAGAATTTCCTCAGGCATTTTCTTTGAGGTCTGAGCAAGCTCATAGGTGACACAAGTTACACAGTTGTGACAGGGTTTTTACAGTACCGTCTTCTCACCACGCATTCTGAAGGTGAATTCTTAAAAAACTCATAAAACTTGGAAAATTCTACAATAGCCCAGTAGCCACTTTTAGTGTTTGCATAAATAGCTGAAAGTGTCCAGGAAACAGACAGTGGAGCTGAATCAAACTCCTCTAGCGTAGTTAGCCTCTGACCTCTGCGTTAGGGCTCAAGGCAAGCTGAAGACTTCAGACTCGATGTGTTTGTTCTGTAGGTTCATCTTTCCCGTGTAGGGGGTTAGATGCCAAAAATCGTTTAGAATGTATTAGTTTTATCCGATTTCCACTAGAACATAAATTTTTCATGAGTCTATTTCAGACCAAATATGGTCGGCCTTGAAATTCTTTGATGGGAACCAAAAATCCGTTTCTCTTGAAGTCTAATACACAGGTATTTTAACTCATGCACGTCCTCCGGTGAGCCAAAGCAGTATATAATCCTTATGGAAGGTAGGAATCATACAGTGCACGGTCAGCCTGTTGTATTGTGCTGCAGAAGGCTGCTGAGTTGAAACACCAGTGGTTAGTCTGGAGTTCAGTAATAACGGTAATTTTACAGGCTAATGTAAGGGTAACAAAATCTTCCAGAAGGCAACTACTGTGACCATCAGGAAAGTTTTATTTCTGCAGGTTCAACAGTTTACATGTGACTAATGTACTCTTGGAGAAGAGGTGACTTCCCTTTAAAACATGCAGCAGCTGACTTACAAGAACGCTGACATGCCTGTGTTTGCAGTTCAGGCTCAGTAACCATTGGTGTAAATCTGGTAAGCATCTGATTGTACCTCAATTTAATCCCACTTCTTGACTTTTGAATGAATAAGACTTATTTCTTAGCCCACAGAAACGTAAATAGTTGGGTTTTTTTCTTTTCTGTATCCTGAGTTATTTAAGATTAAGGTCCTTTTTGTAGGAGTTAGCTCCCTATCTATCAAGACCAAATATATATGTGTGTGTAAATATGTAAGTGTAATTGAGGCAGAAGAACAGTAAGATGATGAGAACCAAGGTTAACAGCCACAAGAAAATAGTTAGACACTTGAAGTTAAGAAGAGACTTGCTTAAGAACCATAAATAGCATTGTCCATAACCTCTTTCTCACAAGTTTCCGTTCCTGAGATATTAAAGGAATGCATAAGACATATCAGTCTGTATGTCAAAAAGTCATGGGGGACAGCTGAGATCCTGGCTAGGGCTTTTGAAACGTGCTGTTTTCAAATGACATGGGATGGTCAAGAGTTTTATCAGTTTTAGGCTGCTACATCCCTATTGGAAATCCCAATGTTAGTCATGCAAGGACTAGACACTTTGGAGAGGATTAACCTTATCTAATTTTAAATGTCTATAAATTAGTAGTTTAGGGCTCTGCTGGCCAGTCGGGATCTCTTTGTAGGCAGCGTAGAGAAGGGGGCATATCCAGAGTGTGAATGATATTAGCTATTTTAGATCCTGTGTTAGGGAAGATATGAATTGCTGACTGGAAGTGTTGCTCTTTCCATTCATTGTGGAGGGGAGACTACATGAATGGTTCTGGCAATGGATTTCTTTTACATCGAAAGTTATATGAGTATAGTGTCAGACCTAGACATGTAATGCTGGTATTGTAAAAGTTGTTGTGGAAAGATGCAGATAAAGGTCCAGCTGGGATTTTATTGGTTTTGATTTTTATTTTATTTTTAAAATAGAGCCCATTTATTGGATGTTCCAGAGAATCTTTATAGCATCCGTTGGCACTTACACAACTCTTGAAAGAAAGAAAAAGGGACTGGGGGGGAAATAGCATAATTGTTCTTCTTTAAATTGAAGTTGGCACTATTGAATTATTGGTGTTAATTAAATGACTGAGAAAACACCCCTGATGAGGGAACAAGAGCTAACTGTTTCTGTCTGGGTGACACTGGACTGTTGTCCTCTCCTTTCTGAGCTGGGTAGGACTGAGAAGTGTGTAGGGTGGTTCCTCTTGCTCTCTGCTACGGAGCAGCCTCCAGAAGTCAGTGTCTTGCGGAGCAGCTGGGAGTCCTGCGGTTTAGTCCTCCACCTTCTGTCCAAGGTCATACCTCCAGGAGCCTCAGTGGAAAAATAAATCCATTGGAGAGCTGTTCTCACCAAGCCCCATGGCTTTGAGTAGAGATCCCAGCAGGGAGATCAAGAGAGGCCAATTAATAAACTCCTTTCTGTGCCTACTCCCTCCGTGTGTGTTCTTCTCCTGTTTCAGATGGGCCTGAGGATCAGAGCTTGTCCTCAGAACACCATGCATACTAGAGGCTGCATTTTTCTATAAATTTGGAACAGAACTGGCCACCAGAGATTGAAAATCTGGCAGGCAGAGCTGATTAGACATGCTCAGAAGAGCTTGCAATTTCACTGCCGCGTACCCTTTGGGCTTGCGGTGAAAAACAAGGCTGAGCGCTGCCAATATTTGTGTATGTGATTCTATTGTTTTATCTGAGGATGAGGTCAGTCGGTGGAGAGAGCCCGGAACAAAACCAAAGTGCTCTTTTTTTTTTCATTCCATGCCATCATGAGGAATGTGAAGCTGGGATCACCCCCCACCACACCCGGATCTTTGACTCCTACACCAGTGCTCCTCAACCTTTTTGTTCATTCCAGTGGCAACGTGCTGTCCGTTCAAAAGACCTTATGACTCTGTCTCATTTAGGTGCTGAGGAAATGGAGAATAGTCATGATATACATCCCTGCCTCATTTGGAAACCCCCACCCTTACTTGAGACCTTAAACCGTGTCTGAGCTCTTCCAGCCTTGTAATCCCAGATGCATCCTCAACATATTTTGGCACCTAGATGTTCTTGATCTTCTGACCCAAACCGTTCTTTGATTCTGTGATCTCACCTTCAGGTTTTCCTTTTGTTTTCTTATCTAACTTTTAATAATAGTTTGTGGTAAGGTAATTTTTTTTTTTTCTTTTTGTAGAAGGCAGGTACTGCAATATACCTGCTTTTATTTTGACAGGAAGGAGCGATTACAGTGCTATGGTTTGAACGGGGGTTTGCAGAAAGCTAAGGCTGGGATTCCTAGATAAGTAGACACAGGGGAGGGTTTATATTTGGTGGCTGACTAGCAGCATCCTTGTTGAATTGATTGTTTTAATGCTGAAATTTAATTGTAGTATTAATCATGTGCTAGAGCACCAGGAGCATTGTGGAGGTGTCTTTTTTAGTTACTATTTGAGAAGAAGGAAGGCAATTGAATAATGACTGTTTAAATGTTGGGCTCAGTAGGGATTGAGCCCAGGTAGGCTGAAGCCCTGTGTTTCTGTAGCTGAATTTCCTGAAACGTGTCCTGCCACAGGGGACAAGGTCTGACTCCCAGAGCTGAGAGTTGGTCATGACTTCGAACAGTCCAGGTGGATTTTTTTTTTATGTGTGCCTGTCTGTAGGCAACAAGACAGGTAGATGGTTTTCTCTGTTGGTGGGGGCTAGCAGAGGCTCCCCAGCTTTTGTAGACAGATGCGTTACCACCAGGCCAGATGCTGCTGTTGCCCCAGCCACCGAAGAAGGCAAACGACCATAGAAGCCTTCTCTTTATCAAATTAATTTGCGGTGTTCGCTCCCAAAGCTCTTTTGAGAGAGATGAGGAAAAGAACCCTGAGAATACCTACTGAAAGCTTGTCCAAACCCATTAAAAAAAAAAAAAAAACAACCAAATAAAAAAGGGGGAAAGAAAAGAAAATAGCGGTGTGTGAGTCTGTCTGCAGCTACAGCAGAGGGAAGCAGATGTAAGCAAGCCTGCCTGCTCCTTCTGAAGCTCTGTTAGTTCCTGGAAGGCAGCCAGTGCTGTAATAATGGCTCAAGGCAGCACCCCTTTCTCCCCTCTCCCTGACCTACTGGCAGACAAGACATTTGTACGTTATTAAGCTGTGGAGCACATACTGTGCTTTGCAACTGGACACTGCAGGGCACTGTACAGAGCTGTAAATCTCCAGGCACCTATTCCCTGGGAGAAGCTCATATAATGTCAGAAATACCCCCCCCCCTCAAACTCCTGCAGCCTCCCTGGGCTTCAAGATACCTCGTGCTGTACAGACGCTGACATAGGCACAAAATCTGGTTGGGGTTGCTGTCGATGTCAACGTGTCCTGTAAGGCAGGAGAAGTGAGCTGAGCTGACTTTCTGGCCCGAGTGGCTGCTTGTACCTTGGAGGTCACTGAGGTATGTGTGCTGAAACCCAGTCTTCTGAGATGCAGTGGGATCCTGAGACACATATGGTTGTTACCCCCCCCCAGAGATACAGTGACATGCAATATAAATATAAATAAATAAAATATAAATATTGTGCATTTTGCTTCCTAGTCAAAGTTCCTTTCAGTTTTGCAGGTTTCTTTCTCACCCTAGACTTCTTCCCCCCCCGATTTCCTCAGCCTGCATTCAACTCTCCTGTTTTCTTTGTGAATGAATTGTCTTTACTTCTACGTGATTTATGTATTTATTGTTCTTTGTCTGCCAGTGAGTGGGCATCTCTCACTGTGCTTTAGCTGCAGTTATTTTGCAAGTCAGCCCATGGGCATTGTCCCATTTCACTTACAGTTGTTTCCAGCCCCCCTTCCTTGGCCTGCAAGCTGATTCCCTGTGTGTGGCAGGGATAGGTACACTCAGGTAGACCATTAACAAGGGTGTTTTTTGAGGTGCTGCTGAATTTCAGAGTTGCTGAAATTTGATCATAAAAGATGCTAAGAGGCGAAGCCAGAAAGGCTCCTTGAAAAGCACCCTTTGATTTGAAAGGACCGGTGAAGTGAACCTTAAAAACCTCCCTTGTTTTCTGTTGTTCCACTTCTTGTTTTCTCTCGGAAAGATTTCTTTTCCCTTTCTGAAGACTTCCAAAATACACAACCTCCCTGAAAGTCTGGTGCTCCCAAAAGACGGTCTCTTTGTAGGTTTTGACCTGCGTCCATCTCCTATCACAGCTGCAGCTTCTTTCCTTTGAGGTAAAGCCAAAGCTGCTGAAATAAGTGTCAGCGCTGGAGATGGAAGGTTTCGTCTGATCTGGAGGAAGGGGTTAATGTTGGCAGGGGCAGTTCACGTCCAGTTTCCTGTCCAAGGCAACACAAGGGGATCTTTCTGTAGGCGAGATGTGTCTCTCATCGCCTGTGACCCACCCTTGTCTCCTGGGAGGTCCTCCAAATCACTCCTTCCTTCTAAGCTGCTCGTCAGCCACAAGGTAGTAAAGCCTTTTGGTCTGAACTCTTATTGCCCCGTGTGACCCAGAAAGGAGAGACTCGGCAGCTTTTTAGGAAGCACGCAGCTGCGGGATGTTCAAAGAGAGGGCATTTTGTAAGTCAGTCGTTTTAAGGCCAAAAAAAGCTACCTTTTAAAAGAGAAGACCATTCCGAATGAAAGCCTTCTCCTAATCGCCGTGTTCTGGTTAATTGCAGTTTTCTCTTTCCTGTAGCGTCCGGCTTCTCCAAACAATACCCACAACGTTTGCAGTAAGGGAATTGAAATGTGCTTGGCAGCTCCGTTCTGCAAAGCCTCGATAATTTTTTGTCATCGATCCAAAATCTTATGCCAGCTCACTGACGTGAGGTCACTCTAATTTCATCCCATGGTTGCCGGTAGACTTTTTTTTTTTGTCCCGGCTGCCCTCACCCCCTGCCCAGCTCTCTCTCCCCCACCTCGTTTTGTTGGAGGTTAATCACTGCGTGAGGTAACTCCATCCTTGGCATGTTCTGTGATCTGGAAATTTTGTCACTAATTACTGCCTTCGCACCACGGAACGAGTCTGCAGAGCCCTGCCCTGTCAGCGACCGCGCTCCTCCGTAGCTCGCGCTGCACAGAGGACATCGCTGGCTAACGGGAGGCTGGTGGGGGCTGGCCAGTCTGAGCCTGGAAGAAAAATGGACTCCTCTTTATAATCTAGAGTGTCTACCTAGGAAACACTTAGTGCTCCGTGCGCGTAGCAGCAGAAGAGAAAAAAAACCTGTCTGAACGGGAGACCGTCCTCTTTTGAAACAAAAAAGAAACCCGTGTGGTTTTTGCTTTGAGCACTCAGGACCTGGGATGAGACAGGAATGTAGAACCGAAGCTGGTACAGAGTGGCTTAAACATCCCCAAAAATCTTGCTAGGAGGATGAAATTTTCTTTTCTTTTCCCTTTCTGGTCACGTTTTACCACTGGAGTTACTCAGCGAATTAATAGGTATAGAAATGCAAAGCTCTTTTCTTATTACACGCCATCGATCTGATTGCAGTGTCATTAATTGAAAGACTCGGGAAATGTGATGGATGGTTCAGTTCAGGATTCCACATTCGTTTTGGCATAGCCCTGCAGGAGAAAAGCTGCATGAAGCTGATTGAAGGGCTCTTTTTGTCTGACATGAATTATTCTTTCATTGTCAAACCTTGTAACAGCATTCAGACATAGGGAGATTTACAATGTGAAATCCTAAATGGGGTCTATTCTTAAAATAAAATTAGAAAAAAAAAAAAAAAGAGAGAGAGCTTTATCTCACAACGTTGAAAATAGCTACGTTTTAAAAAACCCACCACTATTTCTACAAATTAAATCTCTCCTGCAAAACCCAAGGGGCTGATGTTTCTCACTTAATTTTGAATTATTCCAATGGTGAGGCCTTAAATGAAAAAGGCAATTGCTTTAATCACATAATTGTTGTCAACATTTTATTACATTCAAATATATTTGTTTGTACGAGAGGGTTTGTTTGTTCTTTCCACTGCTGTCATTTACCTAGCAGACCCATTTGTCCGTTAATCCATGAATCCATAAAATAAGATGAGGTTTTCTTTTTCTTTGGGGGAAAACCTAGGTGGACCTTGGTTAAATGCTTGTTTTTAAGGCAGTCATCCCACGTTTTAGAAACGAGAAAACCATGTTGGTGTCTTACGCCGACAAGATTCCATCTTTTTCTAGCTTGTGTCTGAAGGCAGACCTTATAAAACAGCTTTGTGGGTTTCATTTTTTTGCTGTTGCTCCTGGGCAGTTCTGTTGTTAAATTCCCGTTGCTCTTTTGTCTGTTGAAAAAAATTGTGCCATGCTCTGAGAATTGTCTGCAGCGTTATGAAATGGAACGCTTAAAAAAAGTAGTGGAAAGGTGCAAACCTTGCTTTGCTTTGCACGTGGCACCGCTTGCGAAGTTAATGAAGAGTTTGGAATGCAAAGTAGCCACCCAACTTGTAGTCTCATTTAAGAATAAAATACTGAAATAACATTATACGAGATCTGAATCGATGTCATGCCTATTACAAATGCTGGAGCTGGTAGAATAGCAAGATTACACAGACTAGACAGATTAGATGAAGAAGAGCATTCGATTACATTCCATCTGATTAGTGGTGTCTATTCATCTGGGGGTTTTTTGGTTGGTTTTTTTTTTTTTTACAAGAAAGCTGACTTATTTTATCCAACTGTGGTATGTTTGAAGGAGTGACGGTATCACAACTCAAGACTAGGAGCTAGAAGATATAAAATACAGTAGTAACAATATCCAGCTCTCTGGTTCAGCTGCCTTCCTCTCTTCGCTACCTTACCTGCGTGCCCGAGTGGCGTTAGCAGATAGATAACCACAGGAATGATTGCAGTCTTTACTATTCTATTTAACTACTTTTCAACCCTAGATAAGTATCGAGCGATTAGTTTCTGTTTGAACTCCTAAACAAATGCCCCCTTTCACCTGAGATGTACATTTGCAGGCAGCAGACTGGCCCGATAAAAGAGATGAGTAATTCACATTAAAGTGGGAAACAGCCTTTTCAGACGCTAAGAAATAAAACGCATCGATGGGAAATGTTGTTCTCATCACCCCCCCTCCCCCCCCCCCCCCCCCCCCCCCCGCCCCTCCCCCTGCCTATTCTGCATGTAATACCCTCGCGTACGTATATTTTAAGGTCTCATTGTTCGGCGAAGGGCGAGATTATTTTGTAGTTTTTGTTATGCTTTTGTCTGCCGGATAGGACCTCTGGCAAAGGGACCGTGAGCGTGGTTGTTTCTGGTGGAGTTGCAAAGCCCGGGCACTGCTCTCCGTGTTGTGCTGGTCCTTCCGTGCCGTGTCTTTCTTTCAGAGAGCAAAGAGCCTGCGATAAAACTCTGCGCTTGGCATATTGGAAATCTTCTGTCTCCATAGCGCCTGCAATTCCCAGCAGCTAAGTTTGGAAATGAAACTGCATGGCGGGTCAGCACAACACCCATTTAGCAGCGTTGCTTTTAAAGCCCGTTATTGCTTTTCTTTGCCGCTGTACAGTCGGCTCTGGGACGCTCGCACTCAGGGCTTCTCTGGGCATTGTTTTACTACAGCTTTTCTTTAATCTTGCTTCATTGTGAGCACCTTCTATGTTGTTAGCAGTGGCCGGCTCTAATCTTCTAGCCACTAGCCTGTTCTTAAAAGGTGAGGGAGCTGGGGACTTATTTCTTTAAGGAGGTATTTCTGTTATTTTAAATTTAAGAATTTATTTTTGTATATTTTTTTTTCTTTATGCTGTCTTAAAGCTAAATAAACTTGACAGTCTCTTGGAGCCCAAAATTGGGAAGACTGTTTTTCCTTTGGTGTCACTAATTAGCCTCCCATGGAAGCTGATATTAAGTAGAAAGCGAGCTAACGATAGAGGGTTATGCAGCGTGCATCCTCGCAGGACTCTGTGAGCATATTGTACGGGAGGAAGAAAATGCTTCCTTCTCAGCAACAAACTCTTTCTGTCAAACTGCTGAATTTTCGGAGTTCCCTGCACTTCGAAACGCGCGGTATCATTTCTGCAAATTAAATTACAATTTGGAGCCGTAGTCGCTCGTACCAAATCTGTGTAAATAACATTGTCCCCAGACTGTGTTGTCATCTCTGAAACGCTCTCTGCTCATGGATAGCAGCCTGGCTCTGTCTTTTTCTTGTGGTGGAGTCAGGGTGGTGCTGGATTTTGGAGCTTTTTCTTTTTATTGTTTTTGGTGGTGTTCAGGGCGTTTGTTTGTTCGGTTTTAGTCCGTTTTGACTCTGACAGTTTTTAAAGGTAAGGCTCATTTTTTGAGGTTAAGAAGAAGGAGAGAGTAAAAGGTACCGTATCTTTCTTCTTAATTGTTTGGCTTAAGTCTAAAACAGCTGAAAAAACACCCTTAAAATGATCTTAGAAGTAACAGTCGCTTAATTAAAAAAAAAATAGTAACAGATTTAGCTTACCCTCTTTATGGACTTAACGTCGGAAAATTAGGCATCCACTCTGTCTCCTCTGGAATAATCATTTTCTTATCTAATGTCTATGAAATAACCAAATACATCTACATCATTTGCATCTTTAACTCGGGAACAATTGATCAAAAAATGGAAGCAGTGCTACAGATCAGAGAATCTTTTCGTTTAAAGCCTTTAAGTCACCATTTATTTCCATCTAGTTAAGCTTAATTTCCTTTTATTGTGTCGTTCAAATGAAAATATACAATGCCATGTCTAATTGTGTTACTATTCACATTAATAACCTGTAACTTTACATAACAATGAGCAAGAAGCATCGAAAAGGCAGAAACAGATGCAATTATTTGTTGCTAGCTAAGTTACTGTACGTGACCCAGGTGCTGTAGTACTATTTGCATGTGTTTCTCACCTTTGTTCACCCAGACACATGGGGATCTCAAGCTATTGCTGACTAATTGATAGTTGTAGTAACTGCTATAGGCTCCTTAGATTAGAAATGCATGCAGACGTGTGTCTTGATTCAAACATTAAGGAACACACACTCTCACTTACTTACATGGGCAGAAAGTCTTCATACTATTAGAGGTGTGTGATGGAGATAGCAGGACATAAAACAGAAGAGAGAGAGAGACAGAGAGAGAGAGAGAGACAGAGACAGAGAGATGGCATGCAGCATATATACCCCTACAAATAGTTCTAAAATGCGTTTGCAAATGCAGAAGTCTTCAGAACCATCCAACAGTTCAGCACACCCTTTTTATCTCTTCTCTGCGGGACGTCTCCATCCAGATTACTCGAAAAAAGCGGAAAAGGTGAGAGCTCTGCCATCTTAGCTCTGAATTCATCTGTTTTCCTTTTTTTTTTATTTTTTTTTTTTTTTTTTTTTATCCCCCCTCTCCCTTGTATTCCTCATGCCATTGTCCATTCTTATGATGGCAGCCGCCCTTGCTCTTGAATGCAAGTGTCACAGCGGGAGCAAAAAGGGTTCAGGGCTGCATTGTCAAAGCCATGGTTGCCTATTGTTTCTTAGCCTTTCACTGCTCTGCTTTTCCGAGCCTCTTTCCCTATCAGTGGCCCCTGTCAAGGGGAGGAGTAGGGAGAAAATTGCAAGAGTTAGTCGTCCTTTTTATTGCACTGTTATGATAAACAGCCCAGCAATACATCCCACAAAATTAGGAATTATAACGACGGGACGGGGGAAAAAAATTCTTTGTAGGTTTGCGTTTGTCGCTGCCCTTATGTCAAAAGCTTGGTTTCTTAGGAAAGACTTTTGTATTGGTGTTTTGCCCAGCAAAAAATAGAGGCAGCTGCAAAGTGAACAGTGAGCTATTTAGCCACAAGGTAAAAATTTCCTGTTGCTATTTGGATACTGATGCTTTTCAATTTTAAGGGTGGGGGGGTGGGGGGGGAGGAAGCATGACTGAAAGCATTTCTCTAGCTGTCCATTCATTCATCCATCCATCTGTATTTTTATGTTTTAAAGCAATTGAAAACGGGTTTTTTAAAAGGCCAGGGAGACTGTTTGCAACTTCGTTTTATTTGAAAATATCTCAGTGTAGAATGAGGTTTGTGTTGCAGATGATTGAATCTTGTACTGGGAAACGAAGGGGGAATGCCTGTCCTGCTCGTGCCAGAAAGTGCTGGTTTGTCAGGTCATCGAAAAGTAATATCTTGTCACAATTTCTTCCTTTCACAGGGGGGGGAAATATATATACAGGGCTTTAGTTGACATTTAAGTATGTGTTTGATTGTCTTCTGTGAACAGGCCAGCTGTTCCGGTGTTCAAAACTTTCGGGAGGTTACAAAGTCACGGCCTCAAAAGTTTTTTGTTTTACCGTGTTTGATATGAAATTGTTTAGAAAAAGAAATGATTTCCAAAAAATGGCTTCCAAGAAGAGTACAAACATGTGTTCAAGTTGTAAATAATCTCGTCATTTCACTTGCAGCATTATTTTTTTTTTTTTTTTTTGAAATAACTAACAAAGTAAAAGAGAAGCAAATGCAATTTGATTTATGCTTTTAACTGCTTTTGTAACAGTGGCCACCTTTTCAAGCCTGACATTTATCCTCACTGTACAGTACATCGGGCAGTTTGGGGTTTTCATTTTTTAAAAGTCTATTTTGAGCCTCATTATTTTGACTGAGCTATTGCATTGTCAGGAATTATACAAACACTCCAGACCAAATACGTGCTTCTTGAGCCTGAATATGTGAAGTCATTGCAAACGTCTAGTGCTATTTTATCATGTCTAATAATAACAGACAGAGTGCTTTCACAGATGCAAATACGGTTTAAGTGTTAAAGAAGCTTGCAAGAGAGATGTTCCTTAAACTGCTGAATAGTTTTGGTTATGTTTAAGAATATCTGGTTGTCTGAGCCTCCCAAATGATACATGTTTGTTGTGAATTTACTTTGAAAGAAACGGGAAACTATATGGCACCTGAATTCACTTTTAACTCTCAGCGTGCTGAAATATAAGTGATTTGCTGAACAAATTCTCTTAGTCTGTCCTACAGACGACTTGCTTCGCCTTTTATTCTCCCTATTAGTCTTTTTTACACATATATATTGTCGTACATTGCCAAGTTCTAGGTCAAGTATGTGTCTGTTTGGAATATCTTTAGAATTGAAACTTTTTGAAGAAATGATGAAAGAACTCTGGCCTTGTTTTAAATCAAACTCTGAATGCAGCCGAGGCCACCCTGGGAGCACAATGTTTAATTTCCATTTGACATCTGCCTTATATTTACCATTGCAGACCAGTGTCTGTGTGGAAGGAGCACTTATCGTCGATAAAAGTTTGGTATCTCTTTTGTCAGAGGTTGTCATTTCTGTTCTCTCAATCTGGACTGTCATTTTGTAAAATCTTTTGTCGCTGGAGCTGAATGGAAAACCTGGAATGTGTAAGAGATTAAAGAAACGGGGACGAGGATTCAAACGTGTAGAGCAATTCTGGTCGCTTGACTCTCCGAGACAGATGGTGCCTAATCCTGATTTTCCTTACTCCAGTGTAAATATCGAGCTGTCCCACTGAAACCACTGCTGAATACTGATGCAGCATCAGAATCCAGCCTGGCTCATTTCTCTGCTTTTTGAGACTCTGGGCTTATCTTGCAGTGCTTTATGCACGCAAAGCTCTCGCTTTACACTTCTCGTGATGGATGCCCACTGAGTGACTTCGTGCTGGTTGTGAACACACGGGTGTAAATCTTGAGTTTCGGTGATGACTCCGGACTCAGGCTTGTAGATGTGGTATCAGACTGACTTTCCTGATTCTGGGAATAAACATTTGAATAACTTGATGTGCTTTCTTTAGGTGGGTCTGGGTAGGGAAATATCCTCTCCAAAGAACTGGGGTGGAATTGTGCATGTCTGGACATTCCACAGTGTCAGTGGGAATGTGGTGGTGGTGACTGAGGCATCAGGTCTACCTGGGAAGAAGAATAAGTATTCAGAGCAAAGGCAGAAACATTTGCCCCCAGAGACATATTTTGCTGCACAAAGGGTGATTCCAGGAATTTAACTGGAGAACTGTTACAGCCTTGGGATTAAGAGAGAACTCTTTCAGGCAGAGAAGTGAAAACTTTCGGTTTAATTTTTAAATGCATTTTATCTCCTTGTTTATCAAAACAGATTGTGTTCATGTTGCTTTTAGTATTAGAAAATTAAAAGGTTTTCCACGTCCCCCAGACCCATTTTGTAATCTGAGGTCGAAGTGCTCTGTGTACAGTTTCAGGTCAAGACCCAGGCACCTATTTAACTTTTCTCTGTGGGATTTCAGTGAAGCACAACCCTTATAGTTCTGCTCTACATAGGAATAAATTTATCTTCCCCCCCCCAGGAGTAACTTGATGGCTTCCGTGGGAATTGCTCACAAATGAGGAATAAATAAGGTCATCTGGATTCTTCTGAAGGTAAAAGTCAAGGCCAGAAGTCTCCTTGAAAGATCTATGCAAGACACAAGGAAGGGGGGTGTGTGTGTCTCACCTACTGCCTCTTCTCCAGACACTCCATCCCATGGTACTTCAGGCACGTACCATTTTCCCCTGGTTAGAGCTTTACTGCTGAGCCCTTAGGAGTCCTTGCTTCTCACACATAGTCATTTTGTCAGTGAAGTTTTGTGATGAATCAGAGGGCAGGTTCTTGTACCCCACTCTGTTCTTTAACACCCTGCCACTGGCCTTTGTGGCATTCCATATGCTTGTGTATAGAATTAGGTATTTACTCCATAGGAGCAAAGCGATTTCAGCTTGACAGGTGGAAAATAGGATGGTTACAGCCCTGTTAAAAGTGGAGGCATCTGAAATAAGACATGGAAGAACACATTACCTTCCACTGGGAAAAGCCTGCTTGGAGGGACTCATTTAGCCATGGGAAGCGGGGAGAGAAGTGTGGAGTGAAAGGCTAACCAGGCAATTATTCTACTAATAGGTAAGATTATGTTGGTTTTCAGTAAATCACTGCAAATCTGTGGTTAACTCTGTCTGTTGAAAAGATGCTGAATACAGAGAGTGTAAGGGGACAGAGTCTTCTCTGATGAAAACAGCCGCAATGTTCAGCATCCACTGGAGATCTGCTTCCACTGCAGGATGCGAGGCATTTTGTTGAAGTTTTGAGTAAAGCTGTCAGGGACTCTGTCTTGCTTGGGCTGGTCTTCCCTGAGGTTGAGACAGTTTTGCGCTGGCGGATTTCATTCTTCCTTATTCAAAACATGTGACATGGTTTAACAAAAACAGAACTTTGAAAGCCATTAGTATGTTAGCGGACCAGAAAACTTTCATGTGACAGTGTTGGCAAGAAAGAGAAAAGGATTTAAAAATAATTGTTCCTTTCTTTCTAACTCGGGGCAATTGCTGCATTTTGATGTTGTGTCAGAAGTGCCTTGTGCTCAAATATCAGTCTTAATTCAGATTTCAGAACATCATTTCAGCTTTGCTGGGTATCACTTTGCCACGAGGTGATTTTTGGGTAGGAAAACTGTGGTATGAATTCAGTTTTGTTTATACACTTGAAATCTCCTCAGCTACTTTCTCCAATCTGTGTGTCATTCCCACTTTTATTTTTGTGAATACATTTTTCTGAACCAGACTAGGCAGTGTGGAAACCTTGTGCACATGCTGAAAATCATGGCCATTATTTTCTTTCTTTAGGTTGACTTGGACTATGACAAAGGGCTTAACTCGGTTGTGGATTATAGATTTTAAAAGGGCAATACACAGATTGTGTGTCATTTCTGTAAGGTTCAGAGGCCTGGTCAAGCTTTTATCAAAGCAAAAAATCAAGCTCTGCACCATTTATCATTTTCCCATCCTTCACAGGTTTTCATTGTCTTCTCCAAATTCATCCTATGTTACTTGGCAAAACGATAAGGGAATGAGATTGAGGGACTACATAATGTGTTGTGTAGAGGTGTAATCAGTTGGGAGGACGCTGAACATGGGTGTGTTCTGGCCCCAAGTGCCTAAGGAATGTGCCAATGTTAGGTTTAAATGCTGAGAGAGCAATAAACCAGTTGCAAATCATGTTCTTCCTACAGAATTTACCTCAGGCCTTGTTTCTGGTTATCTCTCTCTCCATTCTTCTGATGATACCTACCTTGATATCCATCTCTGGTTCATATTCCTGCCTCTGCATCAAAAATCCTTCCAGTCTTTGCCAAGTCATCACCTTCTCAACATGTAAATCCCTTCTAAAACCTCATTTCTTCAGTATTGACCACACGGAATGATTTATTCTTCTAATGCATCTGCATCTTTGTCAAGGCCCTAGGCAGACAGTGGGCACACCTCTAAAAGGACCGTGTGATCTTCTCACTGTACCCATGGTTCTTTTTCCCTTGTTTATTTAACTTTCTCATTTTGCTTGTTTTGTTGTGAAATCTGCTTGAGTTAGGGCATCATGTCAAGTGTTTTCATTTCTTCTTTTTATACATTTTGAATTCTGTATAAATAGTAGATAAGTGGTAAAAAAAAGAGAAAAATTAATTAAGGTACAAGCCACAGCTTAGGAAAAAAAGCCAAGCTGGCATTAAGGTTCAGCAACAGGCAGTGGGCAGTAGAAATCAAACAGTGGTAGTGATGACCAGTGGAGGATTATGTCTCGTGGAAAGCAACGGGGTGCATGAGGAGCTGGATAAAGTCCCAAGTAACATGGCTCAGTCTCAGAGCTGACCCTGCGTGGAGCCTGATGTTGGACTAGAAACCTCCTGAGGTCCTTTCCAACTTGAATTATCCTGTGAGTTGGTGGATGTAGGTGCCATTTCATGTGATTTAAGATGGTGACATAGCTTTGTATACTTTCCAGGATGAACTTCACTCCTGTAGGCGAAGTGGGTAAAATGCTATAAAGGCTTCCCTGTAATTGAATGGGGAGAGAGAGAATTGAAGAAATGCCAGAATTAGTTCATAGGCAGTAATTAGTTCAGTATATAGTTTAATTGAGTAGCTAATAAAATCGTGTTGAGTGTTCAGCAGTTAAATATGTATAGAGAGGTAGCATATACTCTCCTCCTTGAGTGCTGGTGAATGTGTTCTTTAATGTTTATGTTCCATACATCGATCTGATAGTTTCAGTCATTAAGACACTATTTTGTTTCCGAGGACACAGATCCCTGTTTTGGAAGCCTCCATCCAGAAGGCGACAGAGAAATCTAAACCTTGGTGAATGATCTTTTGGGCCATCTGCTTCTTACTTGTTTAGAAAGCTGCATTCAGAAGAGTAGATCAGACGAGGGGCTCGGTGACAAACTTTCTTTGTTCCGAGGTTTAAAATAAACTTGTTGCGGCTAAAGATGACAGTGTTAGTTTCCCAGAATGCATGTTGTCATTTCAGTGCAGTACGCTTTATCAGCCGAGCTGTGATTAATTGCAGCAGGGCTGCTTACAATTTGAAGCAGACATCAAATGCTAATTTTCCCCTTAGCGTACAGATCATATGGGGGCCGGCTACGCACACAATCAGTCCGTAATCCTACAGACACTTCAGCACACATGTGACTCTGCTCATGTGAATGGGCCAGTTGAAGCCATTGGAACTACATGTGGGTCAAGTTCTGTAAACACAGGTTTGTGTAGCCCACTGGTATGTGTCTGATGTGCGTCCCATGTTACTGGCAGCTTAATAAGTGCTGCTGACCTGCGGCTTGCCCTTTTGCGCACTTAAGCAGGCACACAGAAATACTAGTTTGTCTGGCCTGTTGATCAGCCAGCCTCCCCGGGACCAGATTTTCTGCCTCATGAACTGGACCTGGCCCCTGCACTCACCAGCTGGCTATTCCACTCGGTGGGTATCTGTTACAGATACCCAACCAGAGAACAAGCTGCAGACAGGTTAGTTCGGGTGCTCAAAGCAGGACCAGCTTGGCTGATGCAGAGGGTGGCTCTGCCAGGTTTGTGGGGCATTCTGCTTTTTAGATCCTGAGCTGATCTGTGTCCCTGGAGCAGTGCTGAGACACATGGGCATAATCGATCTCTGGGAGTTAGCTCAGATACGTGACACAGTGCTGCTAATGGAGACTTACTTGAAGTTCCCCAACTCCAGGTCATAATTACTTGTGTGTTCTGGCCAACACTGTAGTCATCATAATTGGTGGATACTCAACAGAGATGCCCCAGGCCAGTCTCTACTGCCCAGAGACAGGTATACAGTCTGTTGTTCAGTGTGTATTGTGCATCCCTTGAGTGCCCACATGTCAAAGGAACTGGGTCTGTCCTGGTTCTTAGACTTTGACGCTGCAGCTCAGGCTGTAAAGTATTGTTGGTATTACTTTGGAAGTCCTGCTCAGTCCCAGGATAGCTGGACAAGGTAGCTGTGGCAAACTGGCAACCTAAAAAGCCCTAGACTGCACATTTGTAGGTAAAAAGCTTATGAACTATTAATATAATACTGTTTCCGTGACATTACAGGCTGACCGTAAGTAGAGAAGAGGTGGCTATCCATATCTTCATGAACTAATCCACCATAAAGACGAGCATTGCTTATGATGCCAACTGGTAGAAAATAAAACCAGTAAACCTAATTCTCATCTCTTACTGCTTTTTCTGTCATTGTATCAGCATTTCAATTCCGTGGGATTCTTCACTACGGGCTATGAAAGAAAGACATTAGAGTGGTTGCAAAGGAATGTGTGATATCATGGGAAGTGGATCACAGTGACACCTCCCTCTTCCCCCCACCCCGAAGTTTGTAGGGAATTGGAAAATAAATAAATAAATAAGAGATGGCATTTGCCTGAGTAGGTTTAAAATCTCTGCTTTTACAACGAGCAGGAGTTTTATAAATGCACCCTTCACTGTGCTGTTACGGAATCCTTCAGTGGAAACGCAGTGCAGATTTTGCTCTTCCATTTCCATGGCTGTGCTTACCACATGGACTGGTGAACAAAACACAAGATGGCTCAAGTTATGAAATTCCTCTAAGTTATGAATCTGTTCATGATGTCTCCTGGATGGATTTCAGTCAAGTCCAAAGCTTGGTATGTTTGTTGGGAGCTCATTCTGGCTTTAGTAAAAGATTGACTGACACTGGCAAGAAGTACAAACCAAAAGTAAAGAACGAGAGGTTTGCGTCGAGATCTCTGTAAGGCACTATTTGTTAAGTCGTGATGTTTGGCGTTTCAATAGGATTGTATAGTTTGTGGCAAGAATTCAGCAGCATTACACCTAAGAGTGTTGGGTAGGATCCTCACCCAGGATGGCATGAGTGAAATTGTGACTGAGCACGGCTGACAGGTTTATGGGGTGATTGAGGGGAATGACTCTACTTCCCATGCGTGTCACTGCTACCAGTAAGACTGTTCTGAATAAAATGAGATTTAACATCTTTTACATCAGTCAAATCTTGGTCAGATCTAGGCAACCTTTACTGAAAAAAAATATTTCCCTCTTAAGAATCTTAGCTGAGAAGGGCTTAACTTCATGGAAGCTGATTCAGCAGCCAGCAAGCTGGCAGGAGTCCTTCAGGAAGCTCCAATGGATTTTGGATCAAACTCTTCCTAGTATGTGGATTATCCTACATCTACTTATTTCCAGCAGGGTGTTCAACCCTCTGAACTAGAAGCTGCTAGCTGAAGTCAGCCACCAAATGGTTCAGTAGACAGAAGCAAACTCCCCGTGATAACCTCATTATTTTAAAACACACTGGACTCTTTGGAATACTTCTCAGTAAACTGATACTGCGTTTTACATCACTGTTACTCAGTGAGCCCATTGCAGCTATTCCAAGAAAGTCATTGTCAGGTCAACAGCATTCATTTCCTATTGAGTTTTCCTGGAGAGTTGGGCCACATTTTGGTTTACTCCTCAAGACCATTCATGGGAAGAGATACAGGAATACCTCAGTCTGGCCCAGACAGATGGTGGTTAATTCACTTAGCACTTAACTGAAATTATGAAGGACTTTTCTTATTATTTAGCTTACAGAGTGATCTCGGTGACGATAATCCTCTGAGCTCTGGGATGGTGCTGATTTGAGCAAAAGCCCTAGAGTACCACAAATGTCCCTCCTCCCCCTTTATGGTTTCTTCTAATGCTTTTCTGGTCCCCTTTGGCTCAGTAGCTTCCATATTCTTCAGACTCAGAATCAACTAAGAATTAGTCTTGTTGATTTATTTCTCTATTTTACTGGCACTGGAGACAGACTAGTGCAGCGTGTTTTAAAAGTCAGAAAAGAAGGAACCCAAAAGCAGAACTTACTCTTCATCAACTTGCATATCTCCCTTTCTACTGATAAGCAGTTTAGCTCTAACCATAACAGAAGATATGGATACAACAGCACATTTATAATATAATTTATATTCTCATGATAGCTCTTATTAACAGAATGATGATTTTGACAAAAGGCCCTAACTAATTGATAATTATGCTATTTTGCAATCATTTTATCTTTTCTCTGTCACCAGATCATGTGCCTCTGCTCAGTTCTCGTGCCCCGTTGCACGTTGTACCTGTGCTCACAGGTGTACAACCTTCTTTGACTTTCCCTTGTTTTCTGTTGTAGTTGCTACTTGCTGGTATCCCACGTGCAGCAGAGTTACTTTTTTGGTTCTGCGTGACCTGATGTCAAGGAGACATCAGCTTGAGCTTGAAAATAACATTGCTGTTTTAGCGGAGAACTCTGACCTGCTAAATCTCATCTCTTTTTCAGTCTGGCTTGGAGCTCCTCCTAATTAGCTGTTCTCCATCCCCAGTGTAGTGGGCTGGCAGCAGGCTGAAATTTAGGTGCCTCGGGTGCCCAGTGTACGTAGGCTCCAAACTCTCATGGACACTGGCTCATAATGGCACAACAAACTGCTGCTGGTCCCGGTGACCACTGCAGAGCATTCCAGAGCATCACTTAGACTTTGCTCCGAGAACAAAAAGATCAGTGGAGATTTTAAGGCCAAAAGGTCACAAAAATTCCCTGGCATGAAGAGGTTAGGAGAAGGGAAAGATCCATAAACCGCTGGCATTGCTCACTTCCCATTTTGCTGGTCAAGGCTCAGATACCTGCAGCTGTAGAGGGTGGAAGGAGCTGAGAAGACCAGAAGTCCTGAGACAGTATTTTCCTCTGCTTAAAAGGCAGAGAGCGAGCAAGAGAGGTTATTCATTCTGATATGCATCCAAGTTGTCTCTATTTGCACGTATTAAGTGGCTGTGTTCGCTATGGTTGTTATTTTCGGTCGGTTCTGTCTTTATAGGTACAATGGTAATTTGTCTCTAAATAGAAGGCATAACAGTATCTGTGGGAATGAGCAGATCCTGGTTCCTGCCGAGCGATAGCAGTCTCACCATTTGTAGCCCTGACTCCTGCCACATGAAGTGCTCTTACCAGCACTCCTATGCATCTCGCCCTTATTATATAGTGTATTAGTGATGGTGGAATTGGGCCCACAATATTATGTCACAAAATAGAAAACACACAAACCTACACGAGCGGTAATAGCATAATAGGATAAGTGCGAGGGAGAAGCAGCAGGATATAATAGGTACTCAGCTTCTTCAGAGATGGGGCCTCTGTATCTACCTAGATAGAAGAAAGCTGGGAAACTAGGGCAACATAAGAACAGAGCGACAGTGTAAGTGCTGCGGGAGGTGGTTGTGTGTGAATTGAAAATGCAGCAATATGGGATGTTATATAATAAATAATAACAATAATATCTGTGTTTAGTCCCGTTCAACCTGAAATTCTTCACCCAGGTGCTTTACAGAGCTCCAAGTGGTGTTGGAGACTAATTCCTTCTCTTCTGCTCTGTGAAGGCTTTATTATGTCTGGAGTGTGGAGAAGCCTTCATCTGCCTTTCCATCCCTGAAAGTCCTGAAGTTCAGCTGCTTGTGGGGTAGAGAAATGTGTACAAATGACCAAGGCCAGCCATGCTTTGTGATATTTGAAGGTGGAACTGGTGGGACAATGGGATAATCAAACTGGGGGTGGGGAATCTCAACATTTCCTGCCTTGTACTCCAGCTCGGGTCTGCTGTCTCCCGTGGGAGGCTTTTGCTGCAGGTTGCAGAAACCTGGTTTTCTGTATTTGGTTGCTGTGATGGTAGCAGGCCCCCATGTTGAACTGCATGCTCTTTCAGGCCGAGACATGACTTTCTGGCACTCGTTAACATATTTAAGATGTGTTCTCCCTGCCGCTCTTTGATGTGTACACATCTTTGCTCACGGCTTTGTGGCTTATCCAAGTTACTGATTTTACTTTCAAATTATTTGCTGACTTGGGTTAAGATCCTCCTGCTTAAGTGATGAGTCATTTTTACTTGCATAAAAATTTGCATTTTCTTCCACAGAGGCACTTAGGAACAGGTTAAATGAACCATTTAGATGATTGAGAGAGAGATGCCAGGGAAAGTGGTAATGTGTGCTGTGATCCTATTTTGTTACTCTTTGATTCAGATTCCTTCCATTCAGTTTCTTTCTCAGATGTGGATTGCTGAGTAGTGCCTCCCTCCACATTGCCTCCCTTCCCTGTATTTCTTTGGTTTGAATTGGTTAGAACTCATTCATGTGTTTTGGATTGTGGTTTTTCCCTACGGTGCCGTGCCATCTAACAATAAAATTCGCGTTACAATTCCAGCAACTGCCAAGGTGGACTGGACCCTTGAACGTGTACAGGAAGATGCACACAGTACTCTTCAGTAATAAAAGAGGAGGTGTTAAAAAGTGGAAAATGAAGCTTGCAGTATTGTATTCTTTGCAAACTTCCTCAACTGGAACGAGGGGTTTTGGAAGGAAAATCTAGTTAAAAGTATGAAACATAATACATGTTAGGATTTTTATCTTTCCACAGCTTTGGGAGATTTATTAAGGGAAAATCAATGTGCAGGTCTTTTTCCAATATCCAGTGAGGGAATCATTGTGCTGAATTACAGGTGGTCAGACAGGTTACAAAGTGAGGAGCTCAGCTTGCTTCCCTGAGGGTTATAATCCGAGTTTGAACCCAAAGTAAGGAGGGGATATTTGTTCTTAGTGTTATCTTTGAGGACAGTGTTTAGGATATCACCTTCCAGTTCAGAATGAGAGGTTGAAGTAAGTGAGCCACTTTGTGTAACGATGATGCAAAATCATAGTATCATAGAATCATTCGGGTTGGAAAAGACCCTTGGGATCATCGAGTCCAACCATTAACCCTACTCTGCAAAGTTCACCCCTAAACTGTGTCCCCCAACACCACATCTAAACGACCCTTAAACACATCCAGGGATGGTGAGATCAACCCCCTCCCTGGGCAGCCTCTTCCAGTCTCTGACTACTCTGCCTGGGAAAAATGTTTCCCTGCTGTCCAGTCTAAACCTCCCCTAGTGCAGCTTGAATCCATTCCCTCTTGTGCTATCGCTAATTACCTATGAGAAGAGACCAGAACCAACCTCTCTCCAGTGTCCTCTCAGGTAGCTGTAGAGATCATCTGCATGCCAAGCCTGCTGTGGAGAAAGAGAAGGACCTGTTGAAATACAAGCTAATATGGGTTTGAGACTTTCTTGAGTTGTCGTTAACTTTGAGTAAATGATTTGTTAATAATTGGGTTAAACCATATAATCTACTCATGTAAATGTAGGTTCTCGCCTGGCCTATATTGCTGTAACATCAGGGTGTGTCCTATTTTGCTGATATGGATTCTTCTCATAGCCTCCCAAAGGCAGAGCGCAGCGGCGGTGTCCTCTCTTACAAATGGGAAACTGAGGCACAGAGGGGCTAAGTGACCCGACTCAAACTTAAACAGAGCACGATGGCATTTTAGGGCCTTGAATGAGGGCCCTCCCAAATTCTAGGCTCCGATCTTCCTCGTGGCACAGTTGTTTCTGCTTGCATCATCTGTATCGTCGGCTGGTTATTGCTGGATGGTTTGGGGAGGCACGTATTCCTTGTCTGCGTGCGTGTGAGTGTACACAGACACATGCACAGACAGCATTTAGAGGCTGGAACACATTTTAATGGCGAGGGGGTGGCTGGGAAGTGGGGTTTGTTATTAAACAGCCGCTTTGCGTGGGCAACCCGCATGCGTTTCTAAAAATGCGCTGCCTCCTTGCTCTCCTCCCGTTTTTGGTCTCTAAAAAAGGGTGGCTACCCAACCATCCGTATTCAGACCTGCCTTCCACATGCAGTGAGCTTGGAAAGACATTTCCCTGCAGCTGGGGGAACCTCAGCCTGCCAAAGCCTCCGTGTCACATGAAGGGCTTCAATCAGATCTCGGTCTGCGGGGCGCGGAGTCCGCTCTAACTGCATTTGCACTGATTTGCTTCCCAGAGAAGACACCGAGTTCTTTAGCATTATTGATTCCTCTTGACTTATTGGGTGCATTAGTTGCCGTTGACCCTGGCATCTTGCTGGAACAGACTGGCTCGTCATGTGATACTGTCTGGCTTTGTCCTTGCTCTGAGTCAATTCCTGTTTTACTCAGCAGATGTCTTTTGTTCCTGACAAAGATTGCTCATCCGATTGTTTCGGGAGTTAGCGGGTGTGCCCCGTCCAGCCTGGGGTCCCAGGTCCCGGCCCTTCCTGGGCCAGACTGAACTCCCCCCCTGTCCCCAGCCTGTACTGCGGCTTCTGTGAACACCAGAAGGAGCCTGGTTTGCTTTTGCTTTTTTTTCTCCTTCTCCCCAGGGGTCTGGCGGGATTATTTCTAAAGCTGGATTCTTTCTTCTGTGAAAGTAAAACCAGGGAAAATAGATTTCATTTTTTGGTAGGGTTTTTTTGAGGAACTCCTGGGCTCTACCTTGCCTAAATCAGCATACATCCCTCCTTGGTTTTGATTTGCATCTGTTCAGAATCTGGCCCACAGTGTCTGAAGAGATTTCGTTTGTTGGCTGCATGGCAACACATTGCATTGACCTGCTAGAAGGGATGGGGAAGAAGTTAGGGACTCTGACAGGGATTTGTGTGGCAGTCTATGGGATTTGGGTGCCTGAGCCTCTTCTCTCTTATGCCAGCATCTTCTAGATGAGGCATTCTTGCTCTTCGAGGAAGATCAATCACTGCAAAGTGAAGTGAGAGCCCTCTCTGTCAATATGACTGCAATTCATCGGGTGATTTTAGGGCATCGGAGTACCAGCGAGAATCCTGGGATGTTTGAAAAAGCAGGGTCTGGTTGCTGCTCAGTGTTCTGGCATGTCCAAGTTAGGAAAATGGGCGTAGGGTTGGGTGATGGACATCAGAGAGGGAATGAGAACTCATTTCAGCCAACCCACTACCTAAAGAATGGCTCACAAGCCTGCAACCTGGGGCAGGAAAAGCTGATAAATTCTTTATTGTCTACTAATGGCTTTAGAGTTAAAGGCTTTTCCTTGAATTCTAAGATTTCTCTTTGTCTCTAATGGTATATTTTAAGACTTTCATTGCTTGTGGGGTACTAGAACTCCGGACCAATCCAGGGTCTGGGTTCTCTCTCACTTCAGGTGGTACTGGTAAAGTTTCAGCTCAATTCCTTCTGTGAGCTGGATTGCTTTTTCTGTTCAAAAAATGAAGAAAAAGATCAATAGGTTTGATTTCTGCACCAGGTTATGGCAGCCTGGCTCAGCATCAACGTCGTACCACCGTGTAGAACCTGAATCAGGTCCATGAAAGCTGCTCAGAGGCCCATTATTTTCCACCATTATTCCTTCGTGTTTCATTATTGCTTTGTCTCAGGATGTAAATACTTCTAATTTTTTTTTGTTTGCTTGTTTTATGTGCATTAACTTAAACCCACACTTTTCTTACCAAAACCACAATAAATGCCTATTTTATTGCCTTACCTCGCTGACTGCAGCTTCATCCACATGGCACAAAGATTCTTGGAAAGGAGGGGTTTGTTTTTTTTTTCCTTCCTATTTTTCTATCACCGGTGGGAGTCGAAAAGGGCAAAATGAAATAAATAAATAATTGAATAAAAAAGCCGTTAAAGGAAAAAGGCATTTTGGTGGTAAAGTCACCTCTTGGTCAGTACTGTGTGTGATCCCCCTCTTCTGGTAGGCGGTGGGATTGGCCCCGCAGGAGACTGGTGCAGAGCAGCACAGACAAGAGGACTTCGACAGGAGCATCGCAGGGGGATCGTTTTCATTATCCCGGTGAAAGACCTTTTTGGCTTTCTATAGCAGAAGGCAATTTGGCTGCGTTGTCAGGTTCAACCCGGCCGAGCCCGTTTGCTGGTGTGCGTTCCCAGGTGATGGAGAGGACCTGCTGCAGCCCGACGCTGCTCAGCTCTGTTCCATGTGCTTCTGGTTTTAGTGCAGCACTGGCACTGGGGGAGACTGGTCACCACGATTGTGCCCATGAGAAGCCACGGTGGGAAATGCTGCCATTCTCCCGCGGCAGTGCTTAAAATTTTATTTGTCGAGATCAAAATTGTGCTGGGCAGAAGGCAGCTTAGAGCCCGTCTTAGAGCATCCTCAGGAGGGGTTGTGCGAGGCACGAGGCAAAAAGAAATGTCATCGCGTGCCCGATCTATCTGCCATGGATGGTCTTGCTAGCGTAGAGCAAATCCATCCCAGTGTGCTGGGGTGAGAGGATGAAACGGGAGATCAGGTTGGAAACTTCTGGGCTGGAAGTCTTGCAATGTTTTTCTGGGTGTAGGTGCTGAGGTTTTGTTTGGCTCCGAGCAGAGGCGGGGTGAGCAGCCAACTTTATATCCATATCCAAGCTTCAATCCAAGTTTCATCTTCCAGAAACTGAATCTAATCATAAAGGTCATTGAGCTACAAACATGTTCCTGACTAAATGTCTAACATCTGCCATCTTGCTCCATCATATTCCTCTTCCTTTTTGCAGCAGCAGTTCATAACCTCTACCTAGACATTTAAAAGATATTCTGGGGAAGTTATTGAATTACAAACTGTGTTTCAATTGAAAAAGAGGACTAAAAGCAAAGAGAAATCACAGAATGCCCCACCCCTGGAAAAAAAAAAAACATGAAAGAAAGAAACAAACAAACCCTAACAACAACCAACCAGCCAAAATCCGAACAAAACTTAAGGAAGGTCACATTCCCTTACTGTTACCCATCCTTTCCAGGGAAAGTGAGGAGATGAACAGTCTTCTCCCTTCTTTTGTCTCTCCTGAGCTCAATTTACTGTAATTCCTGGTTGCACATGGCGAAAGAGAGTGAATATACATGTTGAACCTGATGTTGCATATAAAATGAGCCAGAGAATCTTCTTTGAACCCAGATTCTCCTGGAATATAAAAATATACTCTATTTCCTATGGCCCTAGAAATTCTGACCTTGAAATGGAGCCTTATTGTAGAAGAAGGTTTCTTCTGGCTTTCTGGGTGTGCTGCCACACAAGGAAGTGTTAAACAGAAGTTAGTTTAACAGTTCTGTCTTCTAGGGGATAAATATTTTCCTTACTGGAGTGGGAGACGATTTCTGAGATGTAAATGCCAAAGCAGCCAGAACATTGCAAGGTAGCTTTGTGCCATGTGTCCAAGAAAAGGGTCCTCTTGGCCTTGGGGTAGTAGGGCTTGGCTATGGGCTACAGACTGGTAAATGGTTTGGGCTCAGTGAGTCGTGGTCTTGTTGCTGGTGATGTCATTAGTGTGTTTTAAGTCCCCTCTCCATTTCTCCTTCTCCCTTTCTTCTCTCTGCTTGCAGTCTAAATATCAAACTTTGTGTAGCGTAGTGGGGCCTTTGTGCCATATAGTGCCTTTAGGAAATGCCACAATGCCAGTAACATTCCTGTGACCCTTAGTGTTGAACCTGCTGGTCTTAAATCGGGTGCCCACTCACCTTCTGGGGAAGCACCGTGGCAAGGGATGAGTCAAAACCCTCGGGAAGGACTTTGGGAGATGTCTGGATTGAAACCCCGGGCTCTGCCATAACAGATCCAACTCCCTTTCTGCTAGAAAGTTTCCGCGGAATAATAAATTCACTCCAGCTCTGCACTGAATGCAAAATTGATCAGACTGCAGGAGCCAGAGGGAATCAATTTTGCGCGTGTGCGTGCCGGCGCCTGCGCTGTCGGCAGTGCAGGCTGGGTGTGCGCTGCATATACATTCCTCCCTTTCTCTGCTTCCTCCTGCACCGGCCTGCGGATGCCACAGAAAATTGATTTTGTATGAAAGAAAAAGGTGAACTGTGGCATTAGGCAGTTCTGAGCCATCTGTCTTGTCAGGTCTCTTGTTGGAGGGAAGGCACACAGGATGGTTATTTAGAATTATTCATTAATAAAGAGCCACATAAATTGCAGCTGAAGAGAAATCCTGTGTGAGAGAGAGATTTTCTTTTGTTTTTCCTACCAAACTCATCAGTAAATGCAGGTTCTCTTTCCCTTAAAGAAAAGTCAGCACACACAGGACCTTGAGCTGCATGCACATCATGTTGCATGTGTCCTTTTTTCTCCTTTTTCCTTTTCCTTCTTCTTTTCTCCTTCTTCTTTTCTCCTTCTTCTTTTCTCCTT
>JANVCC010000064.1:3953692-3977267 GCA_025345505.1 Todiramphus chloris collaris
TCCTCTTTCTGCATCCTGACCCATCTATGGTACATCTTTCCTGCACTATATCTCCTCTTTCTGCATGCTGACCTATCTGCTGAAGAATTGCATAGGACTGGTAGAGGCAGCAGTTCTGACCCCTCCTAGTTCACTACAGCTCTGTCCTGGAAAGTCCCCTCCACTGACAATGAGACATAGATCAGCCTTTCTTCTCATTCAGTCCTCGACTCCTTTGGTAAGACCACTAAGATGGATGCGTGCTGTGATAATGGTGCTGACATTTGCTCACCAGGAACTGGAGTGAGACCATCATTTCATGTCGTATAGGTCTCCAGTAACAATCAAATGCTGATGAGTGCCAGGCCATTAGATGCCTGGCGTGCAGTCCAGCTAGTGTTCTAAACTCGGTGTCCTTAGCCCATTATCCATTGTATCTGCTAGGTATTGCTACAGTTTGCCCTGGCAGCAAAGGCGTTGCACAACCAGCTAGTGACCACCCAGGGCTATTCTGTTTAGGCTGGGTGCCATCTTTTCTGGGCAAGTGTACAGATCATGTCTTGGACTGTGCCAGCCACGCTGCTTGGGGTTCGTTTTCTGCTTATGAGCCTGGCTGAACAAAAAAAATGCTATATGTGTGTATATATATATGTCCCAGTAGTGCTCACGGTACATACCGTCTGACACCTGGGAGATGGTCCTTGGGGATGCTAATGAGGCCCCCACTGCTGTACAGCATGTTTTGGCAACTGAGGGGGCTGGCGAATCCCATGCCTGTCTTTCCTTTGCAAGTCTTTGAGTTTCTTTTTGGCACATACACGCAATGAAGCGCAAGATGCACATCCTGCCAGAGCTTCTTGTAGAATAGATGACATTTATATTGTTATGCAGTTTGCTGATCTAAACATACCATTGCCTTGCTTTGATAGCCCAGGGCAAGTGCTAATCAGCTTGTTTTGTGGGCACCATGCCATCTGAAAGGGTGAACACAAATAGAGACAGTATGTGCATCATCTAGGAGCTTTGCAAGAACACGATTCCCAGCTGAGAGTATCCAAATGTGTCTGTCTCCTGAGCGTGCATGTTGGCATGTAAAAGTTAAGTGACAGCATTAAATATAATGTATTTGGAATAAATCAAGGTTTTATTCCTTAGCTGCTGCAAGTTAGTTTTCATTATATAGGTCACGTTGTCAACTGATATAAATTGGCATAGCTGCATTGAAAGCAGTGGAGTTTTGATCTGCTGAGCATCTGGCCCTGTGTGACTGTTCTCCACGAGAAGCTTTCCTTCTCATTTTGCCCTCTAAGGCATCGTCAAAGGCTGTTTAGTCTAAAAGGTGACATGTAAGATGAGAAGTTGGGGTTCCTGTATTGTCTTCACAGCTCTGTCACTGATACACAGAGCTGGGCAATCTGCCCTCTGCGTGCCTTGCTTCACCTGCTGTAACAGTGCTTTTATTTCCTGAGTAGCTCAGTATTGAGGGCTTTAATGAAGGGTTGTTGGGATGGCAGGCGTGGTGGGATAGCTCCTGTGACTGGAGGACTGGCGATGGATGGATACGGCACTCGTGTGAAGTTGGGCATGGAAGACAAGGGGAGAGGGTTGTGCTTCTTGCAGAGGAGTAGCAGTGGGTGTTGAGAGCTTGTGGGTCAGGATCAGAGTGGGGAGGCCGACAGGAGAGGATGTCATGGTGGGCATCTCCTGTGAACCACCTGCCTGAGAGGGATTGCTGAATGAAACCTTCTTTAAACAACTAGATAACAATCTTCTGGCATAGCTGCAGCAAGGGAAGTTCTGCCTGGGTATAAGTTGGGGAAAACCCCAAGCCTGGGAGAGTGGTGTGGCACTGGAGCAGGTGCCCAGCGAGGCTGGGGGATCTCTGTTCTTAGGGATTTTCGGAGCCCAAGTGGACAGCACCAGATTCAGCTTTGAGGTTAGCCATGTTTTGAGTAGCAGAATGACGGGTGACTTCCAGCAGTCTTTTAACAACCTCCACGTGAAGTACTGTTTCACTACGAATCTCTGTCACTCTCCTGAGTTTGTTCTGGATTAGCAGACAGATGAGGTGTAGCCTCTCCATCCTCGTCCTCACTTTCAGTAGCATCTGAAGTACCCTCAGTGCCATCTCCTGCATTCATTTGACTCTTTTATGTAGAGTCCCTTCCCTTTTTCTGTGCTTTTCTTTGCATCCATTTCCTATTTGTTTGCTTTTTTATTCCTCAGATTGGAATTTTCTGTCCACATTCTCAGGAAAACATGGTCCGTGGGTGTTGCATATCAACAGTTACATTTGAAAACCCCTGAAGATGCCCTGAAAGTGGATACTTGCATGAAATGACAGGGGACTTTGAATGTACAAGTAGGACTCTAATAGCAGAGTTGAATTTGTTTTGGTAGCCTGGCCCTTATCCCAGCCTTTCTGAAAGATAATCATCGTTCCAAGGGAGGTTTTCATTCACTGTAGCAAACACATTATATTTCACTATGTAATGTAACCTTCCATACACTCAAGGAAAACAATTTACAGAGCTAATTGCTGAACTCTGCAGATAGAATACTTCAAATGGGTTATGTTAGATAAGAGTTTATGGTAAAAAAGAAGAAATGTTCTAGAGGAAAATTATTGTTTAGGGAACATTGATTTGCATGACTTAATGTCTTCAGTTGATAGTTAAAAATGGATACTTCAGCTAAGCCACGTTTTAGTGTAACATAAATGCTTCATTAGCAATGAACCTCGGGTGTGAGCTGAAGTCCACTGTTTGTTTGTTTGATTTTTTTTTTTTTTTTTTAAGTGTTCAAATGTCAGTTGGCATTGGGTCAAACTGTGCCAAAGAGTTTTGAGGTTTTTTTATTTAACTCCCCACCCATGGACTCAGAGATGGGAGCATACTTACTTACTTACTCTCTTTAAACAAGCCTCTCCACCCTTCTATCTCAGCCTTCTTATCAGTAAAATTAGGAGTGGTGCTAATGATCCTACCTGACATGGATACTGTAGAAATCAACAGATGAATATTTGTACAGTGCACTGTTTGTACAAAGGTGGTGTGTTACTTGTGCTGCAGGAGCAGCTGTCTGTCACACACGCACATCTCTCAGATTTAAAGGCTGCAATGAACATTTTGGGCTTGGGAAGTTAAGTGGCTTTTGCAGAACTCAGATATTTTAATTTTGTTGTTGTTGTCGCTGTATTTATTAAATGTTTCTTATATTTTAATTCAGAGTATAGCCCAGGTCTGTAACTGCTGTCAGTTGTGGCTTTATTTGCCTTATAGTTTGGGGTTATAGCACGAAGTGTCTATGCAAGAGGTTCAGCACTGTTTGGAAAGTGTTAGTAATGAACTAGACATAATGATTGAGTTTAAATTTATTTTCTCCTCTGTATCTGAGTGCTGGTGACAGATTGGGAGAGAAGGAATAAACCACAGCACTGTGTTTTAAAGCAACCCAATGGAATAAAGGGTATGTATATTTGTTTTCCATAGTGCTCCTCAGTTATCTGATAATTTCTGTGTCACACGTCCCACAACTTGATTTAAAGGAAGGTTGTAGGTTCATATACATCTAAACAGGAAAAGACTAAGATGATATTCATGTGAGTCCAGTCTTAGCCAGTGAAAGTAGAAATATGAGTGTGGAGTTGTCCTTACACAGTGGAGCACTGAGAGGGTGGATCAGGGCTCCAAAGGTAGGAGTCCAACTCTCCTGATAGTCAGCAGAGCCTTGAGTTGAGGGCTCACAGCTTCTGCACTAGGAACCTCTGGTCCTAATGGACCTCATGGACCTTTTAGGTCCATGCCTAAAGGTCAACGGGTACCTTGAGCTACCTACCTTCTGCTGACCTAACCCTGGAGAAGGTGGCACAGCCTGCTCTGACTTCAGGCGTGGTTTCAGAGAGAGTCTTTGGCTCTTGGTTAGCTTGTACTGACAGGCATGCCCACTGTGGTCAGCTGGGCTCTCGTGGGCTTGCCAATGCACTGAAATACCTGAAGTATCCCAGGCCTAGACTCACACACTTTCTAAGCATACAACAAACTTTCAGCATGTGAAAGGAGCTGGGCTCTCCAGCAGTCAATGACTCAGGAGAATGTGGAGATCACATCTAATTCCATTACTGAGTGTGACTTTCCTTCTCTTTCAGGGTCTGCCAGTACTGGTGGAGTCCCTTCTGTGAAGCTCACAACAGAAGCCGCTGTCCCAGCTCAGGGTCACTGCTTCCCACTGGCAAACAGCCTGAGGAGAAGCTGTTTACAGGTGAGATGTTCAGCATCCAGTCAACTGATCAGCTTTTTTCTCCTTTCTGTCAGAAGAGCCTTAGCACTTGTGACTTGAACTGGTAATTAAGAGCTCAGAAGCTTTAGAGCCCGTTGCTTTATCTGTACAGTATTTGTACAGAGGTACTATGAGGCTGTGGTCTGTCACACAAGTCCATTGCTTCTGCATGGTTATCTTGTCTCTCTTTCTTCCTTCTTCTCTTTCTATTCTGTGAATTTTTGTTCTTTGAATTGCCTCCTGCTACTTTTTGTCATTTGTTGCAGCTAAACCTGATCTCAGCCGTGAATTTAACACTGCAGCTCTAAAGGCACTGCTGTGTCTCTGAGCATCAGTATAGCACTGGCACTTGTGCAGGCCATTGAAAGAGAATGAAGACCGGGGAGGATTGGACTCGGAGCTGAATAATCACATAATGTGATTCAAAGAACTAATCAGAGACAGGCAGAAAAAGAAGTTATCTTCTGGAATGTAGAAAGTCAGGTAGAATGAAAAGCAAACCTGAGAACAGTGAATCTGTTTTACATCAGGGAAGGCAGAGGAGTCCTACCTGGGATTATTTTGGCCTTTGTCAGTGCTTAGCGCTGCAGATAACAGACATGAGTTCCACAGCAATCAATTTTTAACTTGAAATTCCCAGGTACAAGGGTGCACGTTAACTAGAAAATGGACTTGAGCTTAACTGAGATAATTAAAAACTAGTTTTATTTTATTCTCCACCCACCATCCTGCTCAGAAAACGGACTTATTTTTGAAGTCTTCAATTAAGGATGAACGTTTAGTGTTAGGCAGATGCTGTCATTTTCTTCCTACCCCTCCAGCAAAAACCCACGTGTAATGTGCTGCGTTGGGCTCTGAGGCTGTAGGATGGGTTGTCAGTGATAAGCATCTGCAAAACCTGCAGCACATGCCCAGGGACTTGTAGTCAGATGAGTCATATGGTGCATGGGCCAAGTTTAATCCCAGAGAGAATGTTACAACACAGGAAGAAACCCCTGAGAATAACAGGAATTGGTACAGTATTTGGGCTGTAAACACAGGTTAGAACAGTCTGGGTATTTGCTTTAATCCTCTCTGGGTCTATTTTGAATTGCAATGTTCCTACTTGCTAAACCACTTTCCATTTTCGCTCTGTTTTACCATGACATAAGGAGGAGGGATATTTTGGAAACTGGAAAACTGCCACTTGCACCAGAATGGCATGCCACTAATTTTTGCAGGTTTTTTGAACTGAGCATTACCACTCTGGAAGCTCTGTCAGCCTCTTCTAGGATTCCCCACAGAACCCTCACCCTCCTACAAGGCAGGACATGGCCCAGGTTACAGGACTTTTGTTCCTTTCTCTGCAGCCCCTGCTGTCTCACCTGCTTCAAAACCAGGCACTTTGAAATGGTGAACTGAATATTTGAGAGGGAGTTTTGGATTTCTGGGCTCTTCTTCCCTTGGCCTCTGCAGAACAGATCCAGCAAGCCCAAACTCTGATAAAAGATCGGGGGCGCGAGCGCATCCTTAGCATAGAGGGGATGAAAAACTGCAGTGTGTGGGGATGTAGCTCAGCATCATTTCGAGCAAAGGTCAGAGAAAAAGGTCCAGCTTGCCACGAGGCCAGGTTTGGCTTTGTGGGAGGGAAGTGGTGAGGAGCCATCGTGCCTTGCAGCTCTGCTCGCTGCTGCTCTGCTGTGCGGTTTAGCAGCGGTGATGGGTGCCCAGGTTGAGGGAGAATCTCTAAATACGTACAGTGACCGAGCTAACCCTCTTTTATAGATGGGTAAACAAAGCTCACTGATCTCTTTTTTTTTTCCTTTTCCCTCGAGCAGAAATTTGGGCAAGTCATTTCATGTCACCTAGTTGAGTTTTAATGGAGGCTTGGAAGAAGGAGGAAAAAAAAACCCTCCTGTGTCCACTTGTTTCTTAGATACGCGACATTACCCACAGCTACGCTCAACCACTCCCAGAGAAAGTTTGTGTAAGTCCTAAAATAATTTCATTCCACTGGCCCACAAATATTCCCATTTGGTCAGCCTTATATAGAGTAATTACTGTTTAACATGGCACCGCAGCTGGGCCAGGGCTTATTTTGGGTTATGAGTTATAAAAAGCTGTTTGTTAAAAAAAATAAATAAATTAAAAATGACTGTGTTTGTCAATCCACCATTGTAAACAAACGAGTCCAGAAAACTTGTTAGTTTACTTATTCTTTTTCCCTTGTTTTGCTCTGAGAGTCAGCATCCACAAGAGTGCTGGCGTTGGTACCGAAAGCACCCGACCGGCTCATCCTGGGTTATTCAGATAGGTCTGTAATTGTTAGGTAGCCGGGCGTCTTGACGATACCGAGTGAGTATTATGGGGTGGCACATGCTCAGGAAAGGGGGGGGTCACTGGTGTAACCGGTGGAGACGTGGGAAGCTTTTTTTTCATGAGCAGGTGATAGGTGTGATGGGTGGGAAGGAGCATCTCGAGGGAAACGTTTTTGGCTCTGCGCTCGCCTCCAAGCAGGGCTTTGCATTTTGTGTGCCTTGAGTGCTGTGCACAGAGCAGGCAGTTCATTCCCACAGCTCTGCTGGGGTGGAATTAGCATTTTTTCAGACCATGCTGAGTCCAACATCAAAGTTCCTTTTAATTTTAATGACTTAGATATATATATATGCATGTATTTTATGTTTGTGCATATATGGATATATATCTGTGTGTACAGCTAGAAAAAAAGGAAATATGGCTGTGTAGATATACGTGTCATATCTTCTCTGCTACTAAAGTACAGGTGTCTCTGTGGGAAACAAGTTGTTAAGTTGTTTACTGTACAAGAGTTCAGGAAATGGAGGGTATTACATCCCATTGTACGATTTCCCACGTTGGGTTGGTGATTTCACCTTAAAAATTAGCATCCCAGTCTGTTTCACAGGAGACCCCAATATTTTTAGCAATCATAGGAAAGAATGTTGTCCGCTGGGACAGACCAAGAGGCTGTGGATTAGGACTGAGGGTTTGGTTGTCTTTTTCTACTTATTTTATGGCCTGGGACCATTCTTAGCGCTCTTCTGAGCCTCTGTTTAGTAGCAGAATGGGACCAGTAACATTGAGTTACCTTGCATAGCAGTAGTTAAAGACAAAATTGAAGTCTAGAGACCTTTTACTAGCCTTTGGCATCAAAGATATAGAGCAGTTACGAGAAGTGTTGCTGTGGTTTGGCTTTATTAATGACATGAACTTCTTGAGAAATTATATTAATGAAATGGAGCTGGGAAGGAAACCAGAAGCAGATAGGCAGAAATCAAATCCCTTTGTGGTCAGTTATACAGCCTTCTAAGTAAAGATGGCTGTATTCTTGGATTTCTTTTTTTTCCTCATGAAAAGATCTGAAATGCATATGGAAAATGCTTCCCTCTCATTAACAAAATCAACAAGATAACTGACATTTTACTAATTTTAAGGCAAGACAAATCTGAAAAGAAATACACTGGGAGTTACGAAAATCTTTCAGACTGGAAATCTGAAAACAAAATGGAATCTGGGAACACGGGCTGCTGGCTCAGAAATGTCTCTCAGGTTTCTTGGCTCCTTATTCTCCATCAGCTAAGCCAGGCAGGTGATGAGTGACAGCCTGAAGCCCTGAGGTCCAAGCCTTGGACCAGAAGCAGATATATCATGATAAGCAGACTTGAGGTGGGGAAATAGAGCTGTGGGCACATTTTTTTTCCCTTCACTTGGGCTTGGGGTTCCCTATCAGATCACCTATCATGTTATTCCTTATATTCATATATTTCTTATTCCTGTTACCCCAGGTTGTGGCTGCTAAGGGTTGGAGGTGGAGAAGTGCACACCCATCCTCCTTGCCTTTCTCAGAGGACGGGTACAAGGTGGTCATTCAGGACTGAGCTTACTGCCAGCAGGTAAGGAGCACACCTTCCTCCCGGGGTGCTGGAGTGAGCAGTCAAAAGTGAACTGCCCACCAGGATAGCCATAGCAGCATAGGATATAACAGCTCTGCCTTTATCTTGGATGCTTCTTATATGTTCATGGTACAAAATCTATTTATTTTTCCATCTACAGCAAATGTAATTGGTCCAAATAAATGTTGTTGTGTAGGCACTAACAGGAAGGACAAAATAAGACTGATCCCAGGCCGTCAGGGACTGAATCTTATCCATTGTAGGTCGCTTCTTGAATTAGTCTGAAAGAGCTTTCTTTTTATTTAAAAGGCTTTTATTGATCAAAAAGGCTTTGTTCATAGGCTCTGTCTTCTTGAGAGGCTGAGGCAAGCTTAATTCATGATGGGAGTTCTTATTTGAGTTCATTTTTATCATCTTGCTTATTGCTAAATTTCATGCTTTTCTTCTCTGTAAAGGTAACTGGGAAAGAGGCACGTGGTTTAGAGATATATTAAAAAGAAAAAGTGTAGGTTTCCTTCCAGTCCATTAATTTTCTTTCATGGATCCCTGTACCAGTTTGAGTGCACAACTGGGAGGAATCAAAACACAGACATCTAGATTATTACGTAAGATCAGAAAGAGAGCAGGTTTGTTTTAAAGCTGGTTATAATGCATTTGTCCAAAGTCATGAACATTTTGAAGAGCTCAGAACATTCTTCCTGTTCTGCCTGAGGATGAAACTTAGATCATATGAACTGGAGAGAAATCCCAAAATACTTGAAGCCATTTGAGTAGCTGTAGACCTAATTCAGAGTCCTTACTGAGTGAGGCCAAGCAGGGATTTGAACCTGATTTCTGTGCGTGCTCTTTTCTTCTCCTTCCTCCTTTTAACTTGAAGTTCCATCTTACACTGAAGAAGCCATCCCCGTGGATTTCATAAAAATGAATTTATTCAGGTCAGACACTTAGGATTTTTTTTTTAACTGACCCAGTGTTTTGTGTCCAACCACCTCCACCTTTGATACAAACAAATAGATTGGCTGTGGAAGTTTCCATAGAAAATTTTCCTCATAATTGTGTAATTTTACAATGTTAAGGTCATAACTCTTCCCAGCTGAACCTCTGCATGACATAAAAGACAGAGAGCAAGGGGACTGATCAGGCTGGGAGGATCTAGTGCTTAGGGGACAGCGTACATCCAACATATGTATGTGCACCCAACTGCAGTGGGTGGCTCTGCTGGTTCACTGACCTCTTGTAGTCTGTATACATGTCCATTAGGAACAGGCTACAACCTGGACTAAGCTCCTTCTGCTGCCAGTCGCTTGTAGTCCTTAACAGAAAAGGAAACACCAGTTTTTCTTCCGCAGTCCGGATGCTGACTCACCTGTGTGGTGAAAGAAAATAGCCAAAGGGCTGCTGCTCCACCAGTGTCCCCATGTGCCTGGGGGATGTTTCATCAGCTGCTTTACTTGGGCAAGTTAAACTGGAAAGCTGCAAGGCCTGAGGCCAGCTCAGTCGCTGCACACGCTTAACTTGGTTGTGCTCTTGATGCCCTGATGTCTGAGGCCCCCATCACTGACAAGTAAGTTTTATTTGACTGTTTGTTTTGAGGCCATTGGCAACATCTGGCTGTTTTGGTTTCTCTGATGTGCGGTGTCCATTCAAGCCCATTTTATTGTAGCTGGAAACCGGTTCCAACTCGGCTGCCTCTTCTCTCAAGGTTCCAGGCCTTGACCTGGTCTGTGGTAGGACTGAGGAGCTGTCCCACAGCTGCTGAGTTTCACTGTCCACTAAAAGGGTTATGAGGAGGCTGGGAGAGCCAAGGTGACAGGGATGCTGCAAGGCAGAGGACCCGCTGTCCCCGTGTTTCTGGAGGCTGGCAGTGGCTGAGCAGCACTGTTCAGTAGCTGACTGTTGTCAGCCATCCTGCTTCAAGCCAGGGAGACTTTCTCCATCCGTGTGGAGTGTTTTGACCTGCTTTAGTTTTGTCCTGCTCTGGCAGGGGGCTGGGCTTGATGATCTTCAGAGGTCCCTTCCAACTCCTAACACTGATTCTGTGGTTGATTCCGTGCTCTCTGCTTGCCCTAGAAGGCCTCCAGACACCTTCAGACCAAGGTGCCAAAGAGGGCACCACTTATGCTACTGCAGGAGAGACTTCTCCCCTGCTTTACACCTTTTCCTCCTTCCCAGAGCCAGCTGCCCTCACGAGCACCCAAGCTGGGGGCACTGGTTCAGACAGGCCACCAGCAAGGATGTTTGCTCTGTGCCTCTAGACCAGCTCTCAGGCAGGATGCCGATGGTCCTCGAATCGTTCTGGTTTGCCTGCAAGGTCGGGATCCGAGCTTCTCTTTGGTCAGGGCCTGGCCTGAAGTTCATGAGTGGAACGTGCAGCAGGTGCTGTTCTCCAGCAGCTCCGGGCAGCTCTGCTTTGCTGTCAGGCTGCCATCCATACCCACCCCTGCCAGCGTGGCCCGGACGGCCGAGCTGCGCTGATCTGAATGCAGAGCCATCGGTGGCAAGAGATTTAATGCAGAAATGGAGCATCGCCCGGCCCCGTTCCTTCTTGCAAGCTATTGATTACGTGTCTGATTTGCTCTCCCCTGATAATAGGCCATAGGCAGAAGCCAATAGGGCTGAGGAGGAGGAAAAACCTGTCATGATCATTCGATGCAGCTGGTGAGCCAATGAGAGGAGAAAGCCCGAGGATTGGGCTGGGAGAGAGCAAGGGTGGGGGAACTGTCTTAGCAACAACAGCAAGCAACTCTTTCCCCCTCCCACCCTGCGACTGTGATGGAAAGTTCCTGATGATGTTCCTTAATGTATTTGTGTTGCTCATGCCAAGTTTGTACGTGATTTGTGTGACTTTGCCGCATACGCCGGTTTACCCCTTTCCTTCGTGATCCTTTGGAAAGGGTGGAAAGGAATCTTTTCTTTGTCTGTCCTGCTAAAACCAACTAGTGAGTTCACAGTAAAATGATCTGCTGCTGGATTCACTTCTGTGCAACCCCAGAGAACAAAAGTGAGCTTTGTATTGTCACTGTGTGGTTAATATCTTCCTCCCGACATCATTCCAAGACAGTCTGTTGTTGAAACAGTTTCTTTCTAGTCTGTTGTAACAGTGGGAGCTGGACACCTTGACTGTATTCTCATCTCTGCTAAAGAGGCCGTATATGAAGCTGGTGAATCCCTGTCCTTCAAAATCCAGTTTGCTTCATCAGGTTGCTGGGCTCTCTGGTCTGGGAATTAGAAGAAAAGCTTTCTCAGTTGAGCCCTCCCTGTGATCTGCGGGCTGAGAAGAGACAGTTCAAGGCATCATACTGCTTTGCCTCTTATCTGCCTTACAGCAGGAAATGTTCTTTCTGTCTCTCTGCCTCTCTCATGGTCAATCTATCGTTGGTTTAACCAACCGAAAATGAAAATGGCAGTTAAATTTGACCAAACCTTTTGAACATTTATTGGAACCAAACACCGGCGCTTTCAGCACTCCCTTGCAAATGACCTTCGTTGTCCTCCTCTCACCTGCTGCCTCCTCCTGCTCATAAGCACTCGCACGTTTATCTCACTATTTGCATGCTGATAATAGACATAGATTTTGTTAGTCCTGCATCTGTCGAGACGGCGGGGACAATAATAGAAGCACCGTCGGGACCAATATATATTGGTCTTAGGAGTGTGTCCAATAATGTCTGGGTCAGGGAGCCTTTAACTGTGGTGTCAGGGAATTTAGTCAGCTGTCATCGCTTCTTAATTAAAAATAGCTGAGACTCACTTACATTCCATTGCTGTGTGTTAGCTCATTTGTCATCTTGTCCTCTGCTCTCCAGCCAACCCCCTAAACACCTTCAAAAGCAGACAATGGGTAGAAATGCTTGCAGCAGGTAAGAAGACAAGGGAGCAGTGAGCGGGTAACCCATGCTGTAAGCTGCTCTTTGGGTCAGGAGTTTGCAGAATTCAAAAGGGATGGGGTTACAGAACACTGCAGCGTGAAATGTACTGTGTATGGATTTTTATATATATATAAAACCAGCCTCTGCACAGGCATTTGTCAGGGAAGAGACCAAACAGTAGCTGTGCTGGGGTTACAAGAAGCTTTCCTTGTGACAAAGCAGTAGATATTTTTCCATCTTGAGTTTCCAGCATCTTCCCCTGGCCCAATACTCTCAAAGACAGAGTGGTTTTTTCAGTATGATCCAGTCAGACCTTTCCCATGTACATAAGTGATTGGATTCCTAATTCCTTGCTAAATGGAATTTAGTGGTATCTGTGATTGCTATCACCTTCCAGTAGGTTTCACTAATTTATTTGTGATATTCCTGAGGGGACAGGGAGATGGGAGGTGACACAGAGGTTCGGGAAATAAATAGCATGCTGTAATATCATTACTGAAAGTAACTGTATCCCCCTCCCCCAGCCAAAAAAAAAATAGAATTTATTGTGATTCTAGCTAATGCTTGGAGCCAAGGGACAGTTTTGGCATAGGGAGTATTTTTCTGGCTTCCTTTTTACAAGTAAATCAGAGGTGGAAGGGCATTAGACCGACTAACTTCCTGAGCTGGAAGTTGCATCCGGATTACCATATTTAATTGTCTGTGATTGACCTATCTTCCACGAATTTTGCTAATCCATTTTTGATCCTGTTTATATATTTGGCCTCTACTGCATTGAGTGGTGATGAATCCCACCATTAAATCACATATTGTTTGAAAAAAGTCCATCCAGGATGTCCTGTACAATGCCATCAGTCTGTCCAGGGAGTAAACGTATGGCTGTTGCCAGGGCTTCGGATTCCCTCGACCCAAACTGGTGAGAATTCCCCTTGAGGCCATCTCCATCCTTGAGAAGGGCAGCAGCACCACATCTCCTGTGCTTCACCACCCAACTTGGCCTGCCAGGGACCGATGCTTGCTCCCATACACGGCAGCTTCAGCCACAACCCCTCGAGATGGTGATCCTTCTGACCATACCTAATCATTTCTCTCAGGACTGTGTTCCTGATGACTTGGCTGAAGATCTGGTGATATTTATTGCTGTTTTAAGAGTCTTTTTTTTTCCAGTAGAGAGGAAATTCACACGCAGCTTGTGGGATATACCTGGATTAATTTAAGATATCCTCTTCAGTCTGGTCAGTTGGTTTTTTTCCCCTGATTCCAGTTCAAGAAAGCTGTAGAACAGTTAATAGGGATAAACAGGGAAGCCCACTGATGGAACTCGATGTTGTTTGGGAATTTTGAGGTATTCTGAGGTGTGCTGGTACAGGATATCAGAAGCAACAAGTAAAAGTTCATCTGAACCCCAGAGCATGAGGCTAAGGACAGACCTTCATGTTAGTAGAGTCATTTTCAGACTGCAGAATTTTTTTAAAAAACTAATTAAGCTCTGATGACTTCAGCTGTATTTTCAGCCTCTGATTAAGGCCATGATACTAATTAAACTCTTGAATTATTAAAAATGCAAATAGTCAGACCTGTGTGCTACAGCAGACTCGCATTTTGATGCTTCAGGACAGCAGTGGGAATATTTGTCAGAGTCCCTCATGGTCACAAGTTTTCTTTTCCCCTTTTTTCTTCCCCCCCCCCCCCCCCCGCTTTTTTTTTTAATGGCTGCACTCCACTCGATGTAGAACAAAAAGCATCAGCTGTTGGGATAAATGTCTCAGCTGCCTTGCAGCTAGACAAGTAAGTTTGATTAAAGCACAGCAAAGTTTTGGAAGGAACTCTGGGTCTCTTGACATCCCGACTGTGGCATTTGCACTGAATGGGCTGTTGGGATTGAAATACCATCTAGTCCTTAGAGAGCGAGTCTGCTTTCAGTAGCAAAACTCTTGGAGCTGCATTTAAGCTACCTACTGTGTTGTCAGAGTTGAAGAGCATGATAAATTATTTAGACCTCTAGCTGTCCTCCCAGATCCTCTCTCTGGCATCCCCTACGATGATACATGCACCTCCAGTGAGACATCTATACTGGGAGGTCCAATTATGACCTTTCCTTCAGTCCAGGTATGTTTTGGTTGTGGAGCTTCTAAACAGTAGGGGATCTGAAGGACATTTTGATCTCTGTGCTGTCAGTATCTTAGCAGGCACCGAGCATTTCTTCTGAGTACTAGCCACCCTCGTGTACAGACACATCTTTTGAAGTGAGATTTTGTAATCATACGTAGGGCTCATCTCCAGATGGATAGTCCTGCAGAAGTACAGCTATGTTTTTGAGGTAAGATGGACTTCTGTAGGCTGGGAGTTGGGCAAGCAAATAATTGCCTCTGAATGTCTCACCAGTGTCTCTGTGTACATAGATCATGGAAAAATTCTGCGTTGAATATAAAAGGTTTTGCATGGCTCCAGAGCCAAAAGCTGCAGTGATGCCCCAAGTACCACTTCTGCACCACTGCCTATACCCTGGTCCGTCTGGTGGATCTGCAGCCCTTCTTCTGCTTGAGGTGGTGGCCCGTGGGACTCCAAGAGTCTGCCCCATCCTGTAGTCCTTGCCATTATGGGGGCTCTGCAGTGCTTGCAGCCAGTACCAGCTGGGATACTAGAGGGCAATGTCAGTAGGCGGTCTAGTTATAACCTGCCCAGAGGGAAGTTTCTCCCTAGTGCTTATTTAGTTCAAAATCAAGACGTAAAGTAAGGAAAGGTGTGCAAGACACTATTCAAATGCAGCAAGTGCATGTCATACTTAATAAACCGGAACCCTCGCTGGCCTGTAGTGATGACAAGTCATTGAAGTCACTTATCAGCTAAAAATATGACCCAGTGTCTACTGGTTTGAGTCCCAGTTGAGTCCAGTCAGTGGCAGGTGTGATGGTAAAGCTATATGTCATTTTTTGCTTCCCCTCTCGACTGTCCTTTCAGTATGTTAAAAGACAGAAATAAGGGGTCATTACCTTACCTATGACAACCAATTTTTTGTCGTCCTCCTGCTATAATGGGCTGCAGGTGCTTCACAGCCAGCACAGGATAATGGGGACAGACCTTCTGGCCACATCCCAAAATTATAGAACTGTCCAGGGAGAGAAGAAAAGACAAGGGGTAGAGGTGGGGGGTGGAAAGGCAAGAAAAAGAAGGCATGGGAGTCACTCCACGCTGAGATTTTGTACTCTCGTGTCTCCTGTAGTGAATACATCAGTCAGGAATCAAAGGTTTGAAAAGTCATTCAGCCCCTCCAAATTAGAAAGTGAACTAAGCTGCACACCAGGACAGAGCTCTCCCCAAAGGCTGCAGGCCAGGGCTGGTCTCAGTGGCAGCAGGGTAAGCCTGGAGTATCTCCACCAGAGTTAAACCAGCTCACCCGGGATCTCAGACCCTGGCCTGGTCCATGCATCTTCCTGCCAGAGGAACATTTTGGACCCAGCCCTTTAATGTTGCATCACCATAGTGACAGGCTCCTCCGTTCCAGAGCTGATGAGGAATCGCTGTGGGGTTGTCCAGTGTTAATTAATCCCTTTTAGGCAAAATTTGAGCTCAGTGGAAACTGCAAAGACAAGACAGCCCGTTCAGAGCTCTGCAGCCTCTCACCCTCTTTGATTTTAGCAGTATATCTTGCCCTCAAGTCCCACATGCCACAGCAAATCCCTTGTGTTTCCTGGAAGTCAGTGGGGAGGAAAGATGTGCTGCGTGAGAACGGAATATATACGTGTCCTTGCAGCTCTGCAGATAATGCTGCTTGGAAAGCTGGGGTTGTGATGCAGGCTCCTCTTAAGTGCTGCATTTTTGGGCGTGAGCCAGACAGCAGCCAGGATAACAGCACAAAGGAAGGGCTGGATCTGAGGCACTGGCTGACTTAGAGGATTTGACTTGAATTGCCCTCAGGCGTCGCAGCTAATGGTGAGAGAACCGAGTCTCCAAAGGTACCCCTCTCTCTCTCACAGCGCTTGATTGTGTGAGTGCCTTGGGGATGTCCCTCACCTGAGCTACCTCAGGCAGGTCCCTAAAGGTGAATGAGATGTGTCCAGGCCTAAGGGCATGTCCAAGGGGAGAAGGAGATCCCGAAGCTAGTCCTGACTTCGGTTGGGCATAGCAGAGAGATGCCTGGTCACGGAGATGCAGATAGCCAGACCTCTCACGTAAAACCAACCTGAGCAGAGCTTCCTCTGCACTCTTCAGTGTTTGTGGGTCTGGAGTAGCACTCTCAGAGGCAACTGCAGTGTCCTTGACCCCATAGTGCAGATGTACCCCCGAGCCACAGCCAGAAAGATGCCAGGTTGTTTTGGGTCCGGTTAAGGTAGTAACAGACACGTCTGAGGTAAGTTTACTTCACTCCATTTAATATGACAGATCCCAACCACAAGTTTCTTATCCAGATTTGTTTGGAGCCAGGTTCTGGTTCAGGCCAAGTGTTTTGTTTGTTTATCTAAGATATGTTTTTATATGTTTATCAGGAAAAAAAAAAAGCCATAACTGATGGATGTTAATTACATTCATTTCAGATGTCCTTTTGGCAGCTGGATGAAGAGGGCAGATGACTGAGGCGAGGCTCAAGGTGTATTTGAAGGGAACGCAGCCGCTGTGCATGACACACATCACCACCACTACAGGTCAGTACCTCCTCCCAGGAGTGGCTGTCAGAATTGTCTGAGTAGCAACCGTGGAAACTCAGTCAGACTCTGCGTATGGATTTAGAGGTGACAAAAATGCCCCAACTGAAATTTGCTTGTTATTGGGAAGGCATTACCGAGTTGTAAGGCTGAAACGATGTTAAAAATGGTTTTAGGTCAAGTATTTTATGGTTGATGAAAAAAAAGTTTCAGGAAGTGCTTTGTAATGAGGCAGACTGAGTCAGCTTTGAATTTTCTGCTGTTCTGGATGGTCTTCAGGTTTTTGCATTAACTTGACTGGGTAATTTGCTTAGAAAAGTCTGTGAATTCCAGCTTGTCGTTTGCAAAGTGCTGAGAACGCTATGAAAATACAAGTAATAATAGTGGTAATGAACAGCAGCTTATCAAAATCTTTTGTGGCAACCTAGAAATCCGTGAATTCTTTTACTCTCTGATTCACTCCTTGAAATATCCTGTGCTTTGATTTCTGTCTTTGGATGACAGTAATGTGCAGGTAAGAACTGGGCAGTTCCTAAGAAAGTGAATGCAATTTGTTTGCTTTGGAAGAGTTTCAGATAGGGTCAGATCTGCAGCTGGTGCAAACCTGTGTCTTGAGTGGCTTCAGGAGAAGTTATTCCCTAATCTGGCAGTCAGGATTTGATTCTCCTGGTTAGAAGTTCAAATTCCTTAGAGTTCCCATAACCAGAACACGGTTTTATGATGGCTTCCTGGTGCTTTGATCATTCCTTTAGTTAACTGCAACATGGTTCATGCATATTCAGCTCCTGAGAAGAACCAGGTGCTGGGGTAAACCATTCACATTTCATATTTGTGGCTCACTTTGAGACTGAGACCTTTTTAGGTGCACAGCATTTTATAGTGCAAGTGCATTGGAGCAATTCTCATTCTCCTGTACTGTGTGTGCACAAACACCTCCATCAAAGACTGGTTCTGTTTAACAAGAAGCATGTGACTGGGCTGCCTGGGTCACGGTCCTGTGCTTCCCAGCCTACCTTTGGGTGGGTGGAGAGAAATAAGCAGGGGCAGAAGGCAGCATGGGCTTCAGGCAGATTGAATATTGCTCTGAAAGTGTCCAGCTCTTCTGCTGATCATGGCGAGAGCTGTGGGTATAGCAGAAAGGGGACAGATTCCTGCACTGCTGTGCAGGCTTTTAAAGAAGCTGCAGAGAAAGATGCCAGGTCTCTCTGTGGGGTGTCCTGGTTTGAGAGCTATGGTAGAGATGGGAGACAGAACCACACGAATGTTGGGTGGCAGGGACATTACTTCATTTTCTTCTTAAGCTTATCTGAGGGGAGGAAACTGTAGATGTTATCTTTTTCTGAGTGGAAAAACTGATCTCAAGTACATATGTTTGAAGCTAGCAACAGCGTGAGCCCGGTTAACTTGACTCTGTAGGCACAGGAGGCCACAAAATCTGACTGAGCCTAATTAGAAACCAAGATGCCTCCCAGCACTTAAAGGTTCCTTTTAAGATTATGATGAGCTGACAAAACATATTAGTGAGAGGTGGAATTGGTATGAGCCATGTTTGGCATTTTACTACTTAGCTGCAGGAACAAGAGGCCCTATATAGAGATCAGAACCACACATGTACAAGCCTGGATGAATTCACCCCACCTGCTTTTTCATGTTTAACACCAGTCCCTCAGTTAGTTGCACAAAGCTTTCGGAGTCGATGGGCTGGACTGAATCTCCTTTGGAGATGTTGCTGATCTGCTGTAGACCCCAAGAATACTGTGCTCTAAAGAAGGGGTCTCAATTGCCTGTGACTCGTTGGGAGGAACACAAACCAAGATGCGGTGTGCGCTCATCACAGGGAGACGATACGTGGCCCGAGTGAATTGCAGAGGAGAACACCAGGTTCTCAGGAGTGATTTGTGGAGAAGAGGCGTTGCAGTCTGCCAGCTGCCAGCTGTTGAGTGCTGCTGGGTAGTTTGCAAGCACGGGTGAGGATTTAAAGAGCTGGAGGAGAGCACGGTAGTAGTTCTATATATTTCTTCCCAAGGGTTTATTTTGCTTGGAGGCAGCGCTCTCATTACCCCTGGCCCGGAGTCCTCTGCCATCCATCCTGCACATCGCACGAAACCGGGCAGCCCGTGCTGGTGGGATCGAGCCGTCAGCGCTGGAGCGGGGCCGTAAGAGCGTTGTGCCTGAGCAGAGCCAGGCTGCCAGCAAGAAGCAGGGCTGATTGATGCTGGCTGCTGGTGGGACTATCGCCTGCTGAACCTGGTCCTCTCCGGTCGATGCCAGCAGGTGCTTTGCCTATCTGGGCACTGCCAAGCGTCCTCCCGCTGTTCTCGTGAGTTGCACTATTTCATCTTTGCTCGTGCTGCTGGTTTGAATCCCTCTGCCTCGTTCCCAGCCCTTGGTGTCTGTTCAGAGCCTGGATCTCATTTGCTCTTGTCCCGGTGCCAGAATTCTCAGAGCGAGGCGGTGGAGCCGGCTCTGCGTGGGGAGGACTCGGTGCTCGCTGGCTCCACCGTCTGGACCTGGCCCCGAGCACAGAGCTCAGCAACCCCTAACAGGTCCCCTTGCTTTCTCTCCAAGAATATGATTAGAGGTTTGAAACTGAGCAGACAGCTGGTATACTCTCCCAGGGCAGCCTCTGTGTCTGGGCCTCCATTGTGTTTGTCCAAATCATATCTGACTCCTTTCCAAAACGTTGCAGTCCATAAAAGCAGACCAGGTGCCTTCGGTTGCACTCATTCCTGAAATACCAGCCATGAACAAAAGCATTTTGGACTGGTCTTAATATGAGTATGAAATTAATTTCAAACTGGGATGCTGTTTTTTCTTTTTAACCCAGTTAAAACATTTGAATCTTCCTTTATGCTTTCCAGATAGAAAACTGACCTTGTTGAAAAGAACCCTTGGTCTTATACCCGATTTACTACATCCTCTTTCACTAGATCTTCAGAATTGCTTCGTGCCATGCTGCAGTCCCTGAAACGTGACCTCTACATACATTCTTTGCACCTTGACCTCTTGGGGTTTTTTTACATAGGGCAAAACTAACAGCAGGTCAGACGATAGGTTTTGCTGCGATGTGCTTCCCCATTCTGCTCAGTAATTTGCCAGAACAGCAGAAAAAGCAAAAGAAACCTTACCGGCCAAAATTGATGGAAGTCTTTAAAAGCTCCAGTGGCCTGTGAGCTTTGGGTTAGTTCTGCATCCTTGCTAACTGCCAGACTAAGTGCTTTGTCCTCCAGACTGTCCTTCATCTAAACAGCATGAGCAGTACCACTGGCAGCAGGGCTATGGAAGGGCCCCTGATGCTGCCAAGGAGATGGGCCCCGGTTACGGAGCAGAAATCTGCCAACCTTCTGTGCTGGGGAGTTTGCAAACTTCCACAACGCATCTGTTTTATTTCAGATCATGGATTGCACTGAATAGTCCTTTTGTGTGCTCTGTCTCCACCTACTAAAACTGGCTCTGAAGAAGCCAGAGATAAATATGACAGCTACTGTTATAGAGTATCCCCTGGATACTGTGGCCTGACCTGTACCCACTGTCTATCTTAACATTGTCAGTTATAATGTTTGTATTGCTGTGTCAACTCCGTTTCTTATCACGTAACCAGAGATGGCCCAAATGAATGCGCAAAGCTTTTCTCTACCTCCACGCTCAGGGTCACTCGGAGGTCCGCAGATGGGACAGGCACTTTGTCACCGAACTGTTTACCCCATCGAATGCCACGATGTTCTGTGTATCACTCTAAAGGAAAACAAGGCTGTTCGACACGACAGGAGAGGGTTACAAGGACAGGCTGCGTGGCACGACTGCAGATTGGCAAGCCTGCCTACCCGCAGCATGTGTTCTTACAACAGGTTTTGCAGAGGTAGGCTCCGTCCACGTTTCCCGTGGGACATGACCTTCCAGACTTGCACAGATTCCCTGCGTGGGTTCAGAGAGCTACAGCCGCGCTACCCGCCGCTCTGCGTGCTGCTAAATGGGCTTCCTTTTGCCTTGCACAGCTTCTTGCACTTCGCTGGCAGGGGAAATGGTTTTGCCTGTCTGTCACTGGATGAAGGTGTGTTTGCAGATGACTGTATCAACAAGAAGGGAATATCAGAGTTCCTGTACCCGCGGGTGTCACTATCTGCCTGGGAGCGCCTGGTCCCAGTAGAGTGGCGTAAAGAGGAGGGCTGTTTCATTGCACCGCTGAGCAGCAGGTCTTTGATGCCTAAGTCTTTCCATTGGTCGATCTTATCTCCACAGAGCAGATATTTTGGAAACTTTGAACCATTGCATTTGTATTTAAGCACGGGCACCAGAAAGAAGTGTTTCTGCCTCTCGTACTCGCAGTTCGGTTGCTGGAGTGTCACCAGTTCAAGACATCACCCAGCCAGGCACTGGGAGCCCAGCTCTCCCCGTGCTGTCTCTGGACAGTGTTTGACTAGGCTGCTTTTATCTCTTCTAGCCTGTCTGTGGGAGTTGAATCTTTGTACAGAGACTGCATTGCTTGGCATCTAATCTGCACCGGTTGACTCAGTCAGCCTCAGAAGGCAAGGGGGGAGGGAGATAAGTAGGAGGAAGAAAGGTGGGAGTGGAAAATAACATATCTGAGGGGACAGCAGGAAGCCTAGGCTCATTCGCATCATGGGAATTGCTCAGGACATGACCAAGTGAGTGTTTCCTGATCCCCTCTTTTTTTAATTATTATTTTCCTTTCCTTTTTTTTTTTCTTTTTTAATTCCCCCGTGGGCCAGGAAGAAAGAATGCCTAGAAGGGCACAAACTTGGGAAACCACAACATGGGTGATGCCCTTAGCAAGTGTCCCTAGAAAGCCAGGTGTCCCAGGTGGTTTGTAACCTTGACCCAACAAGTTGCCAAGATTTTCTTTGTGTTCTTTTCAGTGGTACCTGGATTTCCACTGGAGATCACACACTCAGTCCAGTCCCTGCTTATGCCTTGAGAGGGGCTCTCTGCACGGAGAATGCTGTTAATATATGTTTGCTTGTTATTGTTTGATTTCTCTGTGGGGAGATGAATCAAAACGGAGGCTAAATGAGGTTCCGTGGTGAGGGAAAGAAAGTAAGAAAGATTTCTAAAAGATAAAAAACGTTAGTGCTTTTGGATGAAAGGGCTGGGGGTTGTTTCAACCTGCAGGTTATTTGAGAAGAGAGGCCATTGTGGAGGTGGAGCTGTAAAGCAGGACAGGAAGGAGAGGTGTATAGCTCTGTGTCTTTTCAAGTACTTCAGGACTCTCCCGCATAAAAGTTGCCCTGTGAAGGTCAGATACTGTTGTCTATTATTTTTCAAGTTGGGGATCTGCTCACGCTTTTAAAGACCAATAATCCCACTTTCTCTAAGCAGGCAGAGCTGGGATCACAGGATGCTCATAGCATGTTCCATGTACTTCAGGGATTGATTATGTTTTTTTCTTTCTCTGCCCTAATTAAATAAATAAGTAGCCTTTGTAGTCACCTGTGTAGCAGGTGACAAGCTGAGCTGCTTGAGGTCACTGGCGAGGGCATCCCGGCAGCCTTTGAAAAGAAAAGGATTTTGATCCAGAATAGTCATGGTGTCCTAGTTTCCCAGTCCCTTGGGCCAGCTTGTTCCTAGAACAGGGCTCTGAAAGCAAATAGAAGAGAATTGTCTTCTCTCAGGGATGATCTAAGAAATCTGGTATTTCTGTTGCCTCAAATCTTTCACTGTTTACTCCAGCTGTCACCTGTTTTTTTTCTTCTGTGCTTCTCTTATTAACATATTAGTAATGCTGTGATGATTAGGTGAGCAGATTGTGTCAATGTTGCATTATGGTTTAGTTTCTAGTTGTAGTGTAGCTGCTCCTGGGTGTAGAGGCATTGATGGGAACTGTCGTGTAGGTTGTTGTATAAACCTAGTGCTTATTTATCCAGGTGAGATCATTTTAAGTGGAAGTGGATGGAAAGATTCCTCTGGGTCCTGTGCTGGTTTGAAATCCAGATCACCTCCAAAGGGATCCCAATTCTACATGTGATACATGCTTCACTTCAATTCACCCCAAGTTTAGGGCTGACAGAGCCTCATTCTCAGAGATGAAAACACGTGCACATCCAGTTGCTGTGGTTTGTTCTGCTGGGTGAGCTCCCTTTTTCCCAGGTTGGTGCAATGCCATTTGCAGGTGTTTTCTCTCGTGGTGGTTGCTGTTTGCCACTGGGTCCTGGCTTGCAGATGTTGGGAAGAGTGGCCACTGTGATGAGCAGAGCTGGTCACGTCTGGTAAAGGCCACTGCCATCAGCAGTGTTTCACCAGCCTCTTAGGATAAGGGGGGGTGCAGAAACCTGCCCGTATCATGTCCTTCCTAGAACCTGGTGCCTTGTTCAATCACTGGAGGATTATCAACATAAAATAAAGCAGCACTAGTAGGATGGGATCTCTCTCTCTTTTTTTTTCCCTTTTTTTTTTCCCCTTTCTTTTTTTTTTTTTGGCTCAGGGGTATAAAAGTGGTATCTTTTAACCTGTCAGTATGCATTTACAACACATCTGAGGTTTGAAAAAGGCTGTCCAAAAAGAAACCCAAGAGAAATAAGAGTGTGTTAGTAGAGCCAGTAGGCATTGAATAGTCTCTGTGGTGGTAGAAAAGCCTTAGGCTTCAACTGATTGCTAATTATGTGGCTCTATTCCTTCTTAAGAAAATACCATACAAAGTTTGTGAAGGAGGTAAAGTGTGTTAATCTGTGGAGAGTTACCATTTTTTGGGTTGGTGGTTTTTTCTTTTTTCTTTCCTTTTTTTTTCTTTTTCCCATGCCTCAATTTGCTGTTACAGCCTGGTCTCTGGTTTTAAAATGAAGCTGCATTCCCAAGTCCTGCCATCCATCTCTTAGAGCCAGTGTGTAAAGGGCACAAGTTATTCCACCTTAAAAAGAAAAGAAAAAACAGACAAAAAAAAAAAAGGGGGGGGGGGGGGGGG
>JANVCC010000064.1:3977367-4005476 GCA_025345505.1 Todiramphus chloris collaris
AGCAAAACCCACGCTGTGCAGAGAGGGAGAGAGTTACAGAAAGTGGGCCCCTTGCTTTTTTCAGAGGGGGAATGTAAGCAGATCCTGGCAGAAACTGCTTCACTCAGCAGTTTTCAGCTTGTTTTAATTGGCCTGGCCTGAAAGAATTCTGAATGCTGTACCTGTGCCAATGAAAATGCAAATGTTTCCCCGAGACGAGGCACTCGGAGCGCCTGTGCCCCAGCTCTGAGAGCAGCAGCAGGGGCATGGAGACATGGATGTGATGGGAAACGGGGAGGCCTTCATCTAACTCAGCTCAGAAAACAAAGGGCTTTGGAAAATGAAGCCCGTAGAAGGCGAAATGTAGGGTGCCTACTGGAGCTCCTGCAAACCCAGGAGCTTTTCCTTAGGGAAGCCTGTTACCCTCCCACCTGGCACTGGACTGTTGGAGCCTCCGCTCGTTTACAGTGGAACTTGGTACCTCTCTCTTGCCGTTTTTGTTCGCTTTAATTGTTACTTACAGTAGAATGTTTCCTGCCAGAAAGGAGGCTGCTCTTTCACACGCAGAGACGCTGCGATCGCGTGCATCCCGGCAGTTGTCGGGGCTGCTGGGAAGTCCCACATCGGAGACCCTCTGGCTGTGGGAGAGCTGAGCTTAACAAACCCATCCCAGGCTCTGGCTACTTGCAGGAGGGAATAGGGTGGGCTGGGAGATGCTGGTGAGGTTTCTGCACTTGGAGCCTGGTTGATGAAGCAGTAGTCGCTGGACCCTGCGTGGTGGTTTGAGCCCTTCCTGTTCTATTCTGCTGTAGCCTGGGGCCCTTGATCTCAAGGGATGTTCTACCTCTCACTGGAGCCAGATTCTATGGGTGGCTTTTTGGGTAGCTCACATAGATAGCATCAGAGCCAGTGAATCAGACACTGTGTCTACTAAGGTGCTGGAGTTTGTCTTTAACAGAATTTTGAGGAGGATATCAAGTTGTTTCTCTGAACCAGTAAGACCTTTTCGCTGTCTCTCTGGCGTAGCCTAACGCTCCGTAGTACTGAAAATTCAGCATTGCTCTTGTTTAATGACTCTTCTTTACTCACTCCATGCAGACTATTCTTTGTGTTGCTGGCTCAGCTGGTTATCTTTCCAAATGAGTTCAGTTTTATGGTCCCACACCCAGACCTGGTGCGATGTAGACAGTGTTCTCTCTCAGAGCATCAGCTTGGTGCCGGAGTCAGAATGACTGGCGCGACTGTATGCTTTATGAATGTGTGACCATTCGAAATGCAGATCAGTCCAGAACATATGTATTACAAATTATAGCCACACAAAAGTATCCATAAAATGTACCTGCTCGTAAAGAACACTTACTGAAGTCCTGGAATGAATGAATAAGAAAAATTACCTGGCTCAGCTTATTTTTCTGCCTCATGTCAAATTACAGCCCAGTTGCGAATTGGGAGAAGAATTAGTTTTCAATAACTGGTTGATCAATTCTTTTCTGTCTTTATAACTCCCTATACAGTAATGAATATGCATTCTTTGCATTTTCCAGATAAATATCCAGCATCTTAGGGTATTTAAAATTAGATCTGTATACATTTACAGAGTAATGATTATTCTGAATTTCATCCGAGGCAATTAAAAAGCATCATGGTGACATTTAAGGTGATATTTTTCTCCCCTATGTTAAATAATTATAAATAATAATAATGATTAAACAAATTATTCTGTTCCTCCCAGTCTGGATCAACCTTTAGGTTAATAATCTAAATCATTAAAATTCATTTGTCTCTCAAAGGACTGAGTAGTTAAAAAAATTGGAGGAACCTTTCTGCATAAGGGTGATTGATAATTACCAAAGCAAAGATGTTTTGTGCTTAAAAATTGTGAAGGATCAGCAGATTGATTGGGTTATATATTGGTCAGGTTGAGGTGATATTTTCAAAAATTAAACACGGCACAGTTTTATCAACCAATGTCTTCATAGGATGATACAGAAGAAATCCAAGCCTGCTTCTTAGTAGAGTGGCTCCGAGGAATTCGTGGTTCATGACTGCAACCTCATTGTGTGACCTTGGATCACCGATGGTCATTTTTTGAGGTTATTATTTAATTACATTGGGAGTTAGGCCCTTGTGTGTGTGTGTATATATATATATAATTTATTTTTCCTTACACTGCCTCTGTCTTTCTCTTGCCAAAGTTCAGCCATCTAAAACCCAGCTCTCTAGACCAAGTTGCTACTCAAGGGAATATCTGGTTGTGTCTATCATTCCTCTGTGCTTTAGAGTTGGTTGATTTATCCCAGAGGTGCCTGTATCTATTTATTTGTCATCCTCTCTAACCACGAGCACTCTTTTCCCATAGACATTGCAAAGACAATGTGGTCAAAACTCTGAAATTCTGTTTAGCTTCTCTATTGACCAGAGCACAATGAGATGACTACCTAGAAAAGTATATAGACTCTTTTGGACTTTACACCTCTCGGGATAACTGGAGACTTGCCTGGCCACAAACAGCCAAGGAAGAATGGATTTCCAATGCAGGAAGGCAAGAGAAGGATTTCCCTGTGGGGTTTATTGGATTGTGAATCGCTCCACCTATTTGCAGATTTTCTCAGGAGTAGTCCATGTTCATCCCTTCTTCCCCCCTCCCTCCAGGAGATTAAATCTCTTCCCACTCTGCTAAAACCAAGTCTTAATAAACTGCTTTTGTTGTTGAACGTGACTGTGCTTTGCAGGAAAACACCCCTTTGAAAGTAATTGGGATCAAATAGAGAGGGATATATATATATATATCTCTTAATAAATAGTATCTTTATTAAATATCTTAATAAATTGCTTTTGTTGTTGAACATGACTGTGCTTTGCAGGAAAACACCCCTTTGAAAGTAATCAGGACCAAATAGAGAGGTGTATAAATATATATATATATATATATATGCTGTATAGAGAACACAGATTAAGACTAAACTGTGGGGAGTTCTGGAACTATGGCTGATTTCACCGAACACGTTCTCTGGCTGTTGATAACACTGTCCTCTGGCTTTATCTTTTTTCTTTTTTTATTCTTCTTAAACACATTCTTATATTCCCATCTTGTTTCGCTACGTACATCTCCTCCCCCTTTCCCTCCCTCCCCTGTCGCTTTATCTTGCTCGGTGTCCCTGCGAGTGCTGCAGCGCTGGGATTCCAGCTCAAATTTACAATCCGCTGAGACGCCTTAGTCCAGCCCGAGCATCCAGTGGTTGGTTGCTGCAGCCGGGCTGACGTTCCCTGGAGATCAGCCTTGCTCAGGAAATGTAGCTATTTCCGCTCTCGGCTGCAGCCAGGAAATGAGGAGGCAGCACTGAAGATATTTTTTGAATTTGACGGGATTTTTTTTTTATTCCCCCCTCCTTTACTTTGTAGCAAGGAATTCTCGGGCCGGTCGATCCTGCAGGGAGGGGGTTATTGAAACCCTTGGCCCTGGGAGGTGGTGTCTCAATTTGTGTTCCTCTTAGACCCAGGTTCAGATCAAGGATTGGGTTTTGAAAGCGGCGAAATGTGAGCGAACGATCCGAAGATGTGAAGCCAATAATAGTAAACATGACCTCATAAAGTGTTTCTGCTTTCTGTCGCTGATGTTCTCATTTGCTTGTTTGATTTTTAGTTTGCTTGAGGTTTTGTGTTTTTAGGAGGCTTTTCTTTTTTGGACACAAAATTAAATAATTTCAAGTCTTTTCAGAATGCAAAGCAGGGCCTTTTGGGTGCTGCTCGTGTAGAAATTCCCATCTGCTTCCACCATAATGAAAAGGGTTTCAGATCCCACCCTCTAATATTGGCCCACTTCTATGTCAATTTTAAATGGACTTTCTTAAAATTAATCTCGTGAGAATTGAAAGCAGTCAAGGGGACTTCAGTTTTAATGGGAGATGTGTGGCTAATCCCTGAGATTGTTTTAAAAATCTCATTCTTATCAATATCCTGTAAAATTCTACTGGAAGACATGGTTAAAACACTGAAAGTAAGCATTGCCAATGAAGGTGGAAAAATAATAATGGAAATTGTTTAGTGAACTCGGGTGGCATTTTAGAAAGATGATATTTTTAGAGCTAACCAGAAGATAACTCTTGCAGAGGATTTTGAATATAGCTATTTCCAGAAACACACCTGTACTTTGAAATTCTCTGGGGGAGGCTTTTCCTCTACCTGTCCCTCTCCTCCTCCAGAAAAAAAAAAACCCAAACTTTTGAACGGAATTCACTATTTCATCAAAATATTTACTATTTAAAAGGATGTAATATGTTTTCACTATAGATGGATTAAAATGTTCTATGGTGTTGGGTTTTTTTTGATATATGGAAATACAATAGAAGAGCTAGTAAATGTCAAAGCAAAAAGTTCTTTCTAGTAACAAGTAAAACGTTTGTTCTGAATGGATGGTTTTACAGGATTTCAAGGTTTTTTCTGAGTTTTATTCCCTATGAAGATGTTGTTGTACCATAAGCCATATATTCACCCTGGTGCCACAGCCACAGGCAGCTGCAGCGTATGGGGCATAGTGATGCGTGTTTGAAGCTCCAGCGTGGGATCCGAGCTGGATTGGTGCCTCTTTGTGCTAGGGGTGGTACAGATACCTGGTGTTTTCACTGCATCCCAGGGATTCTGCTTTAAAACTGTGGCTTGCTGGGATGCTCTGGCATTGCCTGCTGTGTTGTCTTTTGCTTTCCACAGGTAGGTCTGTGTTTAGGTTGGCGAAGCGAGTCGGGTGTCCTCTTGGTGCAGCTCAAAGAGCAGTGAAGCCTGCAGATGGTAGGTCTGAAGAGACAAAAGGGCAGGAGAAAGGCGGGGAGTGACTTGCTTGCAGTCATCCAGAAGAAAACCATAAATCTTCCGACCTTCAATACAATGCTTGTTCCCTTAGCACCCACTGCCTCACAAGCCATGTCCCAGATCTTTGCATATGTGATATTCCCACTGTGTTCAATTGTGGCTAAGGAAACACAAATATTGTTACTCACACGTGAAGAGTTGCTCACGTACTCATCAGCTGAGGAACAGGGTTATCCATCTCAGCCCTGTTAACTTCATCACACCATTCATCACTGAAGTGGGTAACTGATGGCTCGATTAGGCGCTTGTGATTTTGGCTGGTGCCTGCAGAATAGTGTCCCGTTGTATAATTCTGTTTGGTTTTGGTTTTATATAGTAAAGCACAAATAACATTTGCTCATGAGACAGACTAGGGACACACTGCCAGAAATAGAGGCTCCCGACAATTATACAGGATGTTGCTGTGGTGTTATCATATGATTCATCCACTATGAGTATGAACAATTGTTAACCTCAAGACACTCTCACTTTCACGCCCTCTGACACACATACCACTGAGGACAAATATCCTCAAGATGAGTAAAACATTAGGACTGGGATTTTAACTCATAAAGGTCAGTTCATTTCAGGTTCATACGTTAAAGTGCCTGAAGTTTGCTGTCCAGTCCTTGAGCATGGGGATTTTAAGGAGGATTTTCTGTAGGCAATATGATGTGCTTGGTTAGCAAATCCTTTTTGGATGCTGATTGACCATAGCAATGGCTATGGATCGAGACTATCGAAATGGTCCATGGAAGAGACCGATGAAATAAATTACAAAGAGAATAAGCTTGGCCCAGATGATCTGATATAGCCAAGCTGAATGCAGGAGGGAAGTCACACTGAGGAACATATCCAGTAAAGCTGGAAGCAATATGGCCAAAGGCTCTCAAGCACTTCCAAGAGCGTCGTTCTTGTGGAAATCTCCTGTTCAGGCTTTGCATGAACATTTAATTTTGGCAGTTATAAATTGATAGAGCAACAGCAGCTTGTATCAGCTGAGCAGCTGGACTTTGAGACTTGTAGTTGCAAACTTGCATGTCCTGAACGTCCCCTACCGTGGATAACAGCTGGGTAATGGATGAACTTCTATGCAACCCCTTCTGTAAGCGCTCCAGAATGCTTCTCTTTCCCAGAAATGGTCTAGGGCCACCACTGGGTGTGCCTTTTGCAATTCTTTTTGTTCACTGGAATTGAATTTCATTCTGGAGCCTCCTTTCAGAGCCTGACTCAAGCACTTGCTCTTGGTCAGCCATCTTTTGCCAGCTCTTTTGCCTTGCAAACTCGCATCACTAGATGGCAGTGCAATGGCAAAAACCTGCCCTGGCTGCGCTGCCAGGGAGGAAAGGCAAATTTCACCTAAAGATGCGGAGGAAATTTAAAATTTGAATGCAAAACCACCAGACCTTAAAATGCCTCTTCAACCTCCTTAAAGTCCTGTAACACTCTCTGTAAAGACCTAGGACAAGGTCTTTGGTCATGACCTAACGGCACAGGAGCTGCGCCAATTTATGCCACCCACAGATTTGGCCCACAGAGCTCCCATGAGTAGCAGAGCCATACTTGTGATTTGCATGTATATGATATTAGGCCAGTAAATTTGGGTAAGGTTTAAATTGCAGAAGCAGTAAAGCGAACAAGCATGATAATTTTCTTCAAAATTAAGCTTTCCTCACTCGTCACTTTTGCTCGCGCTTCCCTACAGGATAATATTTTGGGTTGCTTTGCAATCCCAGACTTCATGGTTCAATAAGCCATAGGTCATCTCCTTTCAGTTGTCTTGAGTTAAAAAGGCTCTGCAGAGTTCAATACCATTTTGTGGCCCAAAAGAGGAATTTAAGTGGTATTGGTTTGATTTTTCTGTAGGGAGAATTGCATCCTGTGAGCCCATGTAATTGAAGCATATGGAGTACGTGCGCTTGTGTATGTTTTCTTAGGTCTGGATTAGCACCCTCATTTATGACCAAGTTTTTACCAAGGAGGAAAATGTCACAGTATAGAAAAATAAACATGGTAAAAATAAATGGCAGAAAGACAGTCTTCACCACGCTAAACATCGTCCTTTTTGGACGTCACGAAGAGAGCTGTTGACTGAGAGTGAGATCTGAAGGTCTTTGTTAGGAAACGTTATTGCTGAGATTTTCACTGTTTGGATTTCCTGTTTTCCTCACTTCTGAACCCTTTAGCTTTTGTAATCTAAGCAGGGTCAGGTCTGGTCATCCGTGGGGAAACAGACTGACTGTGAACAACAAGGCTATGTACTGCAAGAGCACGGCTGGGGAGTCAGTAGGTGAACGGCTGGGTAGGTTGTGGAGGCAGCCAGGATCCTCATCAGAGTCAGCTCTGACCTTCTCTGCACTGCTGGCCACAAGACTTCCCTGTCTGAATGGCATCTGTCTGGATAAAAAACATCTATCCTTGATTTTAAAACGTTGAACGATGGGGAACCACCCACTGCCCTTCAGAAGCACTTCCAGGAGTTAATTGCTTTTGGCTGTCAAAAATCAGTGCCTTATTTTTGGTCAAAATCTACTTAGCTTTTATTTCGTTGTCATTGCATTTGGTTATATCCCTGTCTGTAAACAGAAAAGCTCTCATGACATTTTTTTGTAGAAGTCTTTGATGTCCAGATATGATACGCTCCAAGAGATGCTCCAAGAGCCATCATCTTCCAGATAAGATGTGAGAGTCAGATTGGAATGATTTTATCTCTCTCAAACCCCATATTTTTAATTGATCTCTCTCAAAAGCCATGTTTTTTCAAAAGAATGTGCCAAAATCCTTTCATATTTGACTATCCACAAACTCCCCCTCCACTATCATCAGTATCCTAAGATGCTTTTAACGTCCTGAATGCAGGTACCTTTCTGTCTCCGTTGGCTGAACACGGTGATATTTTTCCCTGCAGTAACTCAAGCAAAGTCAGCCTTAAAAGGAGTGAAATGAAACCAGTGTAAAGGTCCGTGATTGAGAATATAGAGAGAGAGGTTGAAAAGTCCCACCCACTGTGTCCACACTTGGAGGCAAGTCACATAACTACACCAGCATGGCTGAAGGGATGTAATCCTATTGTGGTAGGTGCTGTTAATGTTATTGTCTAATATTATTTGTCACTGTGTGGTACTTAACAGTTACTCTAAATAAAGTGATTAAGTGCTGTACAACATGGCTGTGTATCAGGAGTAAGTCAGTGCTGTTCTTTGTGTAGTGGCTGAAGGAACCACTCCCTCCCATGGTATATTGAGCTGGTTTTTGCTCCTGCACATGTATTTGGTGTAAGCTCACCTTGGTCATCTCTCACCATACCTGGAGTAGGACCAGGAATTCTGCTTAGTAGCATCTCTGACAGCATTCCTCCTTTCCACCATTTATTTTCTTCCTCCAAACACTGATTTTCAGCTTAGGTCTGCTCTGGAAGGTGGTCTTCACAAGGCTGATACGTTCGCTTCCTAATTATACATGGTCCATTTTCTCAGAGTGATACACTGGCTTTTCTCAGGGTTATCATGGCACATCTCATCCAGGTTCTGACTTCTTTTGTGATAGTGAAACCCTTCCAGTTGCAACTGTAAATAAGTTCAGCTTTTTTGAAGGACAGCTAGGAAGACTTTCACAGGGTGGCATTTAATGGTTGGATTTGTCCCAGAACCTCCACCACATGTCTTGGTTTTTACTTTCAAATTCATAGGTAGAGGGGATGTCACCCAGATGTTAGGACTTGCTTCTCTTCTCACTTACGGTGCTGTCTTGAAGAAAGGCAGAAAAATTACCTGGCTTATATCAGTGTAATTTGTGTGTTTGCAAGAGCGTTGGGTTCTTGGCTTGCTGAATGGACTCTATGTAGTTTCAGTCAAGTTGTCAGTGGTCTGAAGGTGTCAGGGCTATTCCGCAAACTGAAATACGACGTGGAGCAAGGGGACCCAGGGTCCTGCTGTGATGTCCCTCTGCCATCTTCCCAGTCTACATCCCTCAGGGGGGCCACGTGTCCCATCTCTCCTTCTCCAGAGCAGGTGGAATGGGCAGCAGCTCCAGTTCTCCCACTCACCAACCCTCCCAGCAGCGTTGCTGCAACAGGACGTTGTGATTTACAAGGACAGGGCCAGCAGGAAATTCCTACCTCCGCCCCCCGGAGAAAGGAGGAAGCAGGAGAAGCTCCGTGACTCAGAGTCACGCCTGAGTCACTGTGTGCCTGATTCCTGGGCTGGTGCTCAGCTCCCACAAGCCGTTACCGTGACCCTGGGCATGGGGTCCTGGTCACCAGCCCCTAAAGTGCTGCTGGAGTGAATTTGTGCTCCTGCCTGGATGACGGGTGTTATTTGCGTGGGGGAACGAGGTGCTGCATGCAGAAAATGGCTCGATTCAGTTAATGCTGTTCTATAATATGTGAATAAATAACTTATAGCAGGTGCCTGGCAGCTTACAATAATCAACAGGATATTTATTTAGGATCAGAAAACATGCTTAGTCGAACAGGTCTCTCATCTGTCTTTGGCTCACCACAGACTCGCTGAAATTGGATGGGGTCATTTGCCGTCTAGTCGCAGATAATAAATCAAAGGGCTGAAGAAACTGCAGGAGAAAGGGCATGAACTGGCCAAACATTTAGCTTATTGTAGTAAGCGTCAGCCCAGCCAAAGTGAAACTTTCCCAGCAAATTTTCACTTATCTCAAATCCAGTTATTCCCTGTAGGCAGCTGAGTTGTCTGAGTAAATAGAGGTCACTTTACCTTGACTAAACAATGACTTTGCTATAGTCGGTGCCAGCTATGTGGCAGTTACAAAATGTACTTTAAAGGCTTGCTGGTAGCAGGCTGCCAGGGTGAATGAACCAGTCAGTCTGGTCTACTTTGGGCAGGATTTAGGATGCTTAGTTAGATGAAGCTGTGGTCGATCAGCTGATCCCGTTCTTTGAGTGGGGATATAGTATGCAAACGACCAGACGTGTATAAGGAGGAAGCGGACAGGAGCTGGGGGAGTGGAGAAAGGATGACTTTCCTCTGATGTCAAAAATCCCATCATTCAGCGCTCGCAGTGAAAAAGACAAGAGGAGAAGAATGTGGAGAGAGAGAGAGAGAGAGAGAGAGAGGGGAAGAGAGGGAGAAGAAATGAAGGGAAAGGACACACTCATTTTTCTCCCTAATTCTATAGGCTAACACTGTCCACCCTAATAGGATGCAGAAATGAGCCTGATCCCGAGTGCCAAGTTCTGAACAGCCTTCCAAGCCCCAGGGATTGTTCACAGCCCCATCCCGATCTGGACTTGGTTAGTACTGTCTTGATATAAATAATCAGGTAGATAAAAATTGTCAAGAAACTTACTGCAGTTTTCCTGAGGGCTCTCTTTGTCTTATCTTTTATTTCTGGCAATTTTAATTTTCTGATCGTTGTCTGTGTTTGTCAGAGGTTCTAGATATCCAGCTCTCCTAGGATTTCTGCAGTGTTGGGGGAAAGGACCAGAGCTGGCTGTAAGTGAATTAGCTCGAGCACCAGACGCAGGGAGAGCTGGAGTTGCCTGCAGCTCTGTCCAGGTTGCTAATTCTTCCTTCCGAGGGGCTGATTTCAAAAGATGCCAGATTTGTCCTTCGTGCATTTTGCTGTGTGCCGTTGCCTGTAATTAGTTTCTCAACTGAAAAAGCTTTCTTAACTGGGGGGGGGGGGGGGGGGGGGGGAAAGGAAACAAAAAAAAAAAAAAGCCAAAAAACAACCCCACACATTTTTGGCAATGGGTTGTTTTTCTAAGCAATTAATTAAGCGCTGATTTTAAAAGAATTTGAATGAATCCTCCTTCCACTCTGTGTCAAGCATGAATTTTGTATTAATCACTTCACTACTCTCTGACTGAATAAGGGCTGAAAAAGATGCATAGAGTAAAAATTTCCTCAGGAAATGAATCAGACAAGGAACCTATGCCTCATCTGCCTCCTACAAATGAAGAAAGAGAGAATTTTGTCAATGGTGGGTCAGTTTACAAACGTGTCCTTTGCAGTGTGAGTCATAAGCAGTGATACATTTCACAGCAATGCAACCACAGATGCAGTTTAAATCCAGGACGGAATGCCAGCTAAAGATAAATAGAAATGAATCCTCATGCCTGTAATAGTAATGAGAATGAAAATGCAACCTGTCAGATCTGCTTGTATGTCAGCCAGCTCTTGGTGCTTTTTCAACTAGTGTCAAAATTTTCGCTCGCTTTAATGGGAGCAGAATAATCCCTCGGGACACGGTCTTGTGATTTCCATTTGCTGCTAAGCAAGGAGGGGATGTGGATTTGTACAAGATGGAGCTGGCAGAGTACCTGCCCTGCTGTGGGCACCTTGAGCTTCCTGCACTGGAGTCCACTGGAGAAGGGACAGCATTTTGGTAGATGGCAGTCTCCAGGCAGCAGTGGATGCTCCCAGGAGGGTATCACCTCATTGCAGGGAGGTGATAAAGGAAGCAGGAGCAGGTGGGAAGCAGTGCTGTCTCTGGAGCTGGCTGCAATGTCTTACTGGTTTTGAGATTTCCAAAATGCTGGACAGAATATTTATTTATTTATTTATTTCCCCCCCCCCCCCCAAAAAAAAGTGCCAGTCTTTGTTAGTGTTATAGATGTTACGAGATGTGTAAAAATTGTTGTCGTGAAACTACCATCAAGATTTGTTGTTGTTGTTTTGGTTGTGGGTGACATAAGGAAATTCAGCAGAAAATCTCAGCTGAAATACAAGAATTGTAATAGTTTTCACTGGTGTCACTTTCCCCAGTGTTTCCCGAGACTGATCCTTCTAAGTGTGTTAGGACTCATGCTTTTGGTTTCCTTTCCTGAGTTTCCTTTAGTCATCTCTAACTTGACAGGCTTTAAAAACCTCTAGACAAGAGATCGGTCATGGATCAGATATTTAGTGGCTCTGCCAAAGTCAGTGGCACCATCACAGTTTGTTACTGGCCACAATCCATCCATCGGTGTCCTAAAATATGAGAAGATGAATAGCTGAGATGCTGCAGGTCTTTTTGTTAAAGATAATGCCCGTCCTTGGAAAGATCTTTACCTTAAACAAGTTCACAGATGCAGATGGTAGTCTGTCCATTTATTAGTTTATGTGCACTCTTTCAGTCTCTAGGCTCAAAGGCCATCACCAGGCTGTCCCTTTGTAAAAGCAGTGATGCTGGGGCAGCACCAGAAGGTTTGAAATGGGTTGGAAAATGGCAGACTTGAAGTCAAAGTTAAATTTTCCAAGTCATGGGCCAGCACTTTAACCAGAAGATCAGTCCTCTTCTCTTTAGGGTTAAATGGTTCCTCTTATTAAAGAGAGCCAGAAGCTCTTGATTTGCAAAACAGGCCAGGTCTTTGATTTGTAAGGTTTTGTTTGACACACTTTTAAATGGATGAAGCTCAATTTAGATTCCAAAAGAAAATCTGAATTTGATGGTTGAGACATATACCCACTTTTCTCTCTTATCCTGAGGCACCATTCTCCACCCTTCCCCTTTCCTCCTCCAAAAATGATACCACCTAATGCTTTGAACCAAGAAACCATGTTTCGTGATCAGTATGGAACAATTAAACCAATGATCTGTACGCTTCAAGGAGAAAACTGAGCTGCAGTAGCTCTGCTTTGACAGGTCTTTGGAGGATTTCAAGGAAGTTACACCCACTTCATTCATGATAATCGGCTGTTTAACGCAGAGCAGCTCAGTGTTATGAATGAAAGGGAGCATGTTTTGGCTTGCAGAACAACTCACAAATCTAATGCTTCACTCATCAAATAACCAGCCACATTAAGGAAAAAAAAAAAAAGAGAAAGTCTGACTTCATTCTTGAAATGAAATTAATGAATGCAAGACACAGTGAAAAAAACCAAAACAACACAAACCTGACACCTAAAACTTTGTCCTCTCTTTCTTTAGAGATCCAGAAACATTTTACCTCTTCTTACTGTTGATTTGTGAGTCACTGGGCTCGGTGAAGTTGGGGGAGAAAAATGCAGCCTCGGAATGGACTTTGATGCAGCTAAGACCTGCTCTTGGCGGGGTTTGCACATTTGATCAGGACATGCTGGATTGTTGGATTTCTTACCATTTTGGTGGCAGAAGTGAAGCAGAATGTTAGGGGTAGTATATGGATCTGTGGAAGTAGTAAATTTTCATTTGTATGGGGTTGTAGGGGCTCTTGGAGAAGCTGTGGGCTCTGTGCTGTGCCCTGCTGATGAGAAATACATTGATTTTTGCTAACTGAACCTGGCTTCATGGAATACCGTGATGGCCCCACGTGTCATGTGGAGATGCCCAGTATCAGATGCTTTCTGGCAGCACTGGGTTTATAGACTCAAGAGAGTCCTGGATGGTAGTAGGACTCCTGGGGGGTTGTTGTAGACAAATGCAGTTTAGGTTATCTCGAAATAAAGGCAGGAGCAGAGCTAGTTTTAGGCTGTCTTTCTACCTTCTCTTATCCACGGTAGTAAGATGGCTTTCTGGAGGAGCAAACTGTGCACCTCCATCCTTCTGTCCCCTCTACCTGGCCATGATTTGCCTGTGATGGGGCAGGAAGGAGCACAGTGACTTTGACCAAATAAACACCCACAGGTGGCTGCAAAACGTTTGGCATGGAACTGAGCTGAATGTATATTAACTGTGGTTTCGTAAGAAACGTATACCCTTGCTGGTTCTCATCTGGACGTGGGGTAAAATTCCCAGAGGAATATTGGTTTTTTTAGCATGGTTTCACAAAGCATTAATTGTTTTCTCCATTTTTCTTCTGAGGGGAATGTGTCATCAGGTTTATCTGAGAAATACATAGAGATTGCTTAAGTGATTTTACCAATGGTAGAGATTAGCAGGAAATATCTAATCCAAAAACCATGACAGCAGATGTCTTTTGAGACCGAGAGCATCAAAAGCATATCTCTCCATCTTATTGCCTAGATAACTTCCGGGTCCATAGTACTCAAGCACCCCACCACATGGTATCACCATAAGCTAGAGCAGACCAGGCAAGAACCTAACTGTCTTTTCATTATACACATGGAGCAAGAGGCAGAGAACGTGCAGTTCAGCTGTAGGTAGAGGAATCAGGGGGGAACCATGCATCCCGTAATAGTCAAATTGATGCATACATTGAGCATTATGTATTTCTGGAACTGACTTCTCGCTATAAGAGTGAGTTTTCCTCAAAAGGAAGCTAAAGAAAATCAATTGGAGAAAAGTCAATTCCACGTGAGGATCTTTCACCTTTGTTTCACAGCTGAGAGCCTCTGATGGAAGGTGGGAAAACAGGTTTTCTCATCCTTTTTGCACCAAAATAATTCCCAGAACAACGTTCAGCTAAAGCCAGGATCTTGCTAGAGCCCTTTCCACTTAGCAGGGTAACAAAAAGGCAGAGTGGCTGTAATGCCCTGCCCTGGGCCCTGCAGGGGAGCCCAGCCGAGGGCAGAGCAAGGCAAAGGTGGGATGGATGGTGCCTCGGAAGGGAAGGAGTGTGAGGAATTATTTCTCCCGTCTGCTGCGTACAATCAACTAATGTCCTTCTTTCTTTTTCTCTACTCCATAGAACTGTGTTTGGGGAAATCAAGAACTGAACAGATCCCTTTTTATTTCCACTCATTTTCAGGGTGAGTGAATTCTCTTGTCTTCACTACTGCTGTCATGTCCTCTGCAGCTAAGAAGTGTGACTTAAGGTTCAGAGGAAAATCTCTCTTTTTTTAATCTTTGCACTGATAACGCTGCGCTTAATTTAGCAGCAGTGAGGCAGAACATTTGGATTTTGTCATCCATTTCCAAAACTATTGTTGGCTTCTTATTTCTTTGTTCCCACCCTACTGCTCGGTTTAGATTTACGTTTTGTTGTAGGTGCCAAAAGATAAGTTAGTGCCAACTTGATGATTAATTAACTAATACTTTCCCCTGCCCTAAGATGGAAAGCCTTTATCTAAGTAACCTATTAGTTATTATTTTATTTATTACTGCATGGGTTCATCTAAATGGATTTGAGTTCTGCCCTCCTGAGAAATTTGGGCAAGAATTTATAGCAATAGGATGAAAGAAAGCCAAAGGAACCTTAAACTTGTTATCCAAAAGTATGTCTTAATGATGGGATAATATTTATCTATATTCTGCAAGTCCCAAGCCATATCACAGTCTCATCGTCAAAAGCGCCTGGTAATATCAGTTCTGAGGCACGCTCAGAAATGCAAAAATCAATAAAAAGCTTGATTTTTCAAGAGACTGTGAGAATTGCTGAGGCGTTCTTAAGGTATCTCAGCCTACTTGCCGTAGCTTAGAAAGAAGCTGTGGAAAAAGCACCCCTGGGAGACTTCCAGCCCACCTGACCTGTGCCAAAAAGGTGCCTTGCGTAGCTCTGCGGAAATTACCAGGAGCCTCTGCACTGCTCGTCGTGGTCTGTGGCCATTCTTTCATGACCTGGGAACTGGCTGCAGACATCTCATCTCAAGCTAGTGTCTTTCCAGTGGGAGATTTGGACTTCAAGATGGAGTTCAGAGCTGCCTCCCACGGTGGGAATTGTTATTCCAAGTGCCAATAAATGCACAGTGTTAATACGAGACCAGAGATGTGACTAGGTTTAATTGAATAAATGAAAAGAAAGGAGGAAAATTGGGTTGAACTGATAATGAATTTCTTGTTGGCGAGATTGGTTACCTCATTCTCTTGAAATTATGATTAGACAGTAGGAATGAGGTAACTGCATACTTTATGGCATCTCTGAGAATCTCGCCTATGGGCAAACATTAATGTTGTGCAAGTGAGAGGTATTATACATACCAGCTAAAATTCCCACCAGGAAGAAGTGGTAGGACACCATGTAATAGCCAGTGCTTAAGACTTACAGGAGGACTGCACGTAAAGGTGACTTGACCCAGTCAATCCCTTTGTAAAGGGCTTCACCTTTGGGGATCTGAGAGACCTCTCTTTGCGCTGAGATTCACCTCTCTCTACTTCTCAACTTATGTGTATTCTAAAAGATACAACACATGTCTAATTGATGTCCCCAAACACTATTGCAGATTAATTATTGAATGTACTTATACCTACTGTGTGCCATAGTGAATAACACATCTGGGTGTAGATAGCATGATGATATGGCTCAAGAACTGATGAATAACGTGCATGTTTGTATATTAAGCATACCAGATTTGCTCTGCTGCTGTTCAATTCTGGGTTTTTGTTAAGCCCTGTGCATGAATATGTTGACACCTGTTAATCTGCTGAATTCATTGGCACTGAAATTAGAAGTGTACCAAGTTTTCAGAAGTCTTCCAACTATTTTTGACTTCAGTGGAGTCATTCTGTTCCTGGATTGTGTGAATAATGGGCTATTTTTAGGGGGGAGGGAATACTGCAGGTCAGTGGCAGATTCAGGAAGGTAAGGGAGAAAAGTCTATGTTCCCCCCCGCCATAAAGAAAATCTTTTATTCCCATACCGTTTTTCTCTTAATATCACATGATTGCCCTAAACTTTCACAAAGCAAAATGTAGAGCTTTAAAGGCTGGATTTGACAAGATGAAGGAAGAGTGGTGGGCAGCAGCAGCAGCAGCCATGGTAGGATCATCTTTCCCCAAGCGTCTCAGGGGCTACTGCAGTCACCTCAGCTGTGGGACACCCAGGTTTGCGTGCCTCTCCTACCTGTAGGAAATTAGAACCACATCCAGCTTGCAGGAACGTGTGCTCAACTCCAGCCTACCTTGATGCTGTCCCACTTTGCATGAATAACTAAGTATTGATAGAGATGAGGTCTTAAGGTGGGTATTCACCTTCCTACCTCCTCCAGCGCTTGTAACGATTCCACTCATGAATTGTTCTGTTTCGGTGACTTATTTATATTAAGATTACAGCTTTGAGGACTGTTTGTACATTTTAATTGCTGACTACTTAATGCAGAGCATGTGCGTAGTCCTTGAAACAGGGATTGCAGCCCAAGTTTACCCTTTGCTAGGTGAGTGCTGCAGGCAGCACATCAGGGAGCTGTGTTCCATCTTTCACTGCACTGCATCTTTCCAGCTTTTCTCCACACCTTTAGCAGCGAGTGCAGTGAGTCCTGACACTAGAAAGCAGCTGATAGCCAGCTGATTAAGTTGTCTACATTTTGGAGAGCCTAGATGGGCGACGTGGTCTTCTCTTATTTCCTTAGTCTTTTCACCAGTGGTCTTCTGCAGAAATGGAGGGTGGTGTGATCTACTTTCAGGTCATGGTGGTTGAATTTTATGCCGAAGCCTGAGTGGGACACACATGACAGCAAACTGAATCATAGAATGGTTTGGTCCAGAAGGGACCTCTAAAGGTCATCTAGTCCGACCCTCCTGCAGTGAGCAGGGACACCCTCAACTAGAACAGGTTACTCAGAGCCTCGTTGAGCCTCACCTTGAGTATCTCCAGGCATGGGGTCTCAGCTACCTCCCCGGGCAACCTGGTCCAGTGTTCCACCACCCTCATGGTAAAGAACTTTCTGTGTAAGAAATCTGAGTCACTCGGTGGGATGAGCCTGAGATTACTGGGGCAGATTCCTCGCAGTGTGAATTTTACCTGCTAGATTTGTAGCTCCTGTGAAGTTTTCATGGGCCTCTTGGTAAGCTGCAGAAATGGTGAGGGCACTACACTGCCAGCAGCTACTCCCTCTCCTATAAAGCTAAAGGGAATTCCCCGAAGGTGCATAACAGCTCTCGGAGCATTTGTGGAGCAGTTTCCTAGTTGAGAGCAGTTGCTGAATGTTTCAAAGTTATGCCAGTGGACCGATGTCCAGCTCTAAATTTGGAGGGTATTAAGCTATGCCCCTGGGCACTGTGTCCTGATGGCTTAGCATAGGGGTCCTTCTCCTGGATTTTGGAGCAGCTGGCAAAAGCAGGGAGATTAGAGCTAGTGGAGGTAACAAAAAGCATGTGTATTTGAAGCTGAAGCTGAGGGGTAAAGAGACTGATGTTTCTTGCACAATGCTCTCTGCTTATGAGTGTTCAGATAGCTGCAGAAAGAAGTAAAAACAAATTCAGATCTCCGCCATACAACAGAGAGGAAATAAGAACAAGGTGTCCAAAAATGTTAGAACCATCTGGTTTAGGGAGATGAATTAAATATATCTTGCATTATAAACTAGAGTACAGGAAGTTCCACCTCAACATGACGAAGAACTTCTTTACTGTCAGAGTCGTAGAGCATTGAAATAGACTCCCCGGAGAGGCTGTGGAGTCTCCTTCTCCGGAGACTTTCAAGACCTGTCTGGATGCTTTTCTGAGTGATCTGCCCTAGTTTTGTCCTGCTCTGGCAAGGGGGTTGGACTCGATGATCTTCAGAGGTCCCTTCCAATGTCCCTTCTAACGTCCTGTGATTCTGCGATTATAGTGGCTTTGTATTACGTCTTCCCACACACAGAATAACGTGACTGTGCTTTCTGTGTTTGAAGTTGGAATGTTCTTTATATTATGTATGACAGTATTATGGAACTTGCTGAAACTTCTGAGCCCTTTCCTACACTAGCAGATGGTGAGAGGAGCAGCAATGCTTGAGGGCTTAGTCAATGCAGAGGCTTTTGCTTTTCTCAGGGGTCTTTGACCAGGAGGGAAGAGGTGGAGATAGTTACTCTGGGTCCTGCTGAGGTATTTTCTTGGATCTACATGCTTTCCTAGGGATTTAACTCTCTTGTAAGGACCTATTCCCTCTCTGTAGGTCTGCACTCTTTCCTAGGCACCTATCCTTTATCCCTAAGCCCGTGCTCTTTCCTAGAGATCTGTGCTCTTTCTCTAGGCATTGTTCTCTTGCTGATGATTGTCTGAGCAGGCTACAGTAGTATTGAGCATCATTATTATTAGTGTCCTTACAGCAGCAGAGAGCAGAGTTCCACCCTGCAGTAGCACACAATTACTAGCACATTTGCAGTCTCTGAGAGAGGAGGCCTGTGGCTGCAATAAGCTGGACAAGACTCGCTATTATTAGCATCTTAATAGTATCAGAGAGGAGGTTTTGAGGCTGCAATAGCAGCGGAAGCTCACGATTACTAGCGTATTTGCAATATGAGTGAGGCAAGGCTCATGATGTTTATTATATTGCCCATCAGTCTGTGTCCTGATACTGCTCAGTCATGCATGCTAGGAACAGCTTATCCGTAGTGCTCAGAGAACAGTATGCCAAAATCCTCTTGTAGTCCATCAACAAGGCTGTCAGAGCACCTCACAAGGCTATAAAAGGAACAAAACTATATTAGTATCTGTCTTTTTCTTTCCAACAAGCAGGGATATTCACTGTGATTAAATGGTTTGGGCTTTGCAGGAGGTTAAGAACTTAAGAAAGGGACTTTGTCACACAAGATGGGCTGTCAGGGGAGATTCCCTAAAGAAGTTCTCCCTCTGGGATGGTCACATACCTGTATTTTGGATGTCACGAGCCAAACACAGCACAGTACTATCCAACGGGCCAAGGAACAGCACTTCAGTGTTTTCAGCAAGGAGTATGTGGTTTGGGGTTGTTTATCTCATTCCTTGCGTGCGCTTGAGGCGGAAGGAATAGGATGGGAGTGCCACACATGCATTTTACACTCCAGATTTCCAGTGAAATAGTCTCTCCTGGCCGTGGTTACGAACCGTCTGCATGCAGTAGGTGATGCATTAAACTTTGTGCCTTGCTTGTTTGCCAGTGAGTTTTCCAGTACCCTTAAACTGAGATAAGCATTGAGAGGATCAGCGCACTCAGTGCAGGAGTCGGGTATGGGACAACAGATACCTTCACTGATAAAGTTTCTCCTGTTCAGCCATCTTTTAAATGAAACACAGATGTCCTGAGTTCCAGCCTATGCCTGAACCACAAGACTGAAGGCAAGAGAGAGTATATGTTTATTTGAGCCCCTCGTTGCATTGCTGGCAACGTATCGCCAGTTTCCATTCCTATTTTTTCTTCCCTTAGCAATCCATTTGCTATTGCCCTTTTCTTCCTCACTCAGCCAGTAATCAACACGCTCCAGAACACAATGGATTCCTTTTTTGCGGTGAATCCCCCGCTCGATGCAAACATTTGCCGGCCTCATTTCTTTGGGATACATTTCAATGGGAAGAAGAGGGGAAAGTATTCCTTGTTCCTAGTGAAAAATCGCACTGGCAGCCTGGGTTATTTTGTCAGACGTGTGGCTTTAAGTGACGCCTTTGCCATCTGTTCTGTCTGCTAATTATGAATGCAAAACAAACGTAGCCCACAATTGCTTCATTTAGAGTAAGGGAGATGGCAGTGACCAAAATAGTTTTATTTTGGTGTCAGATGCTCTTTTTATTTCTCCTTTCTCTTCCTAATCTAAAACAGGTCTGAAGCTCTTCTCCCTCTTCCAGTTTGCAGCAATAGACGTTGCCATGACAAATGAGACCATCTTCTACACGTTCATCCTTTAAGCCTTTTTAAGGGCCAATCCCACGTGAGCAAGGAAAGGGAAAAGACTACATGTCTTGACCTAGGAGGGTTGATTTCAGATTTAATTTTTTTTTGCTTCAGCGATGCTGATCTTACATCTGCAAGTATCTCAAAGAGGGACATCAGGATATCTTCAGAAAGTCTGGCAGTGCCACGTGAACCGCTCTCTCTCTGCCCCATCGCTGTTTCCTCTTACCAGAGGCAAGCTTGCTAGCCATACTGAAATAGGGTGATGAGAATAAATGATGCATTTCTCCTGTCTCTGTTTCCAGCAGCCAAAGAGGTAAATTTTCTTGGCTTTTGACTGTGGGCCCAAAGGCTTTTTTCCTTAATTGAGCCATCACCGAGGGTAGTTGGTGGGCCTCCTCCAGTGACTGTGCAGAGACTGGGTTGTAAGAAGCCCCTTCCATTTGTTAGTTAGATGCTGCCTGCTGTTCAGCATTTCCTAAGTTGCTGCTGACTTTATGCCAGCACTGTGGCAAATCATAGAGGTATCCCTAGCAGCGCAGACTCTCATTGAGGTGACCTAGGTTTAGAAGAATGGAAATGAGAAGAAATGCACGCTGGTCTAAGGGGACATGCAGCCAAAAAAGCTGACGTGGTGGAGCAATTCCTCTTGGAGTCATTTGAAAGAGGCAGGTTTTTTCACTGTTAGGTGGCTCTATGATGCGTGCTAAGATCATAGAACAGAATCATAGAATCATTCAGGTTGGAAAAGACCCTTGGGATCATCAAGTCCAACCATTAACCCTACCGTACAAAGTTCACCCCTAAACTATGTCCCTCAACACCACATCTAAATGACCCTTAAACACATCCCGGGATGGTGACTCAACCCCCTCCCTGGGCAGCCTCTTCCAGTCTCTGGCTACTCTGCCTGTGAAAAATGTTTCCCTAATGTCCAGTCTAAACCTCCCCTGGTGCAGCTTGAATCCATTCCTTCTTGTGCTAGTTACCTGTGAGAAGAGACCAGCACCAGTCCCTCTACAGTGTCCCTTCAGGTAGTTGTAGAGAGTGATGGGGTTTCCCTGCAGCCTCCTCTTCCTCAAACTAAACAGTCCCAGCTCCTTCAGTCGCTCCTCATAAGATTTATTCTCCAGGTCCATCTCCAGCTTCGTGGCCTCCTCTGCACTCTCTCCAGCACCTCGATATCCCTCTTGTATTGAGGTGCCCAAAACTGGACACAATACTCAAGGTGTGCCCTCACCAGTGGTGAGTAGAGGGGGACAATCCTGTCCCCCTGAAGTGACCCTGTTTGGTTCACTTGCCATTTCTCCAGTCTCAGGCCAAGGAGGAGACGGACAAGTGGCCATGAGGGTTCTCCCACCCCCCTCAAGAAGTCTGGCTGCTCTCAGATATACATCTACTTTGCTTCAACCCTTCTTGCATTGGTATCGAGCATGTAGACACATGTCTCTTACTCCTCCTTCTTTCTCTCCCTAGCCATCACTCTTGCTATGATAATCAACATTTTTCACTTTATCTTCTGTCTGATCCTGTGTTGAAGGGAAGTGGGGTTACAGTATTTCTAAACCTCCTGCAAAGCAGTGTTTTGGACATTAGAAGACCCCCCTTCTTCCTCCCCACAAATCTTCTCCAAGAAAATTTGTTGGCTTGTGCTTGAATAGTCTCTTTCTAATTTATTTTTAAATTCTCCTTGCTACTTTGCAGTTTTCCTAAAGTTCTGATGATTTAATTTTAGGGTTTTTTTTTTTCCATTCAAGGTTGTACAGGGAGGGAGCGGCAAGGGACACTCTCCCAGTAAGCGATGGTATCTGGAAAAAAACTCTTTCACTGTTTCCAGCTCCCAGCAAACTGTCATATCTCAGCTGAGGCACAAATATGTGGAGTGCTACGTCACGTCCGGGACGTGCCCGAATCAGATATTAAAAACAGCACGGGCTGGCATCCAAGAGACAGGTCTCAAACTCCAGCTCTCTGTCTTTGAACACGGGGCAGTCAGCTCACTATCCTGTCCTAGGCTGAAGGCCACCTCTGCTACAAAACACCTATAGAAAATGCTTCAGGATCTTACAATAGTTAAAAGATTTTGTTGGGTGTCCCAGGATGATCTTGTGGTTTAAGCGTTTGGACTGAAACCAAGAGATGTGAGATAAATTCCAGGCTCTGTTGTTGTGCACTTCCTCTGTCAGCTTCTGAAAACTGCTCCTTCTCTCCGTGCTTCAATCTCTGCCTGTAAAATGTCATGCTCTGCTCTTGCAGCTTCACTAGCAAACTTGCAATGCTGAAAGCTCCTGATGGATGACGTGGGCAATTCTCTGAAAGTCTTAACTCTGGAGTTAAAATAGTGCACTAGCCCATGCACCAACAAGGGGGAAACCCAAATTTGAAAGTGAGGGCACAAAAGCTCAGACAAGTTTGAAGGGCACAATGATTAATGCTGTTTGCTCAGCCTGATGACAGTGAGGAACAGCTTGGCTCAGAGAGGTTGAGGGGTAGCAACACTGGGAAATGAAGGTAGGGTACATTTTTCTCTAGATTCAGTTAGATGCCTAAGGAATGAATGTCCACGAGCAATATTAAAAGGCTGGCAAAAAATAATCAGTTTTGAAGGCCTACATAAATGTGTTTTAGTGAGTTTTAAATGTGGCAGTACTGGTTATTAGAATCTAGTTCTTTGGGCGGGTGCTTCACAAATGACAGTCACAATCTGATGGAGAAGACCAGGATGAAGGTTTGTCTCCCTGATACCTGATATGGGCATGTTAGGAGGGAAGGGAAGAAGGACAGACAGTTACTGGAGACTTCTGTTAGGTACGTCAACGTCTAAATTCATTTATACCTCCTTGTAGGGTTGCGTGTCCAGAATTACATACAGCATGAATTGTCCTGTTTTGGGGTGTAGTGGCTCTTGTTTGAAGGTTTGGAGTCATAGGAACATGACAGCAGCATTCAATGAAGCATCTTTCTCACGTGATTTATACCTGACTTTAAAAGCCGATGCGGTGCCATTCAAGCCTCTTGTCTTTGCACTGACAGGGCCGCTTTGCCAAGGAGCTCAGTGAATCGGTGGCCAGAGGAATGAACCTTCCATGGAATAATGCAGAAGGAATGTGTAGGTGTGTGCACACGTTCTCCCCAGGGGGCACGTGGCAGGCAGTGGCAGCTCCAGGCGGGGCCGGGCAGCCTGGGTGAGCTGCACGTGCACCCGCCATGGTCTCAGCACCCTGCACGCCTCCCGGTGTTATCCAGGGTGTGCCGGGTCCTGCTGAAAATGCTTGTCCAAAGGGTTCTCCATGGGTTGACACACGGCTCTGGGCTTTCTGAGAAAGTGTTCCCTTGGTGTGATGTGGCACCCTGGTTACCTTGGTCTCTTCATTACAGCTTTGACTTCAGGGTGGAAGAAGGTGCATTTTTTTTCTTCTCTTTAGGATTTCTAGGATAGGGTAGATAGAGGACAAAAATTCTTGCCAGAAGGCCTCAATAGGTGTAGAAAAGGTAACCCAAACCATTCCTAACACATCTGACTGTTCACCTCTTTATTTATTGGACCCATTCTTGGACAGCACAGCAGCTTTTGCTCCCAGTACAGTATCAAGTCCAGTATAGTGAGGTCAGACTGGGGACGTTGCTTGTCAGGAACTGAAATTCTTCATGTCTTGTTGCTGGTTGTGTGACACATCTGATCGTTCTCTTTGAAGTGCAGTTTTAGATGTCATTCCTGCACGTGCCCCTCTCTCACATTAGACCCAGAGGCTGAGACTTTTGGTCTCTTGCTGCTTTGCCCGTGTTGTGGTAGCCTCCCACCACTGGTGCCTTACATCCTCCCAGAACCTGATGATGTACCGAGGCTGTCGAGGAACAGGAGGGTGTGTTTTGCCTGCTATAGGAAGAGATTAGAGTAGATCTCGTTACCTTGCCTGTCACTTCGGGACAGCGGTGATGAGGCAATAAAAAAAATCCCATAGCCATTGGTAGCAGCAAGGTAGATCAGTTACAGAAACAGCAACACGGAAGTGGCCTCCTAAATTAAAGTTGTGTTTCCATCACATTATACGAACCCTTAAGTGGTCCAGAACTACTACTCTGTCAGGTCTGCTGTAATTGTGACTCCATGTAGCTCATTAAATAAGACGTAGTGTCTTCTGTCCTACAGTCTAACCATGAAACCGTTTGATATATCCCCATCTTTTACTCTCCTTGGGAGAAAAGGAACTTGCTGTGAATAGTGTTTCCAGTGAAAGGGAGCAATATTTGTATGGATCTTTCTAGATGGCTCTGCTGTGACTCCAAGCTAAGGACAAGTGGAGGTCTCTCGTTCTCTTCTGGGGATTTAGCCTACTCTTTGGATGACTCCAGCTTCTTTCTCTGGGCGACTTTAAAGCATGACCCATAAAAGGATTGTTTTTCCTTTCATTGGGGATGCACTAGCTTGTACCAAATGGTAGGTATTATCCCAAAATATTTGCTCAAGGGGAAGCAACTCTCAGGCCCCCTGCAAGGATTTTGTCTCCTCATCTTCAAATTACACAGTTCAAATGCGCAGATAACGACACACGTAACGATGAGAAAATGTAAGTGTGACTGCAAAGAGTAACATTTAAAAATAATGATACACCTCTAACTAGGTCTTATAAAAGGAAGTCTTAAATAGCTCGAGAGAAACAGATGCTTTGGGGGACTTGCGGATAAAAATAGTGGCTTCCAATTTGCAACCAAAACAAAAATGTAGCCCCACTTAGTCACCCTCAACACGAGAAATTCCCCTGAAAGCCTTAGGGTCCAGAACTAAGTGTGTAAAGTACCTGGTACTACATCGGCAGTGATTTTCTTATAGTTTTGCCTCCTCTGCCTTGCCTTGCTAGTATTCGATTTTCTGTCCATTTTGATGCCTTGGAAATACCCTGTCTAACTGGGCCTGGAGGTTTATATGATGGCTGTCTACTTGTCTGAGACCCGTGGGTTCTGTTTTCCTTGGAAAAATGCTCAAGTTTTGTCCAGGCTAAGTACACATGGCTGTCTGCTCCATGGCCACTACGGCTTTTGGCTGGAGCGGTGCAGGTGTTGTCGGTGCAACAACCTCCTTTTGAAGGAAAAACATCTTAAACCTCATTTTGGCCGTTTTTATGTGCGTGGACCTCAACATTGGTGTCCTGCAGGTACTTGGGAGCTGCATTGTTGGGCTTAGAGCACCTACCTGTACAAAGGAAGCTTGGGAAAGGGAAGTGTTTCTTTTGTGTGCTTTCATTTAGCTCTACTATGTGAGAAGTAATATTTTTTTATGATGATTCTTATTTTTTCTTTACCTGCTATGGCAAAAGCCAAACCTTTCTCTTAACTGAGTAGTTTTAACTTGTTCCTTTGGTATTTTTGTTTCAGGTGGTTCTTCCCAAACAAAGACAAGCAGTCAGGTGAGTTTAATGTTTCCCTTTCCAGTAGATCTATGGAGTGAGAAATGATGAGTAGAAGCAATACTAGACACCTCTGAGTTTCAGGGAGTGATGTCCAGGATGGCTCTGTAGCCACCTGAGCACTAACCCACTGGGAGGCATTTTTCAAATACAAGATTTCATTCTCTGCCTTCTGTGTGGTGCCACGGATTCGCTTGCTTTAGAGCCCAATTTTAGTGATTAGAACTTCCTAACGTTCTCCTCTGTTAGTAATGCCCTCACACTGTCATTTGGAGCTGAAAGGAAAGCACGCTGCCAGAATTGTCCCCACCGGGTGCCGTGATAATAGTCTTATGAGCGAGACTGTCGTTAGATTAAGTGGAAGATACCAGTAGAGTTGTTCTTGATGGCTGGCCTCTCCTTTCTCTGCATGATGCTCTGAGTCAAGCTATACTTTTTCTTTCAGCTCTCCATATTGTCCCTCCTTTAGGCCTTGTCAAGAGCATTAGTCACAGTTACCCACTTGGGTCTTACGCTGCAGCTGAGACAAAGCCCGTGGGATGTGTGGCTGTTCAACGCCCTCAGCCCCGCCGTGGCGTAGGGTTCGAGTTCCTCCTGTGGATACCAAGTTCTGGGGCAGGGAGTGAGCATTTGACTTCATGTGCCCAGCGCATGATGATGCTTCTCCTGGCTGGGGTGGCATTGTGGTGTGACAGCCACTGTGCTGAAGTGAAGGTGGGCACCACTCCCAGCTCTGGCATGGAAACCCTCTGAGGCTGAGAAATGGGGCTCGTTTCTCTCCTTTTGCTGGCCCCAGTATAAAGTGGAGATGATGCTCATTAGGGCAGTTTGGGATCCTCTTCTGGAATATTTTGCCTTCAGGTAAAGCCCTCAGCCAGACCTGAAAGCAGGGTAATGCTCTAGGACTAGCTCCAAGGCACAGCCCATGAAATTGGCTTTTCCTTTATGTGCTGCTGTTGAATTTGTAGATTACTGGATTCCTCATGTGAGGATTGAAATCCTTGTCTTGTGAAATGCGGTGTAGAAAACGAGCAAAAGGCGGGTGCTAAACAATTGTATCGAGCTGTCCGACGGTGGGAGAGGATTTGAGACTGTGTGAGATGGGAGGAGGGCTAAAAGAAAGAGATGTATTTCCTGCACCCAAATGACAAGGAACAGAGGAAAAAAAAAAAAAAAGAAACCCAAACCCCAAGTTTAATTTTGTCCCAGCCAAGGGCTGGTGCCGTGTCAGCTACTGAGGAATGGGTTGTGCTGTGCAGTTCTTCCACCAACGGTTCAGGCTTGAATTTAATCAGCCCCTTCCTAAAAGGAGAAGGTGAAAATATTATCTCTAAACGTACGGTCTAGGAACACGCACACCAGGGACTGGGAAAAAAAAAAAAAAAAAAGAAGAAAAGAAAAGTTTGTTTAATATGTATATATGACCCCACTGTGCTGAGAGAATGAGCTAGTCTGTGGCCCCGAATGTCTGGTGGCAGCGAGTGGGTCCGACATTGTTAGATCTGGCAGGGTTTCAGACATCTGCCAGGGGATGGATGGGGGATTTTGTTAGTGGGAGAAGTGGGAGAGAGAGAGAGAGATGAGCGAGAGAGACGCAAGAAAGCTCGGGGAGGCTTGCAGCTTTATATATATGCCTGGATAACACTTCCTCTTTAAAATTCCCTTACTAAGCTCGGTTCCTATATTTTATATTCAGCACGAAGGTTCCCGCCTCTCCCCCCCCCCCCTTCACCCCCCCACCTCAGCCCTCCCCACCCACCACCACCCTCTCTCCCTTTAACTTGTTAAGTTTGAAAGATGATATATACACACAGTTTGCTTTGCCAGTCAGCCCGTTTAAGGCCAAGATTAATGCAGTGCATTGGTGCAATCGTGCCGCAGTGGTGCGTGATCGGAATACGAGATGGAATATAGGGGGAAAGGCCAGAAATGTGCCTGGATGCTGAGTTTACACAAGTCTCCTTAGCAACTTGTCTGATTATTTTTTAAATTTATTTTATTTTATTTAATTTTTTTGCATGGGGGGGGGGATGTGCGCGCGTGGGAACGTTGTCCCAAATCGCCAGTGAATAACACGTTCCCTGAGTTTTGAAACAGCTTCGCTTGATGGTCTTGTTGTTTTTCCTTCTCTTTTGCCTTTTGTTAAATGAGTGGCTCAATTTTAATTTTTTTTTTTAATTTTTTTTTTTTAAATTCCCCCTGGAGGGAGGACGGTACAGGGAGAGACTCCGAAAGGGATGGCAGTGGGGGCTGGGGGTGGGGGCACAGTAATACTTTTCATTGTGACTTCTAGAGAGTTGGTTTCTTTCCAGTTGTTCACATCTCAGCATGTGGAATTATTGTGCTTTCTCCCGATTTGCCACAGAATTGGCAGTAGACTGACATTGTTAGTCATTTGAATTGTATTTGGATCTGGGCTGAATTTTTTTTTTTTTTAATTTATTTTTTTTTCCCCGTGTATTTATTTATTTCAAAACATTTTCTTTTATTTGCAAAATATGCACAATATATTTCCTAGTCTGTAAAATGGAGGAAAGGGGGGG
>JANVCC010000064.1:4005576-4040377 GCA_025345505.1 Todiramphus chloris collaris
TTCCCCTCCCTGTACAATCTTTTTTAGTTGCCTACTGAAGAAACCCCCGTCCCTCCCCGTAGAAGGGAGTGGCCTTTTAGTGATCAAGGTATGTTGGATATGTTGGGTTTTTTTTTCCTTCAGTTTGTGTGATACTTTATTAATAGCATGGGGCAAGAGAGAGGATGTAGGGTGGGGAGAGCAGGGGAGGAGGTGATGGTGGGTAGAGAAAGAGGAAGGAGTTATCCTCGAAGTGCTGTACCTTGAAATAACTCAAGGGAAAATAGTTGCTGCCTCACTTGAGTTGCTTTCAAAATCTTGCTGTGCGCTTTTACTTTTTCTTTTACTTCTATATCTTTTTTTTTTTAAAGCTTTCCAAGGGGAGGGGGTAAGGGAAAAGAAAAAAAAATAAAAAAAAAATTAAAAGAACAAAATTGTAAAGGCTTGATCTTGGCTTCTATACAAACAGATGTTGCCTGTCATTCCGTTGTTAAGCAGACAGCAGATTGGAGCAAGCAGCAGCAGTTTAGGGGGAACTGCAGCAGAACTCGAAAGTAGGAGATATATAGATATATAAATGCCTCTTTTTTTATATATATATATGGGTTTTTTTCTGCACAGAAATATTTTTTCCCCCTGGAATTATCTCTAATTACAGCATGCCTATTTTCTTTTCTTTTTATTTATTTATTCTTTTTTTTTTTTTAATTTTTTTTTTTCAGTTTCAGTGGGCAAAACAAATCCCAACCAAAATGGAAAAGCACTAGGAACTCGCACCCAAATCTTAGCAAAGCAGCTATCTTTCGGGGTGTTCTCGAGAGCTTTTCAGATTGCCTTTTTTTGGGTTTTTTTTGCAATTCTTTCTTCACATAGGAGAACATGTGTAGGAAAGGGGGTTCTGTTGGAAATGCTTAAGGCATTCTCGGTAAGTGAACGTTTGCAATGAATTAGGTCAGGGGTTCTGTTGTTTTTCTTGCTGCTCGCCCTGTTTCTGTTGGGTTTGCCCCGGAGTTCTTGCTGTACGTGGAATTGTGAAGGTTGAAGGCCTTTCTGTCTCCTTTCCAAGTTTTAGCAACGTTGCGAGAACAAGAATCACGTTGTTTATACAGTGGAAGTTCTAACGAAGCACCGACACGCTCCAGATCGTGTCTCTTTTGTGTTCTGCATGTGCTTGTGGGTTTCATTCCCCGCTTCTTTTTATGCTCTCGGGTTTTTTTTTTTTATTTCCCACTTCATTTTTAATGTCTGCTTTCCGATTTAGCCGTAGCCTGCTTGGGAGGAGAGGGAAAACAGCAAAACGTGGGGAGCTTTGAGCCGAAAGAGTTAAAAGTTTCTTGGCACAGGAGCAGCAGTTTAGCAACAGATCAATTCATTTAAATGAAAGAAATCACAGAGCGAGCCATCTGATTTTGAAATTTCACATCTTATGCTTCCACTTTAGAACAAAGCTTCTGTTTTTCTTTCCCCCTTCTTAATTCCCCTGCTTTTGTTTAAGGCTGTTGGTTTTCATAGAAACTCGAAGTTGTCTGTAGTCTGTCTCTCTTTGAAAATGTGAAATCCGGGGGTGTATTCCTCTCCTGCGAGTTACAGTTAGTTCTGCTGTAAAGTCAGCCGTAAACCTCTGCACATGTCACAGCTGGTGTCAGAGCTCTTTTCACCCCCCGATTATTGGACGTTTGAAACAGCTTCCATTTTCTGGCTGGCAGGCTGTGGAAACAGCCACCTATGTACTGCAAAAAAAAAATCAGTCGTCTCCAGCCACTCTGCCTAGCCTGGGTGCACCTCGTGTGCCCGGCACCGCTGACTCAAGGAACCGTGGCTGAAGGGGCAAGTTTCTTTACCCAGATAGGAAGTGTGTGTCCCTGCCACATCTGTGTCAAGAAGGAGTCGTTCAGACTGACGCTGTGTGTGTGTCTGATGGAAGTGGGGGTATCGTTCTGTACTTTATAATGTATATTGAGCATCAGCCAGAGTAATGCTTTCAATAGCTAGAGTCTGAGAACGGTCACAAGCAACTTTTTGTTGGATTTGCTCATTTAAATGCATTTAAGCCTCGGTAGCGGTCCCAACAGTTTTGTTGCTACATCAAGTAAAATAAAATAACTCATATACGGAGAAGTTGGGGATTAAAAGAAAAAAAAAAAAAAAGAAAAAATCATCTATTCCCACCTTCCTTATACACAATCTCTTAAAAAAAAAAAAAAAGAAAAAAGAAAAAAATAAAGTCGGTAGCTTACGATAAATGAATGTGTTGGATGAAAGAATTCGCAGCCCCGTACTGAATTTTGATGGAAGCTTTTTGCGCCGTGATGCTGAGTCTCTTCGCGGTGGCGTTGCGTCAAAAGAAAAGGCCGTGATGTTTGGGCATGGGTGAACTCCTATCAGAGGGAAGCAGCGACAGGGTGGGGTAGGAGTCCGTGCGCTGGGGGCGGGGGGGGGGGGGGGGGGGGGGGGGGGTGGGGGGGGAGAAGTATCAACCTCCACCTCTAATGTGACTACGGTCGATCGTAGGTCTGGATGTTTTTATTCTTTCCTTCTCTTACACTAGATCCCAACCGCGTTGTAGGAAAACGCCAGGATTCCGAGCGCGAGTCCGTCCCCCCCAATATTGGAACTATTTCTGTGGGTGTCGTTGTGGTTACATCACAGCGCGCTCCTTCCTCATCTCCATTCTTGTGCAAAATTCAAATAATTCCCCCCCCCCCTCCCCGATAGCAGCTGTGCATGGTTTTTTAAGTCGGTCTTTAACGTTGCGAAAGGAACAATAAAATGAAAGGCAAAACCGGCATCTTAAAACTTGGCAAGTGAAAGCAGCTTGGACTGGCAGCCAAGAATCCTGCTGTGGTGCAAAAAGAATAGCATCCACGAAGCCACCACAATCCGGGGTTTCTCTTCTTTTAACAATCGCATCGGCAGAGAGAAATAATTATTCCTTGTATCAGTGTTAAAAGAGTCAAAAAGCTTAAAATGCTTGCTTGGTGAACCTTCTCAAAACCAGGTAACGATCCTCCTATTTAATTCTGTTTTATCAAACTTTAATTGGATAAGGATCTATATGTGATAACTAATCAGTCTAAGAAGTTGATGCGTGTTACTAACTAGCAGGGATTGCATTTGCTATTGCAACCTCCACGTTGCTTTATGTTTCTTAGTCGCTTTTGTGGTAATAGAATTGGCAAAGTTCTTAAATGTTTGTGTTACAAGAAATGTTTTATTTCCATAGCTTTAACTCATTGTGTGGGTGAGGGCAAGAGTGGATTGATCCAAGGGGTAACGTGGAAAATAATATTTGAAAAAAAAATAATTAAAAATAAATAAATAAATAGGGATATTAGGGGGAGGGAGTAATTTCTCTCGTAGGACCTTGTCTGTTCCCTTTGCTTCTAAAGCTGTAGCTTCTGGGTATCTAAAGGTAGAATTCATTTCTTGAATATATGCCATGAAAATATCCATAAATATTTTGTCTTCCAGAATACGTTCCTTGAAGAGTTGGGCCTAGCAATATGGCAGCGCACGTTCAATAAGGAATCTTGTAAAATGCTGCTACTGAGGTAATTTGGTTTCTCATACGTTCTCTAGGCAGTATTTTCCTCTTCCTTATAATTGTTTATAATTGTAGCACAGAAATCTATTGATACAGGTATTTAAAACTAAGATAGAGTTTGTACATTAGTCTCTATGTAAGTGTGTGTGTGTATATATATATATGTATATGTATATGTACACTTATAGGCCTAAACAGATTTGGGTTAAAACTGGGGGGAAGGAGTGGAGGAAAAGAATGGGACTTATTTAGCAGTCATGTTTCTTATTTGCCTTATTTTTGAGGCAGAAGTATGAAATGGCTGCAAACAGCTTTTTACTCAGGCACACAATGCATTCCATAATGATCGATTTTCCTGGACAGGGCATTTATGCTTTGTGGTTTGCAAGAATACCACCCACAGACCAAAACCCACTTTGTGTCTTTAAAGACTTTATTTCTACATGTTTCCTTCTATATTCCTTTGGCTATAAATCTATAATATGCCAGTCTTATACTGGGTTAATGCTGATGAAAGTCTATTACTTTTTTGGCCGTCCCAGGTTCTGTTACCAAAGCCTTGTTGATCCCGTGATCATTGGCACGTTATAAAATTAATAGTATCCTTAGTCTAAGGCTATCACAACCCTTAATATAAATGTGATCCTTAACGTACAGGCTGAAACTTTTTTTATGTGTAATCTTAGCATTCTAAACAAATACAGTGTGAAGATGATTGATTTGTTTGCCTCTCATGGATTTTCTGCCACCAGTGTGTATGTTCATCAGGTTTTCAAAAGGTATAATAGCTGTGTGATTAATCAATGCAGGGAAATGGTTCAAAATGCAGATCTTGTTTAATTGATGGCTCTCGTTCAGCCTCCCTGAATATATCTGATATAAGTGAAATTTATCTTTTTTAAAAGCAGTGCTCATTAAGACAAACAAACAAAAAATTCAATTAAAAACCCCCTATCTTTCAAAAAGCAAGACGGTGTTCAGTTGCTGCTGCCTTTACCAGTTCATTGTCTCAAAAAGTGTCCATGAGTTTGTTTTCCAGAATGTATGAACAGGAGTAGGTTGGTTCCTAGATACTTATAATTTACAGCATACAGGTGCCACGACGTGAAATCTCTGCCACCAAGCTGCCGCTCTCCGGGGCTCACGGGAATGCCAAAGTGGTCGATCAGATTTATTTTTGGGGACCTGCTTTTGAGTGATTTATTTGGCAGCTATAGGTGCTTTTCTGGAGATAGCTGCTGCTGCTTTCTCTGTTTACTCCCATTCCTTTTTTTAACGAGTGAAGCTATGGCGAAGGATCCTAACGCTCGTTCTTCCCTTTTGTTTTGCAAAAGCCAATCAGGTAGCAAGGGAGAAGGAGGTGGTTGGCCAGAACTGCAGCAGAGATCAGCCCTCCTTTAGACAACTAAATAAAGGGCGTATTTGCTGTGTGGGTCAACACCTAACAGCTGCCTTCACAAGCACGTGACGTGCTCATAGAAGATCTGGTTCAGTTCTGTCTCTGAGAAGAGTTGCGATAATTCAGCAATAAAAAGCAGTTGCTGAAGTGCGTTGGGTGCCTGCAACTCCCATTCAGACCAGTCAGAATTGAGGACACGTGTCCTATACCACAAGGAGGTATGTACAGGCCACCCAAATGTTACATCTTGGTTTTCTTCAAGGAGTAGAACTATCCCAGTGGTTAGAAAATAGCTGTTATGGGGGGAAAAAAGAGTCTGAAAAGTAGGAAAACCTAGTAAAAATATAACCTCCACACAGTCTGTGTCTTCAGTGAGATGATTACTTTTTTCCTGTCTCATACGAAATAAAAAAAAGAAGTATTCCTTTGCCAGCAGAGACATGCAAATGAGCTTACCTTCATATACATACATTAATCTAAAGAATATTTTGGTCAAAATGAATGTACTCATAAAGAGAACGCTCTGTCTCGTGCGCTGTTGCATTATGGCATGAGAGTGACGTGCAAAAAGTCTGGTGGAAAAATTCCTTGCCATTGTAAGAAATACTGGTACATGCGGCAGCAACGCTACCGAATCCTAACATTCTGCCTACCGGGCCCTGTTAGAAGGGTCAAAAGACAGTTTGAATTTTAATCTGAGGTTCCCTGGACTAAATGAGCTTTGTAGTTGGAGGGCTGGGGTTATTTTTGGTAGGGTAACATTTGTTATATTCCGTTTGCAGTCCGGTTCCAAAGGAGTGCACAATACGTGTGTTTGTGCATGATGTGACTCTGTTCTGTCTGCAGGACCACGTGCTCCCTGACCCAGTGCCTTGACCGCTGCACAATTATTGCAGGGCTGGAGCTTTCTGTATGCTGGGGGCTCCTAAATTGCATTTAGGCTCCAGCAGAAAAGTTGTCCCGAGTTTTCAAAGATGCTGAACCCCTGCAGCTCCTGTTCTTGGCATGAATTTTGAGGGCTGAAAACTTTGGAAAAGCTGGACGCTTTTAAGGTAGGTATCGGAGGATAAGCGTAGGAATCTAAACTTAGATGATCAATTTAGATAACCTTTGGACAGATGGCAAAAGTTTAACATCTCTCTTGCTGGATGGAACAGGAGTTTCTTGTAACCCGGCCCAAGCAGTAATTCCAATAAAGGAAAATTGTATTTTTTTTTTTTTAATTGCATACTTACCAGGCTGGAAAGGTTGAAGTGATTTATTTTAAGAACCTACACAAGAAGTGGGGGAACTTTCTAAAAGCATCTAGATAGAAAAATTCTTTTCCAAGTGTTAACTGTTTCATTTTATAGAGGGTAATATTAGCTTGCATTAATATAGTTTATCTTCTGAAGAGAAGAAGTAGAGAGTGAAAATTTGGTGACACTTTAAGCAACAATTAATCTCACAGGTTTTGTTCACCCGTTCTAACGGGGAGCTTACAGCCAGATTGCTTTTCAGCCTAATGCCCCACCAGTTGCCCACCCAATAAAGTTTCATTAATGGGAAATGTTAGTTATGCAGGAAAGAAAACTTGGAAACTTCGGGGGGAAGGAGGGGACGTTTCTTGCTTGCAGTGGCAAAACTTTGCACCACAACTGTTTTTTCCAAACTCGTTAGAAAACTCTTAAAGGAGTTTTATATTTGTCATATTCGAAAGCAATGCAGTGAGAGAGCAGAGAGCTGGAGTTAGGGGAAATTCCTAAATTGTTTAGCAGAGAGAAAGGAATACTTTTTTTTTCTTTAAAAAAAAAAGAGAATTTAAATAGAACCCCAGACCAGTAATGAATTCTCTGAAAGTTAAAACAACCCTTACGCAGTTGTTTCTTCTGCCTGCTTTAACCCCGCTGCCAGAATGGAAACAGGACAGCTTTTGGTGGGGTGGGGGCACACACATGTACTGCAGCTCTGACTACGTACAAAACCTCTGCTGTTTGAGAATTTGCTACCCTCTGTGTTAGTGCTATACCTCCAGTGTTGGCTGTTAACTCTTCAGTACTGTGTAACCCATCAGTAATTCTGTCCAGCGGAGTACTTAGGAGAAAGAAACCCAGATGTGCTTTATTTTGTTTATTTAAAAATTTATTTCGTTTTTGCTGATTTATTTTTTTTTTCCAAAGGGTTACGTGGGAGTGAAGGAAACTGTAGCAACAGAACTTGGGCTATAGGAAACTCAGTAAGCAACTCTCCCCCCCCATCCCCCAAAGGAAGGGGTATAAGGTGCTGAGGAGAATGAAGGCTGCTGCTTACTAACAGCTCTGAAATTTCATTTGCAGAAATGTTTTTCCTCTCTATATACAAAATCTAAACCCAAACCTAGCAAATTACAGAAGAGATTCCTGCCTGTTGCCACAAACCCGTAGATCCGAACTTGTGGTCATATTCCACACAAGCTTGTATCTATAGGTATGTGTCTGTCTGGCAAGTGCACAAAGCGATGTGTTTATGCATTTAAACCGACAATGTTCAATTTTGCTGTTTGTATCTTTCCTCTAATGCCTCCTTCCCTCCTCCCTTCTTCTTCTTCTTTTTATTTTTTTTAAAGAAATATAAAATTAGATCTGCAAATCTTGTCCTGCAATTATCATATCAGTTTTCAGCTTTGGTTAGTGTTAAAATACACTCAGGCAACCCAGCAACTCATTTGTGCTGGAGTAAAATGGGGCAGGGGAGTTATTTGACATCAGACTGGAGAAATGAAATCTCAGCTACGTGGGGCACAGGTCTGGCTATGGGGATGTGGTAGGGAGTGTTCTTAGGCTGTTTAATTCTGTGGTTCTTGGGAAGCAGGTAAAAGTGTTTCATTGGTACAGTGAAGTGGATCCATTCTTTCTTTGCTCAGCGGTGGCAAGTTGTGAGAGAAACAGATGCTTCTTTTCACTTTTATATCAAATAACTTCGAATCCCTGGGTACACTGCAGGCCTGCAGCTCTGTAACAGTGAGAGTATTGGCCCTCCAACTCCTATTCTCTCTCAGAAATTAGTTTATTGTAAGATCCCATTCCTTCCAAGCTCATGGTATTTGTGTCTTTTAAAATAACTAATTTTTAAGGGAAATTAATCATGCTGTAAACTCCAAAGAATGGGTAGAGCTGGAAAAACCCCACCGTATAAGCAGGCAGTATAAGTTATGAAAGAGGAGCAATTACTTTTGAAGAAGTCATTTTTTTAAAACTCCAAATGCAGATTCTATATGAAAATAATTAGGCTGTAAACTCAAAAGTAAAGTCTGACTGTTTCTTTCCAGCAGCTTTCAGTGTTAATTCTACCAAAGATTTGGTCTGCATTTCCACTTTTAAATTTCTCTGGTTTTGAACTTGGCTGGTTTGACTCACACTGCTGCTGTCCAAAAAAAAAGTAGTTGTTTTTTTTTTTCCCCTCCTTGCTGGATTTCCAGGGTTTTCTCTGTGTTTTCTATTTACTATAGAAGCATGAAATGATGCAAAGAAAGCTCCTGCTAATAAAATTTAAATCTAACTACTCTTTTTTTTCCCCGTGAATTGAAACTAGCTTTTATAAAAGAAAACAAAATGCACAGCTTGGCATTCCCTGTGACCATGCATTCGGGTACAGGATCTGGTGGTCAATATTTCCCGCCTGCGTGTATAGGAAATGAAGGTATAAAAGCTGCAGGGCAGAAGATGCATGGGTTCTGCAAGAAGCTTTGCTGCTAGACTGTGTCTGTAGGGCAGCCTGGCTGTTCAGGTGTGTGCTCCCCTTGCTACGAGGCACTGCCCAGAATATGGACCTTGAATTGAGATCTACTTTGGGATGTGGTGCTGGTTTGTGAATCCACTGTAGGGGATGTTGTTTCGTCCACAGTGGAATGAATAGGGTATCATCATGGGCTGTGAGACTAACAGGATGAGATCAAACCTGGTTGTGGCAGTGCAAACTGTTTTTCCCAGAGGAGCTGTTAATATTCTGCTGGGTTTTGTTGGGTTTTTTTAAACGCTGCGAATATTCACTGCATTAGATTTCTATGGTTCTGGCTATAAAGGAAGTATTGGCTCATTTAGTCTAACCTCCAAAGAGAAATGAGCTGGTCAGACCCAGTTCCCAATATAATGTGTGTTTCTTCACGGTAGTCTCTTCTCTGTAAAGCTGTTTGGAGACATCAAGCTTCTGGCAGAATATGCTGAGAAAAGCCTGGAATTTGTCATGGATGTTTCTAGAGGCTGGCACTTCAGGTGACATTGCTTTGAGAGTGCCAAAAGCCCATGGCAGGGGAATTGGGCAGATGTGTCGCAAAATGAGATAACACAGTTGAGTTTGAAAGCATATTTTGGTTTAGGCAATCAATATTTGAATCAAAGAGGAGGAAAGGGGAAGCAGATTTATGTTTTTTTTCTGTAAAATATTTTAGCATAGTTTCTCACTACGGTGGGACCTGCTAATCAATATCCAAAGCCAACTTTTCTTTTTGTTTTCCTCGTGGTGAGGAGCCTCGATCTAAGCAGGGTTGGACGCTTAGAAAGCAAACTTTAGAAAGGTGCCGTTGGCAATGGGGCTAAGGCACAGACCCTGTGCTGCTGCGAGGAGAACAGTCGCATTATATTCTGAGGCTAAGCTTGTTTTCTGGCTCCTTCTGGTTTTCTGGTCCTTGGCAAAGGAAAAAGGGTAGCTGTGCCACTGCGTGGGCACGCCTGACGTGAACTTGGAGACACTGTGGCCTCTGCTTTACGGGACAGGGTAAACACACCCAAGGAAGCCTCTTGAATGCTGTTGTCTTCTGAGGAAGAGGTGCAGCAGCGCGGCAGCAGAGGGGATGCCAGCGTGGGCATAGGTAGAGTCAGCGCTTCTGTCGGCGATGCCAGTGTGGCCAGGGTTTCTGCCACGATAGGCTGTGCCATCTGGGGCTCTGTATCGAAGCGCGCTCGTGCTCTACCTGTTTGCTTGATGTTGCTAAGGCTGCACACTCCGAGCCAAAGTTAGTACTTGCGATGGCCCAGCTCCAACTTCTGCCCTCCTGCCACTAGCTCATGGGCCTTTCCCTGGCCCTCCTTCTCCTCTTCCTTTTTCTTCAATTTTAAAATTTATTTTGGTTTGTTTCTTGGTAAGCTACTCCCAGTTCTTTTCAAGTATAGCCTCTCATAATCTCCCCCACCTTTTTGTTTTTCAGCTCAGCCTTTTGAAAAGAACTGTATTGCATTTTCAGTGTTAATTTGTTTTTCTTTTTGGTTGGTTGTATTTCTTTTTGGTTGGTTGTATTTCTTTTTGGTTGGTTGTATTTATCTTCCATTGGTTGTATTTCTCTTTGGTTGGTTGTATTTCTCTTCTGTTGGTTGCATTTCTCTTCCATTGGTTGTATTTCTCTTCTGTTGGTTGTATTTCTCTTCCGTTGGTTGTATTTCTCTTCCATTGGTTGTATTTCTCTTCCGTTGGTTGTATCTCTCCTTCGTTGGTTGTATTTCTCCTTCGTTGGCTGTATTTCTCCTTTGTTGGTTGTATTTCTCCTTCATTGGTTGTATTTCACTGCACTTTATTAAGTTTTAGAGTGAAACTGGCACCTGACAAAATGATGTGAAGGACCTTGAAATGTGTCTTCCGTTTAGGATGGGAAAAACTCTAATTCGAGTCTGTGGAGCTTCTACCTGCACGTTTCCTATGAATCTTTTTCCTCACCTTGTCGATGAGGAGCTTACATTTATGCAGCAGCTTGGACCCAAGTGGCATTCGGAGTGCAGAGAGGTCTCTTCATCTGTCACTGAGGCACAGCAACCACATAACATTGCACAGACAGCGCTGCAAAATCTCTAAGGGCAGGAAGGTCTGATACTTCACCCAGTTTGATGCTGGGGGTGAACTTAAAGAAATAGAAGGCCGTTACTGTAGCTGAAAAAGAACCAGAGCACCTGCACATAGAAAGCATCAGGAAGGCCTTGGGGACATGAAAAAAATCCCAATATTCTCTCCAAAAATGGCTACCTTAATTTATGCAGTCCCTTTCCCTAGCAATAGGCAGAGTCATTGCTTTAGTACCTCCCAAGAGGAAGAAGATGCCTCCTGCAGAACTACGTGGCTGTATCTGCATCTGGGGAGGGTTTGCTATAATTGCCTTTCATGTGGCCAGTTACAGTTTAAGCCAGAAGCAGTACTTCTTGTCTGAAGAAGCAAACCACAGATTTTCCAAAGCAAACTCCTCATTTTTATTTATTTAATTATTTATTTATCCTTTTAATTTCAGAAGATGTAAATCACGTCTTTCTCACTCAAAAGGCCATTTCTCATTTCTGTTCCTGCCATTTTTCACTGAAAGCACCTGTAAAGTCCCTTGCAGACAAGCGTGTTGCACGGTATCCACCAGGGTATGAAAATCATTAAATTTGTGCTCTCCCCCTTTCCCCAGTCTCGTCTGGTGCAGAGCACAGTGAGCCCTTGTCAGCAGAGGAGCACACAATAGCATTCGGATAATTAGAATAGCCATATGCAGTGGCAAATGGGATTCGTGGTAAGCAGAATGTAATTGTGTACCCTGGAATTTGAACCATATCCAAATACTCTTATTCAGATAATCAAATCTGGTTAAACTCCTAAAAGGCAGATAAATAACTATTTCAGCAATCTGATTTTTTTTTTTTCCCCCTCTTTATTTACTTCTAATCAGTAAGGGAGAAAAGGAGAGGATGTTCTTAGGGAAGGAATCCAAGACTAAGTGAGACACCTGCTCTTGAGCCAGGATGTCCCCATAACTTAGAAGCATTACATAAGTACTGTTAGCCACAGTGGTCTGAAGGAGGAGGAGAGGGGATGTGCTCCAGCTGGACTGCAGAGCCTTTGGTTGTCGATGTGCAGTGTCATGATGAAATACAGCCCCACCAGGCCACCTTGGAATCATAGAATCATAGAATGGTAGGGGTTGGAAGGGACCTCTGAAGATCGTCAGGTCCAGCCCCACAGCAGGATCACCCAGGGCAGCCCACACAGGAACAGATCCAGGAGGGTCTTGAAAGTCTCCAGAGAAGGAGACTCCACAGCCTCTCTGGGCAGCCTGGGCCAGGCTCTGGCACTCTCACCGTGAAGATGTTTTTCCTCACGTTAAGGTGGAACTTCCTGTGTTTCAGCTTGTGACCATTACCTCTTGTCCTATCCCAGGGCACCACTGAAAAGAGACTGGCCCCTTCTACTTGACCCCCACCCTGCAGAAGTAGCACCAAGGTTTGGCATGGCATCCTGGCAATCACCTATGTTCCTGTACTTTTCAGTGCGCATGTGAAACCAGCCTTGGCTTTGGGTCCTTACTGTGCTGTGCAGGATCTTGAGAAAGAGCATTCAACCTGTGCTCGCTGAGCTTCACACCAAAAGCAGAAGGCACGGCTCTACCACAGAGCAGGCCCAGGCTAAGCAAAAAAAACTGGGTTTTGGGGTCATTTAGAGTCATCAGCCTTGCAGCCCTTGCTAGCTAGTCCTATCTTGCCCACCGGCATCCCTGATCCACACCTAGACCCAGCACAGAGCAGCAATGTCGTGTGTTGTCTAACCCAGAGCTGATGCTGTGCTCCAGCTGCTGACAAAAAACTCTGTGTGGTTCAGGAGTGAGAGCGTGGCTACCCTTCCCCTAAAAAGCACCAGATACTGAAATGCAATATTGAGTAAATCTTTGGATTGCTGTAACTCTTGCTAAGAGTTAAGGCAGACACCATTTCTGTAATGTGTTGAAAAATGTTGGAGAGCTTTCAAAATATTTACTTGCTCTGGATTTCAGCTGAGCCCAGATGAGACTTTTTTCCTTATTTTGCAGACTCTTGAAGTTCCAGCCCTGCTTAGCCTGTCTGCCAGTCTTCTAGGAGAGCTCTCTGAGCTAGAGTAAGCCTTTGAACCTCTTGAGGTTCTTCATCACAACCAAAACGTAATAACAGCATTTCATCAAGTAAAGCTGAATGAGTGAGATGACCAGGAATCGTTTCCATTGTAAAGTCTCTTCTGTCTGAGGTTTATGAGAGTCAGCTGTAAAAAAGATCACTCCAGGCTGAAATTCAGCAAACAAGATTTCAGACCTCAAACTGGAACAATATCATTTGTGGGTTTTGGTATTTATTTTTTTTCTCAATGACTTAAGGAAATATGTTTGCTTCATGAGTATTTTTGGCTTTCCACCCCCTCCTTGTCTAGCCCTGCAGTAGCCTGCCTGGGATCTGAAAGTGAAGGTGGGTTCTTCCATCTTCTACATCATTCATAGCAATGAAGATTCAGAGCCAAATCTCAGCCGATGATTTTGCTGATGATAATAGCAAAACAGAATTCAGCTTTCTTGACCACATCTGTACTGAATTCCCATTGCTGGAATCCTTACTGCCTTGTTCGTATCTGTACAGTCAACAGGAGTGGTCTGTAAATGTACACAAAGTCTGGTATAGCTGCAGGGAATTAATACATGAGTCACTGTTTACAGAGTCATTATTTGGGAATATTCTGCCCTCTAAAACCCTGCCTTTCTGTGGATCATGACTGAATTGCTGCTTTGCATTGAAGCATGTTTTAAAAGAATGGGATATTCCCACCATTCAGTCCTCAAAAATCAGTTCGGGGTTTGAACTGTCTCCTCATTCATGGGGAAATTAAATATAAATTTGAATTTGTGTAGTGTAGGGGAAGCAGGTTTCTGAATTCCTCACTCGACTGAAGTCTGTGAAGGGAACAGTAAAATGTGTGATGCTTCTGCACAACTTCCTAGTCTAGACTAAAGCTTGCACCTTGATCTAGTATCTTCAGAGATCAGTGCCACAGACTGTTGTTAACTCCAGAGATGGAAACCCTACTTCTGTCTGGGAAGAACTGCTCCCTGCAATGACATTTCCTCTCCAGTTGAAAGCAAGTGTTCCCTGAACACGAGCTCCCTTGTCTCTGTGGTAAGACAGCAGTCTTTTTCACATTTACATCAGCCACTGTATTTCAGAAATCAGAGGGTTACACGAAATTAAAGGGCACACTTTTTTTATTACATTGTTGCTTGAAGCTAAAACGAGCTGGGCTGGGACAGAGATTTCCTTTTATCCACAGGAGTGTGAAATAATTTCTGTAATGCTGAAGAAGCAAGAGGCCTAAAAGGGTTCAGGAGCAATAGGTGCTGGGGCGCGTGAACTCGTATAGGAACACACAGCTCTACATGTGAGATGTATACTACAATATTCAACAGGAACTTTGATGATGTCAATACATATCGTAATTGAACCTTGTCATTAAACTACATACTTACCCTAATTATATAATTATGTATGATTGTACTCATCGAGTAAAGACATAATTGACAAAAAAAAAAAATCACCAGAAAATAAACATGGAGATTTGTGCCAACGGAAGAAAGTGTCCTATGAGACTCACTAGTGATGTGAATCTCCTGCTCTCCTCCCAAAAGAAGTGTTTGCAGGACATAGCTAGTTACCAAAGAGCCAGGCACTGAGAGATGTGAAGCTGCAGAAGTGATGGTAATTAGATGACTCCTGTTTTAATATTTGATCTCGATCTCTAAACTCAGTATTTCATGTCAGTAATAGCAGCAGATATTCTAATTGGTGGAATGACTAGATGCATGGCAATTTTTTTTTCTGCTTGAAATTACAGTTCCTCGGGGATGCAAATACACTTTCATCTGTCCAAGCTTCATCTGAGCTTAAAGCAGTGGGGACAAAATACCTGTAATTCTGAAGCCAAACCCTCATAAATGGGGAAAAAAATTACCAGGATAATCTGTGCAGAAGGCTGTGAAGGTGTCTAAGAATTGACCAGAGGGTGAGCTAGGTATCAGACCCTGGGACAGAAACTGCTGTAGTGTTTAGAAGGTATCTTAGAGTCTCTTTGCATCAGTCTTTAAGGCGAGTACAGGTTGCATACCGGTCCACAAAAAGACTTGCTTATTGCCATCACATTTGTGCAGAGAAGTGCTGGCATATGTGGGAACTTGGATGAGAATATTTCCTCAGTGAGGACCTTCTCCTGGCAGTTTGTGCTTGGACACTGCCGTGGCACCTTGGAGCAGGTCTTGGTGCTTGCAGTGGAAGCATGTGTGTGCCAAGAGGGGCACAGCTCCCGGGCTCAATATAGCGACGGGGGAGGGAGCGAGAATGCTCCTTGAATGAGTGCCAGCACGGAGCTGACAGCTCAAGGATTTGTAAATGTGGTGATGAAGAGAAAGTTGAAGTTGTGATGGAAGAGCAGCAAGGAGAGGTGGCGAGTCATGAACAAAACAGTCACCGTGGCATTTGCCAACCTGAGAAAAATTCAGGTTATTTAGGCGCAAGTTGAGAGTAAGGAATTTTTTGGTAAGGATTTTTCCATTGTAATATGTCTATGAAAGGACCTTTCCTGACTTGAGGACACAGATGAAACAAGACACTTTTTCTCCACTTTCCATTTTAGAGCAAATTATTGGAGAGTTTTTTGCTCAGCTCTGCTTCTAACTACCTGCTCTGCAGGGGATGCTGCTGTTAGTGCAATGGTGATGTTAACTGAACTTTCCTTAACTGAACTTGTCAGATACAGATAATTTTTAAAGTGTTTTGAATTATATAATATCTAACATACGTAACAAGATTGAGACGCAGGAAGATACTTCCCAAGATGAGTAGTAGAAAAAATGAGTAGCCATATGATGCAGAAATGGTTTTGTTTATAGCTGCAGAATATGAAACAGGACATTTTCAAAGTCTGAAGAGGGGTTATGTCTCCTCCATCTCGCAGAAATTACATGGGCCTTGAGATGTTCCATCACCCTGAATGAGCACAGAGGTTCATTGGCTTCCATAGAGCTACATTAGTTACATCACTGGATTTCATGTCAGAGGACAGATGTTCAGTGCACAAAAATGATGATGCGTCAAGGAATTGGGTTGGTTTCAGGATGCTTTTAGGCAGCAGTAAAGCTCCTGGTTAGAGTACAGGGCCAGAGAGCTGTGGTTTCCTTATCCAGATTTGTGGTTGGATCCTTGTTCTCTCTAATGAAGTGATTCACTGTTAGGGTGCTGTACCGTGCTGTTAACTAAAATAATATGTTGTATTTCCACAGAGCCTATCAGGTCAACGTAAACTTTACTGAATGTGGAGTGGCATTAGAAATGCACTGATACCATCAAGACCATGTACATTTAAACCTTGCAGAAAGATTGGTGGGTGGGTTTGGTTCTGTTTTGTTTTGTTTTGTTTGGGGATTTGTTTTGTTTTGTTTTTCAAATACTCTTCTGCTGTTGCAAGCTGAATTCTGAAGAGTGGTACGATTTCTCACCTTCTGCCGTTATTTCTAAGTCAAGCTTTGAATTTAAAGGTAGGGCACTGGCTTTTTTCATAACCAGCAATGCTACTTTATCCTCAGAAAATAGAAACAGCCAAGATGCCATCTATTCAGCACAGCTCAGCATTTGTTCATAGGGTCTGATTCCCTTGTAATCCCCTTCCAGCATGGAGTGGCTGTGCCTGATGATGCATTCACCTGAGAGGCAGGATCTTGGGACTGATTTCAGTTCCACTATCTGCAGTAGCGTATTTTAAGATGCTAATCCCTATTTGTAAGCCATAATAAATAGGCAGCATACTGCTTTAAGTAATACCTTGGTGGGTAGTGGGAATGAGTCACAATGATAACATCCTGGTTGTTTGACTGTGAACTAATACGAGTTAAAAATGTAACGCGTTCCTCGTTAAGGGAGCACCATCTTATTCTGAATGCTGAGAGAAGCTCAGTGTTGCATTTCTAAAATCGTTAATCTTAACAAGGGATTGATGCAGAGGTAAAATTGACTTAAAACTTTCCACCCTTTCCGCAGTTCTTCTCTAATCCCACTTCTGCAGTCATCCTTTAAACATTCAGGGGCCGAGATGTACGTTCCAAGGTCAACGCTATACGTGTTCAAAAAAGCAAAAGACGTGTTAGGAAAAGTTTCATCTTAAACCTTCTTTAAGTGCTTAAAAAAAAAACTTAAAAAAATGTATGTGTGTATTCTGTGCTGTAGTGCAGATGCATCTGTTTTGGAGGGGGAAAAGTATTTTTTTTGACCAGGGACAAAATTCCTTCACGTGTGAAAAGTGACCATGAACTTATCTATATCTAGCAGTAATAACCATGGTTTATTGTGTCTTACCTGTTAACATATGCAGTGTGGGGAGCTGCATTTGGTGTCTTTTCACCAGCAAAGCATTTATTACTTCTAAATTAGTGCACGGAGAACTTTGAGGCCTTTTTTTAACTAGAAACCCTGACATTATGTCGGCCGTGAAGTGGTGGGTAGCTTTCAGCATTTTTGACTGCATGCATCCAGGTTGAGGTAGTAGGTTGTATAGTTTAGAATTACACCAAGGGAGATAACTGTACAACCTCCTAGCTTTCCTTGGGTCTTGCACAGAACGGCGTGATGAGCGACCATAATTCCTCAGCAATGTTTGCTCGGGACACGTGGAAGAGAAAAGAGCAGGTAAGATGAGCTGGAAAATCCTTTTATTTTCTTCTGCCTCTCTAGAACTTCAGAAACGTTCATTCTCTTGGCATTTTTTCTTTTTTTCTTTTTTTTTTTTTCACCTCTTGGTGCTATATTATTGAGTATTTAGCAAATTCAGTGGACTAGTAATGCTTGCCTTCCTTTATTAACATTCAAGCAGCGCAATGTGTAACATTCCTAAAAAGCACCATGGCAACCTATCAGTGTTATTGCCTTCGCGGTCAGCAATCCGAAGTCTCCAAAGGTAACGTGAAAAACATCCTGACTGGTTATCTGCTGCTGAGATGTGTAAGCAGGTTTCCCTTTCCACGAGTCTTTGGCGGGTTGGGTTAGTTCTACGCTTAGGAGTTAAACAAGGCTGTGCCCTGTAGCAGTATGAGACCTGGCACACTCATTGTCTCTCAGGAAGCGTAGGAGGCTGGTGCTGATGCTGCCAGATAAAGCCTGTAAGGGGTTTTGTGAAAGTACCTAAATCTACACAGTCCTCGGGAGAGCTGCACTTAGGGAATATCCATCAGTGATTACAGTCAGCTAAAACGGTGATTCTTCAGGGTTTTTTCCCCCCCCCAAGGCTAGTACAGTCAGGAGGGTGAAAGGCTGATGCTCCTGGACGCATCCAATAGAGGTGGTTTGCTTCTCCCTCCCAGCAGTCTGGATTAAGGAGAATGGACACATGGCCAGCCAGCAATTCTGGGCAAAATCCACATTTCTAACATGTCTTGAGTGTATAAAATGCAAGGAGTACACCAAATATACCTAGCTGCTATTGAAATCTACGGGTTTATTTGCCCAAGTATTTGAGGCCTGAAAATCCCTCTGAAAAACTCTGGGATTTTTCTGGTAAACGCTAGAGTCAAGATCTTCACCTTGGCAGTGTGCAGGGCTCAGGTCCCTGGGCAGCTTGGATGAAGATGGTGGCTGTAACGCATGAGCAGACACCAGAACCTGAGCTTTGTTATCTCTTTTGTCTGTATATATGACTTGTCTGTATATATGACTTGTCTGTATATATGACTAACTCTGGCAACAGTTTTTGAGCTCCCAGAAAGGAGAGACTGTTTGCTAGTGGGTGAACTTTCTAAGTGAATAAAAGTAGAGGGCAGGCACAGAGTTCATTGTGTTAGGATGATCTAAATGTGTGAAAATGATAACAATATTTTGAGGTATCTAAATAATCCAGATTTTTATTATTTTCTCGTAAAATAGCACTTAAAAACTCCTCTATCTGCAAATCCTTGCTTGCTGCGTGCAAAGAGAAGCTGCTGGTTTTGCAAGTGTTACCCAGTGCTCAACTATTAGTTATTCAAAGACTGGATTAGTGGGATTTAATTTCATCTCATTTTCAAAGAGGTTATAGATATCGCTAGCATGGTTTATAACTCTGCAGTTCCTTAGGACAAGGCAAGTATCCAGGCTAACACAACGCTGCTTCTGTTTCGTGAAGGTGCATGCATGAAACGCATGCAGGTAGTTAAAAAAAACAACCAAAAAAAAAAAAAAAAAAGGAATCTCTTTGGCACATTTTAGGCACTACCTTATTTCCCCCCGATAAATCTTTTTGCAGATGGAAGTGCAAATTTCCAGCTGTAAATCCACAACGTGCATTGACTCACATCCAATGCAGAGCTGGTCCATAAGGGTTGATTTTTTTTTTTTTAACCTATTTGGTGCTTCTCTAGGAATAGCTTTATGAATGGATGGTAATAACTCCCAAATAAGAACAGTCCCTATTCTTTTTTTTTTTTTTTTTTGGTGTTAGTATTTTAGGTCTGCTTTGCAAAGGTACAAGGGAACTTCATAAGGTTTAAAAATAGGGGTTGTTTATACTAACGCACGCATTTATGGCTACCAAACTTAACTTTATGTTAAGTAGATTAATGATATGGTATGTAAAGCAAATTACCTTCTTGCTCCAAAGAACAGGGAATAATAAAAAGGAGAATGGTCAATGGTACATTGCAGTTGACAATGAAGTTAATTCAATGTGCACATTTTTCTTCTGAACAAAATAGCATTCCAGCTCTCCCCCTGACGAGAGGAATGTATTGTCAATTAATTAGACTTCCATCATATGTCCTCGGATGCCCTTCTATCATATGCCTTCCATATGTCCTTATGTCATATGCCTTCCATATGCCCTCTGTGTAATTAAGCTTCTATCATATGGCTTCTATCATATGCCATTTAAATAGACTTCCAGGAGAACACGGCAGTGTTACAATTATGGACCTTTTGCAATGAGTGAAGGAACAACTCATGAGCTGTAGATTAAAAGAAGAGGAAGCGAAAGGAAGGTGGCTCATCCTGAACAGTTCCTTAAATCGCCAGTTTTGTTTCTCTCAGCTTGGTCAATGAATGGACAAAAGTGTCCTATTTTCTTTGTTTTCCATTACTGTTCCATTCCTAGTTTTTATTCAGTTAAGCCAGAGATAGCAACTGGTTTTCAGAGAACATTTCCACTGGAATGTAAAATGAAAAAGAAACAAGCCACCTCCCAGAAAATTGTTTGTCCTGTGATAATGCAATGTAAACTTTGATCTTATTTTTGTCCCCTGAAGTCTGTAACATAAAGCAATGTACTAGAAATACCATGGTGAGAGAATTAATGAAAATGAGATGGTACGCTTTACTTAAGCACACATCCCCATTCTCCCATATGGACAATGGGTGCAGATAGTATTGTGCTTTTCTTGGCATGGTGATTTCTTGGTAGAGTGTCTTAATGTACAAGAATATGTAGTGAAATGGATTCCAAATTTACTATGACTTATTAAGGATAAAGACCAAAAATAGGCACTGATGCTTATATACGTAATGAAAAAAACTGCAAGCATGTGAGGAATGATGAGGTCTTGGAATGGTTTCCAATAAAAAGACAGCTAGTGTGCTCATTTGCCTTATGTACACCCGTGTATCTGTGCCTTCTTCTGAGACTGTTTTCTAATCCAAATCAGATTTGATAGAGGAGCAGTGACTTCTGAGACTATTCTGTTCCAGGAAGCTTTACAGAAATTACAGAAATCACAGCCATATATCCAGCAATCAGGAAGAAGACTGAAAGGACAAAGAGAAGGTAAAGCAGAGCCTTATGTGCTGAGGTGTTCAAACTATAAAATGGAGAGCAGTTTGTAGCATATGGCAGTTTACCTGGATTACCTGCATTGAATGAAGTCATGAGAACAGTTCAAACAGATTTGCACTGGCTGGTAACCAGCGTGTCCCTGAAGACACTAGTTGCTAGAGCATGCTAAAACCCATACCATCATGACTTCACTGCTATTTTTATGTGCTCTGCCTAGATTAAGCTAGAATTTACCCAACAATAGCCCTATAATTTGCTGCGTAGGCACACTGCTAGCCCCTATTTGTTACGTAGATAGATACAATCCTGAAAGATAGGTGACAGGTCTTATTTTAGCTTAATCTTTGTGTTTTCAACTCAATTCTCATTAAAAAAAAAACAAACAAACCCACACACACAAAATAGAACCAGTCCATCTGCAAGCTCTAAGTCATTAGGGAAATCATGTAGTGATCCTGCACCATCATTGGGTCGCTGTACCACAGTAGTAACCTGCATGTGAAGGGAAGCCTTTAAGCCCCTTGAAGTGTACCACTGAAATCATCTGTCAAGAATAACTACTCAAGTGTTATGTTCAGAATTTTTTTACTTGATTTTTTTTTTCTGGTTTGCTGGGCAGCAAAAAAATACTTGCAATAGTGCACCATGGCAACTTCTGCTTCTGTGTTTCCACATGGCTATGATACTTGTGAAAGGTGGCAGCTCAACAGCCTTGAAGAACGAGGAGCTCACTTATCCACAAAACTGAGGATGCCTGATGGCTCATGACCTCCTAAGTGTCTTCTAACGATTCTGTTGTGCTGCCTCCCAGTTCTCCTTGGAGAGGGCCAGCCTGTGAGAGTGAGAAAGCTGAGGCGAGGGCTGTTTCCTGGGACCTGAACGTTGCTCCTGTGGCAAGGAGGCTGAAACTCAGAAACTTTCACCATTAGAGGCATTTTTGTGTGGGTGTTTTGTTTTTTTTCTTTTTTTTTTTTTTTTAGAAAACAATGCGTTTCATCTATTTCCACACCCAGCTGAAACTATGCTGCAACACTTCTGCTGCTAAATCAGATGCATTAAGTACAGTCAAATTTGTACATAAAAGTTTTGTAAGAACTGGGATGAAATAGAAAGGAATGCCAGAATGACTCATTGTTTAATGAATAAGGCCCTAAGTGTTCTATTGATGCCATTTATAAATCTGTATAAAATGTATAGAATTCATGTCATAACTGGAATTCCAAGCACAGCAACCTTGTGAGCTAAATTATGATGATGATAGGGTACTGCACCAATTAATATGAATTCTAACACTCTTCTGCTTGAAAGCTGCTCAGCCAGTTAAAAATAAGACAATTTCATTACACAGATTCAAAGCCCCCAGACCTCAGAAATGCTGCTACTCTCTCCTTTTGAAACGGTAAATTACCTAAGAAGGAAGATCTTTTTGTGTGTGTTAAGAGTCAAAAAGTATAACCTATAAGGGAAACAGATGTCCTTCCAATTAGATGTAGATATTGATTACAATGCACAGTGCAATTGGAAAGTAAAAGAATTAGCTCATATAGACCAGCTCAATATTTGGAACTTCTCTATTGGAAATGAGTACTCGATGAGGCCAGAGCAGGGATCTGAACACACATCTCTTCTTGACTAACTCTTTCCTCCTCGTTTTACTTTTCCCTGTCCATAGCTTGGTGGCTTAGATGTGAAACCAGGTGAAATTCAACATTTCCAGCGTGAGTTTTTGAGTTAAGTTCTATATCCAATCTGACTTCAGTCAGAGACAAACTCATGTATGGGTGGTGCTGGGCTACCAGGATTTAACCTTGCATTAAAAGCTTCCAGTCTAAACTGGAACAGAAAGGAAATCTGATGTTTGGAAATTTCCCTTAGCAGAGGGAAAAGATCCAAAACTCCGAAAGATCCAAAATGTTTTATCTAGGGGGGAAAAAAAACCTAACAACCTCCTTTTTTCTTTCCATCTTTTTTAAACAAGGCAAAATTTCTAGTTGCCCTAACTCCTACCACTGATGCTCCAGGCAGTTCCACTTGCATATATTTAGATTTACATATTCAAAATATAAAATGTATTCTCCCTGAGCAAATAATTTTTTTTCCACGCAGTAGGGTGAAATTAGCCTCTGTGCAATGTCATGGCCCTGTTTCTTGGTTAAATAAGTTCAAGAATCAGGTTTCTGGGGCAGATATGGAAAGATATTGAAATTCTGCATTCTGTGTTACACGGTGGCTCCTCCTTACCACCACCTCTCCCTGCTTCTTTAATTCACAGACAACAGCTTCCTCTCCAGTTAGGTGATCTGAGGTGTACAGCAACTGAAATACCACTGGCTAAAAATGTTCCAAGCATTTATTTTCCAGCTGCTACTGCTGCTAAGGATGTAGTCACTTACCTGTAGGGGAAGAGGAGAAGGTAGGGTCTTACTGGTGGCTTCAGGAGACCTGCTGGAGCAGCTCCCTGGCTCCTCCCAGCCACCTCTCCAAGGACAACCACTTTTTCAGTAAAAAATCTCACCACACTCAAGATCCCTTCTAAGAACTGTTTAAGAGCAGTGTAGGTATAGCCAGTAGAGAGTCCTTGAGTCCTGTTTTCCATCTAGGTTCTTGTTAGGTTCCCACGTTCGGGTAGCCAGGTTACTGTGTCGTTCTGCAGAGGAGCAAATGCTGTGGTGCAGGGTTCTCCCTTTCCCCTTTCAGGTCATGGAGGATAGATCTGCTTCACGTGTGAGTCACCCTGCTGCCACTTTGCCTTCCACCTTTTGCCAAGGTCTGATGAGAAGGCTGTGATTTCTCTGAGAGTGTCTTTGTTCCAGGTGTGACACACGGCTCATAGGGTTTCATTATGGCTTTCATAATGTATTAACAAAATGTCAGCATCAAGTCATTCATAATTAACAGTGACTTGTAAATGTCATGTCTAACAATTGGAGTGTAAGAGTGTTTTTGTGAATGGGCCACTTTTACACATGCAACTGTCAGTGTCCAAAAAAGCCATAACCACTCTGGCAAATGCTTGGCAAAGACAGATTTTTAATTATTTTTTTTTCTCCCCCCCCTATTGTTTACTCCTTATTGAATTTTTGATAGGCAACTAGACCTCATTGCCTGTTGTTCCTAGATCTAGTACAGATATAAAGCCCAAGCCATGAATGGAAGCTTTTATGAACATTTTAGGGCTTGATCCTATTATAAATGTGGAGAGGATAAACCCCTGCACAGTACTGGTGTGAAATTTGTATGAGCACTGCTATATTTTTAGGACCAAAGACAGTAAGGTGTGTGGCACAGGAGCTGTACCACCAAATCTGAGGAAAGGAGGAGTGGCTCAAAAAGGTGCCTGCAGAATTGGTCCCAAGCAGGGATATATCTGAAATTAATACACTGTTCCCTTTAGAAAAGAAAAACAAACTGATATTATAAGGAGAAGGAAGAATGAGGAGGTAGACTGAGAAATTCTCGTAGTTTCACAAAGTGAATGCAAGGGGACATGCAGTGAAATTAAACAGTGACAAACTGAAAATGTTTTAAAAAGCAATTCTTTTCCACCAGTATTTAATTAAAAAAATGAACCTAATTGCTTTTAGAAGTTAATGGGAAGTTTGCAAGTCTAGAACAGATTAGATACTTAACGTTTTTAATAAGCATAGACAGCATTATAGTAATTCATCGTAATAACTTTAGAACTGAGTTTAGACATCATGTTTCAGGGTTTAGAGAACTGAGTTTAGACATCATGTTTCAAGGCTCAGGGTGAAGTGCAGCAACTCAAGACCAGGAAAAGAACAGTGGGAAGAACAGCTCTTGGCTGTGGTTGCAGCAGCTCAGGTCAGTACTAGATTTGGGGTCACTGCAGTCAGTTCCCTGAAGAGTGTATGCAGACCCTTTGTATTCCTTAGCTTAAGTGAGATTTAAGGAATTGTTGGAAATAGCAGGTCAAACCCATTCCCGGCTTAATGCCACTGATGTGGCTTTATTTTAAAGTTTGTTTTTCTTGCGTTTGAAGTGGCCTCTCATCTCTTCCAACGAGGAACAGCAGTTGCGGCATCAGTGAGTGGTTTGCAGTAGTGGTGTTTGCAGTCTGTCAGATGCCACAGCTTCCCCTTGGCTTTCCGTTTCCTTTCCTAAATGAGGTTGTTAGACTTGGAGGACAGGATTTTAAAAAAAAAATAAATAAATAATAAAAAAAAAAATTAAAAAAATGAGGAAGAGTAGGAAAAAGAGGAAGGAAATGGGGAGGGGAGAAGGCAAGGCATGATTGCTCTCTGCTACGCATCTTGTGGTTTGAGTTGGTTTTGGAAATTGCCCTTTGAAAGCTTTTGAAATGTGAAAGGAGAACTTAGAAGCTCCCTGAAACATTTCAGTCACGTGTTTCCCCTTCGTTTGCGTGTGAGAATAGTTATAGAATGAGCAGTTAAACAATGTAGGTCTTAGTGGAAAAAAAAACCACTGGCTACTCCTTACTGTGTTAGGACTGATGTAATTAGGCTGCTGAGCCATCTCTGTTGGTAGGGTTCTAGGGTAGAAGTCACTGGTCAGCAATCTATAACCACAGCGCTGTAGTAAATCCTGAGTTGGTGGCTGCATTTCATAAAGTGACTACCTGGGACTTCACATCAGAATTAAAGAGCTGTACTCTCTCCTTCTTCTTCGGTAGGACGAGATCCACGCTTCGCTGCTGGAATTTCTAGTGTAAAGGGTTCTGTGATGCTTTGTTTTGTTTCTGTTCCAATAGAGGGGCGATTTTTAATTGCAGAACACGTATCCCCAATCTCTTTTCACAGCGTGTGCAGCCTCTAAGGGGCTGTGTATTTTAGAAGAGGTGAGGATCTCATAGGATATTCTGACTTGGTGCTGTCTAACGTTTTAAATATATATATAAATATATATCTCTGTATATTTGTTCATCACGTGCCTGTGAAGTAGCAAATTGCAAACCAACAGTGACTAATGAGTTGAAAAGCCAGAAAAGGTTATCTGGAGCAAAGAGAAGCATGTGATAACTTCTTAGACTAATCGGATGCAAGGTGAAAGCCTAACAGACAGTCTGTGTGCAGTGAGTCAATCCTGCACCAAAACTGAACCAAGAAGTTCTGAGGGGTGCCTAGGAATGATCCAGTGGAGCCTGAGTGCAGGGATGTGGGGGGCTCAGGGGGGGTGGTTGTGTCAGCTCTCGGGAACAAGGTGCTCTCAATCCATACTGAAGTGAAGGGTTAAATGTCGGGTCCGTAAATTAGTGCTAGGAATTAAGAACGAGTACTTGGCACCTGAAATCACAGGGAGGCTTTTTCTGTGCAATAAGAAAGCCTCTTCAGATTATTTAAAGCATGCTTCTCTTGCGTGTTAAAGCCAGGGGAAGCTGTGCAAGTGAGATGGGCCGTTTTTTGTTCTTGGTTAGTAACAACTTAGTTCACAAAGATGACAACAGGATTTTTCTCTTTGTCCTGCCATGGCTTTAAAAGGAGTTAGATCCTGGTGTACGTTGCAAAGAAAATTCTTCCAGTTGCCATTTACCATGAATCCTACTGTGAAACCTCGGTTATAGAATCATGTTGTTTAGTCACCTTGAAGTCTGTTAGTTAGTTTACAGCCAAGCTCTATAGGCAGTGGGGCTCCAGCTTATCTTTAGCAGCATCCCTCAAGCAGTGCCTTCAGACCCATAGAGATGGTGAATTTTGATGTCACCATTCACATTTTTCTTTCCTTCTTGTGTGACACGGGCCTGAGACTTCGATGGTAATTTGCTAGTGTAGCAAGAGGACAGAAGGAAATCTCTCCTTTTTCCTGGGTAGCTGAGGGAGGTTTAAAAACTCCACACAGGACAGAATTCACTTGGGAAGTTCAGAGCCTGTAAAGCGGCTCCCTTACTTGCTGCGAAGCTCTTGGTCTGCCTCGTGCCACATTGCATTATATATCAGCGCAGCCTTTGCATTATATATTAACACAGGTTTGTCCTCAGATACCCTACCGTGGAGAAGGCCTTTTTTAAAATCTTTAATAGGGCATTAGAGCAATTTGCCTGTGATTTAGTTTTAAGTGGGCAAGGAGAGTGGTGACAAACGAAGCTGGGAGGCCCTAAAATTCTTTGAATGCTCCATGTTTTCCTGGAACTGTTGGGAAAAGGCTGCCAGAAAGGTCTTGGCAGGTTTTCTAGGTGGCTGGCCAAGTCTGAAGCAAATATGGATAGTTAATAGGCTAACGCAGCTCTGGTTCCAAGTCCAAACGTATATAACATACGTTTTTATTTAAGAAGTCCCACCGCACGGAGGAGCAAATGTAGTGGTAATATATCTTCCTAGAAGAAAATAGCAAGGGGAAAAAAACCCACTGTCATCTTGTAATGACAAAGTAAAGGATCTTTTGCCCTTACTTTTTAGGGACTTGAGCCGTCAGTAGGAAATCAAACTGGTAGACAGGCAGTGGCTTTCCCATGAGGGCCTCATATTAATCAGGAATGGCTTATATAGCAATAGTTGGTGTTGAAGAAAAAAGCCAGAAGTTGTTCAAAGAATAGATTTCCGTTGCTAGATTGACTTTTTGTTGTTACTATGCAAGTAATTAAAAAATGGCAATTAAGCAGGGAAGTGATCGAATAATGACTTGGGACCTGCTGCTGCGGTTGGGTCCATGTGGACAGCCCGTTGTACCGTGGAGTGCAGGACAAATTGTAAGAGATAAGTGCTGCTACTGAATCATCCCGGTTACAGTCTGGTTTGGAAGAAGTTTCTCCGTGCATCAAGGTCAGAATCATGGTTCTCCATGGTCACAGACACCCGGGGAATAGGTGTTTCCTGTCATGACTGGCAGGAGTTTTTACTGGGAAACATGAGTTTGGATTTCTCGGAGACACCAGGTGAGTTAGCTTGGTAATTTAAAATCACCTCCACTGTGAGGGATTCTTGTTTATATTCAGCTCATGGGGCCTTTCTTGTTTTATTATTAATGGGGTGAAGACTGTGCACGGGCTCTACCATTAATTTATTTTTTATTAAGCCATTGGTGCAGACCCTGAAGTTCTGCTACAGACTCCCTGTGGCATCCGGGATGAGTGAGTTTGTTTGTTTGTTTTCATTCAGTGTCTATAAAATAGAGGTCCTGGTTCCTCATAAGGAGTGTTGTGAAGACAGAGGGACTGATCACACGTGAATTGTTCAGAGGCAGGCATGTTGCATGTCAAGCTGGAGTTGCAGGTGAGCATCCTGAGTATCTCTGTGAAGGCACGTTTCATACGGACTGCCTCCACGCTGACACATTCATTAGCTGTACAGAGTTAAACCAGACAACGTTTATAACCTAGTACTACTTCTATACAAACAAAACCAACGTGAAGAGGTCGTTATTGCACTTTAAAAATCCTAATTAAAGCGTGTCCTTTGTTATCGTAAGAAGTTATCTGCTGTTCAGATTGTTCTGTTTCCTTCAGTTTGTATCTCATAAAAAATGTTCCGCTGTCTTTCTGCATCACGAAAACAACTAAATTTAAGTTTAGGGTGTACTAGAGCCTGCACTGCAACGTTAAGTGATGCAGAAGGATGGACTGGCACCAGGACAGGGGAGACTGGCTGCTGCGCTCGCATCCCGCTGCTATTTCTGGCATGCAGAGACTGAGCAGTGTCTGCTGGGCCAAACGTAAGTCCTCAGAGGTTACTGCATCGCCTTCACACTCTGACATTCATTCTGTCTGTCATATACCTCTTGATATGTGGCTTTCTAATTTTCAATACGCTCTCAACACCAGTGAAGCAACTGCAAAGAAGTTACTGTACATCAAGACCTTTGTGTCTGGTTTCACAAGAGGTAAGGACTATTAGACTTGCGTTCAGACTTCCCCTGTGTTCAAGTGCCCAAGCCTGTTATTTCTTTGACAGCAATACCTAAATGGCTTGGCGTCCTGTAGATACCCTGTGAGAAGACTCCCTGTCCCCAGGAGCTTGCAGTCTAAATAGATAAGGCAGGCAGAAGAGGAAAGACAAAGAGATGGAGAGACTTGCCCAAGCCACTTAGCACATCGAGCGGCAGGACTGGGAATAGGAAGAGGTTTTTTGCATTCTCACCACTGATTTGGGATTCCTCTGGCTGGTTCGGTGCCAGCTCCTGCCTGTCCCTGCCTTGGGCCCACCACCCAGCTGCAGAAAACACTTTGGTGTCCTGTCTTTTGGGTTAATTCTTAAGCAGTGGCTGAAACGAGTTTGGTTCTGTTTTTTCTTTTCTTGAGAGAAATATGCCCTCATGTGTTGTTTAACTTTTTATTTTAATTGTGTCTGTTGCAGACTGTAGCTGGAGTACTAGAAAACTCAGTGCTGGTATAAAATGCTAAGAGTCTGACAGGAGGTCTGGGAGATATTTAAGGATGACAGTGGTTTGCAGTTCTTCAGGTCCCAAATCTCTCAGGGCTCTTTATAAACATTAATTACAGCTCAGAGTCACAACTCCTTTCTCACGTGCAATAGTTACATTACCTGTTTCTGTTGGTTTTATGTTGGGAAGAATTGGAAATGGGCTGCAGGACTGAGGGTCCACAGTGATTCACGGAGGAGATGGGAATAGATCTGTGGACCACAGGCAGCAGCCCTCCGATCTCTGGATTACAGTCTCTCTTTTACAGAGGGACCCTAGCACTTCTCTCATCTTGAAATATCATTTGTTCTAGCTCTGCTTGTAGTTGCATGGATTTCTAATTTTAATTTAATTTTCTACTTTTCCTGCCAGGTCAGATTCCCAAAATGTCCTTAAACTTTATACATGTCTCTGAAATGGAAGGTTCAGCAGTTTAGATTCTAATTGAACAGCCTCAACAACATTTTTACTGGGTTTTTCAGAAAAAAAAAAAAAAAAAAAGAATTGTTCGAGGAAAACCCATCTTTTTCATACAACAATTCTATTGAAATTTCCAGTATTTTTTTTAAAAACGCTAAATGTTGTTCAGACAAAGTTTTTGTAGCAACCTTGTAGGTTAACATGCTAATATAGCTCCATCACTTAGTCACTGAAATATTTCAGAATTTGACAGGCTTTCAATATGAAGCCTCAGATCTTAATAAATTATGTCACCAGCTCAAAGCAGGTGAGATTTATCTGGAATTTTAGTATGGTTCTTGGAGCTTTCATTATGTTATAACTGAATTGGGTTTTATTGGAAACTTTTGGTGGACCTGAAACCACGTGAAATACGAGGGCTTTCAGGTGCTTTATGTGATATGGAAATGGAAAATCATTCAAGAGTAGATGTAATACCTTTCTTTTTTTTTTTGCATGGCTTCATCCACATAAAATGCAAGTTTCACCTTGAGTTTCAGAGTTTGGTTAAATCTGGTATGTATGGGAGAACTCGTGGGTAAGGGCAGATTGTTAACTCCCCGTAGACAGAACGCACACAGCTGTAGGTGCTGCCTTCCCACTTCTCATATTCATTCGTTGCTGCTCAATGAATTAATCTCTACAACCCTTCTTTTCAAATCCCTCTGTTACATCAATTGGCCTCTTGTTGAACTCTTCCCATTTCCCTAAACTTGGTTTCCAGTCAGGGCACCAAATGGTGCAGTACTCCAGGACCTTTCACCAGGCTCTGTTCACCAGGAGGTGAGCAGCACACTGCCTCTTTTTGCTTTTTCCTTGTTTTACTCGCTTGGGATTGAATTGTTTTATGGCTTTCTCACCTTATTATTTCAACTGTTCTCCGTTTATCCAGGAATTGATATAGTTGGAGATCAAAGATCTTAGAGAAAACCTGTTAGCAGAACTGGGGGATGGAGAAAAGATACAACAACTCCTTTTTAAGCTGTGTTGCTGTCAGGATAGTGCTTGGGTGAGGTCATTTGCTAACGTACGCCTCGCTGGGTTTGGAGGTGAAAGTTGGTGGGTGAGTCAGATTAAAAGGAATTGTTGGTGATGAAAGGGAATTTACATGATCTTCATCCACACTCCATCCTCTCTGTTGACTAACAGGGTATCAAAGGAGGATAACAAAAGTAATCTGGACATAGCAGCTTTCTTCCAGGGACCTCCAAACACTCCGAGGACACGGTAAGCATTGTAGTGATGGTTCTGCATTATGGGCAAGCAAGGTAAAAAGAGGTGAAGTGATTTGATCACTGACTTGCTGTGGAATTGGGCAATGCTATACAGAACAGTGAGGTTCAAATTACAAGTTTTTGGTTGTCAAACTCTTCACTTTGATAGAGCACTGTTCTGGTAATGCCCAGATCATGACACCTTTGCCCAACTTTGCTTTCCATGAATGTGCCTCACTCTACGTAGCGTTTGTACCTTTCATCACGTTGTTAGAATTCTTTTTATTAGTAAATACTTTTTACTCTGCTGAAGACATCTTATACATTTGTAAACTGTTCTCATATATTGTCATATATGCTGTCTATATAGCTGAGATATAACTGGTATTTTAATGATGTTTCCTAAATGATCTCACTATAGTTTGCTGTGAACTTGCTGACTTGTATCAAAAAGGCCTTAAGGTTTTATACTTAATGCTTCAGTCCCTACAGCATCCTGCCTGGCTGAGCATCCCTTCTCCTGTGTGTCTCCTATGTGTCTCCTATGTGTCTTTGCCTTTGAATTGCTAATTCCACTTGGTCTCAGAAAAAATAGTAGGTGTTTGTCTTTGGTTGCTGCTGTAACAGTGCACCTGCCAAGGTCTCTTCTTCCTTTGAACCTGTCTCCATGATTAAACTCATTCTTCCTTTCTGTTTTCCAGCTTCTCTCTGCAAACTTCCTCTCACTCCATTTCTGCAAGAGCCTTTCCTGCAAAGTAGGTCCCTAAGAGGATTAGTTAAGGGAATACCAATTTATTTACACCCACCTCAGCACGGTGGCAGCCAAATGTTGTAAGTTACTGGATTGTTAAATGGCCTGTAGCAGATGAAAGAAGCTTCAGTCTTCTGGAGCATTTTAGAGTGGACAAGTGTCTACCTCACACCTGCTCTGAACTTATCCCCATTTCTGGCATTTGTGGGGTTTTTTTTTTCCTTCTTAGCCTGTTCCCCTTGGTAATATGAACAGACACTAAGTGGACTGCAGAGACTTGGTCCCTTTTTAAATATGAGAACAATTTTAGGGCCTCTTTCAGTCGCACTTATTTCACTCCAATAAAACCAGAAGAAAAGCGAAATATGAGGATTCGTGGAAACCCCTCAAACTTCCTTTGTTTAAGTTTCAAATTCCTGGTGGTCACAGTGCCAGGTGATGTTGCCATTTGTGTTTTTTGCTGTAGTGCCTCACTTGAATGACCCCAAAGCAGCAAGCTAAGTTAAATACATAGCTATGATCAAAAGAGAACGACACCTCTATTTTTTTTGTACCAGCCTGGAGGCCCTTAGGTTGTGGAATTTGAGTCTTTGAAAAACAAGGTTACTGGACTCTATTAAATGAAGTGTCCGGATGTTAGTGATGATTCATAAAAGCAATTAAAAAAAGAAAGTGCTTTTCCACTGAGCATAATGTCCTGGTTTGAAGATGGCCTTAAGTGTGTGTGTAATGCTGTAAATAGTGGTCAGTGGATAGTGACCACTGTGTTTAAGATTATGGATCCATTTCCAGCATAACACTTCTTTTTGTCTAGTTCTGATGATAAAAAAAAAAATATTTATTTTTTGGTAGTTGAATCTTCCTTATTTAGTGTCAACTTGCAAAACAGTTCCCATCTCTTCCTCCTCCTTAAATCTGTGAAAACAAAATCAACTGAGCATATAATATTTTCCATGGGAGAAAAGTGTTTTTTGCAATGTAAATATTGGAGATCCCAGATGATTGAAGTCCATCATATAGAACTTTTGGATTCCCCCCCCTCAGTACTACTACTCTTGCATTTCAGCCCCGACCTTCCACAAACACACAACGCCTCATTTGTACAGCTTTCAAAGCGATTTTTCTAGAAGCAAGACTGAACTGGGTGAAAACGTGACTAGGGTTATTGTTGTACACAAAGATCCAGCAGCCCGGCCACGTTACCTAAGCAAGAAGTAAACCCTGAGGCACGCTCTACAAGCTTCTTCCTACACGGCTTTTCAAGTCGCCTCAACCAACCTGTTAGCTCTTAGTGGGGGCTGTTCAGGCTCTGCCACTGCCGTTCTGGAGCAGACACTTCCAGTCTTACCAGCTTCTGCAAGTGGTTGCCTCTCGCTTCTCCTGGGGGCCTGTCCATATTCCAAAGCTGGGCCTTCAATTTGCTTTGCCCTCACATACTGCCCTTGGTGAGCGCACGCAGATATGCTAAGGGAAGCAAAATAGTTTACTGATTTATCATGGATCATTAGGTGGAGTAACTATTCTTAAAACATCACCAGTATAGATACAATAATTAGAGATGTGCTTTTGTTAACATTGCCAGCCTCTACCCTCTTGTACAGTACCCTTGGGTACTAAATAATTACCCACTTTGTGTGGTTATCTAGCTCACTAATTACCCACAAAAATTGGGGTCAGGTGTTAACTGCTTGAAATAAGTATCCTCCAAAGACTCGGTTAAATTGTATAAAGAAATTATGTGTTTGCAACAAAACTTAAAAAAAAAAAACAAAAAAAAACCCCAAACATTTTTTTTGTGGAAGGAAGATAAGGGAATGCAAAAAAGACAATGGATGTAGGTTGTTCTGTGTGATGGCAAAATCTTGCACGCTGCTGTGATGGTGAGGGAATCTGTACGGGGAGTGAAAGGATGGTTGGCAGATACAGTCTCTCTAATCCAGTCTACTTTTCCCAAAGATTAGATCCTTCAGTACACAGGGTTTGATTCTTCCCCTATCTAGGCTGGTGTCAATCAGGATTATGTTGGTATAAATAAGAAAATTTGTATCCATGGATTCCTGAACTGACTTCACTGTATAATCCCACCTCTTCTGTCACCCAGGGACTTCTGCATTGCACCCAATAATTTAATTATGTGTTGTATATTTATTTCCCTATGCTTATTTCAGTTGTTTCCAACTCTGTATGCATGCAGAATTTAATTCTAAGGTTGCTGCTCATAAAATGTAGCTTGCTTTGAGTAATAATTTAATTCCTGTGTTCAGGGAGTTACCCCAGTGAGTCAAAGATTTCTAGATAGCCCCACCCTCCCCAACTTCCCGAACACTTACACTGCAGTCACTTTTCTCTTTGCCAGACCCACACAAGATGTCTAACTAGCCAAAATCCCAAGAGGCAGCTTCTCCTGCCTCCCCCGTTTTAGCCCCAGAAAACGAGGAAATAAAGCCACAGAAGCCCTAAAGCCCTTGAAATACCTGGCACGTGTAACAGAGGGATATTTAATAGACCGTCTTCCTAACCTGGTTTCTTGCATAGGTGCTCTCTGTCTTCCATACAAAGGAAGCGGGTTTCAGTGGGAGCTGAGAAGGTGTTTCTGAAAATCCCAGTATGCACCCATTGGGGTCTTTAGATACCCTGGTACCTTTCAGTCCCGAGCATCTGGGCAGCACACAGCGTGACAAAGAAACTGTCGCCTTTATTTCCGCATTCTGCGTTAGGTGCTGCTTCTCCTTTATAGCGAGTACCACCTTCTGTTCCCACCAGCACCTTTTGACGCCTGTGCAGAGTCAGGTATCGGGTACGAACAGCCCCACTTCCCAGCCCCATTGCTCAGGCAACCGTGGGGCTCAGGTAAGGCCCCCCAGGGCGAGGGGTGTGCTCTGTCTCGGGAGCATACCTGGCTCTGCATTGTGCAGCGCATCTCTGGAAAACGCAGGGATCAGCCTCATAAAGCACAATGCAGATTTAGTCGTCATCTTTGTCTCTTCCTCCCCCCCCCCCCCCCCCCCCCGCTCCGCTCCCCGCTGATGTTAACTGTCTGTATTATTATTTATTGTTATCAAGGGATTTGGTTTGATCAATGAAGTGTATATGCGTCTGACGGACATTCGGAGAGGAAATGCTTGGAGAATGAGTAACATGTCTGCAGTGGAGGGTGTGTGTGAGGGAGAGAGAGGGAGCATCGGTACTAGAAACATTGACTGATGAGTTCATTTTAAAATCCAAGGGCATATAGCTGGTAAATTAGCACATATTGCAAATATAGTCTGGTGCGAGAGGCAGCAGTGCTACCATTGAGCGGAGGGGTGGGTGGGGGGTGGGGGTCGGGGAGAGAAGAGGAGATTGTCAGCTCTAAAGTCATCACGGGCATGAGCCAGGCAGTCTGCCTGCCTCAATGCAGACGTGGGGCGTGCGATTTCCACGGGCGGCTGCGGGCTGCAGTGTGGCGGAGGGGGGGGGGGGGAGCGGGGGGGAAACCGAGATAGCAGCGGTGGATTTTATTGTTTTAAAATCCAGATCGAGACAGAGGGATGCTAGACGAAGGGCTGCAGTCCCACCACTTCCCCCCCCCCCCC
>JANVCC010000064.1:4040777-4052782 GCA_025345505.1 Todiramphus chloris collaris
AAAAAAAAAAAAAAAAAAAAAAGATTTGAGTTCCTGGACGAGGAAGGACTTTGGTGAATGGGCTCAGACTCCTGAGGTGAGAAAAGGACGGAGTGAATGATGATGATGATGATGATGATGATTCCGTAATGGTGCCTGTTACCGCTGCCCCCGGCCGTGCGGGGCCGGGAGCGCCGGGGCGCGGAGCCGGGCTGGCCGCCCAGCGGGGCCGGGGCCGGGGCCGGGACGGAGGGACCTGCTTTCGGCAGCGCCGGGCGAGGAGCGGCGGGTATTCTGCATTTTTAAACTCGGGCCCTCCGGTACGTTTCGGCTTCTCCCCGTTTATGCCGCTGGGCCTAAAGCGGCTCCAGAGATGGGTGGAGGGTGCAGATCCATATTATTTATTTGGGGGGGGGGGGGGGGGGTAGGGGGGGTGGGAAGGGGAGGAAAGGGAGGGAGGGAGGGAAGGGGAGAAGAGCGGAGAGAAGGAGGTGGCAAGCTGGGGACGAAATCCTGCTCTCGGTTATGGCCGGCGTAAATTTCCATTGGCTGGGGTTGCACAAGGTGCTCGGAGAGGAGTCGGTGCAGGATGGAGTCCCTTTTGTGTGTGTGTGTGTCTGTGTGTGTGCGTGCACGGTGCTCGGGGACCCTCCTCTCCCGGGGAAGCGGGTTTTTCTCCAGGTTTTCCTTTGAAAGCCCGGCCGGCGGCTGGCAGGGGAGGGTGGCCGGGCTGCGGCGGAGCTGCCCGCGCCCTCCCTCCGCCCTCCCGCTGACAGTCTGGGGCTCGCTCTGGCATCGGGCTGGCCCTGGCTCCAGCCGCCCCCAGCTGATGCGGGAGTTCGGAGCGGGCCGCAGCTTGCAGACCCCCAGCCCCGTCGCTTAATAATAATAATAATAATAATAATAATAATAGCAGCAGCAGCGTTGGTGGGAGAGCGGAGGGAGGAGGGCGGCTAGGCGAGGAGCTGCGGAGGAATTTGGTTCCTTTTCCCCCCTTCTCTTTTCCTTGATATATTCCCTTAAAAAAAAAAAAAAAAAAAAAAAAAAAAAAAAAGATGTTTTAAAAATGCAAGCGGCTTGCCCAGCTGCACACACCCACCCTCGCCACCCTCCCCCGGCTTGCGCACACCGCACGCTCGCACTCGCTCGCTCGCCCGCGCTCGCTCGGGTGTCAAAACCCGCCGGGCACCCAGCCTGGTCCGGGCACTGCCCCAGCCCCTGCCCCTGCCCCGAGCCCGCCCGGGGGTCCCGCCCGCCCCCCCCCCCCCTCCCCCCCGCTTCCCCCCCCGCCTCCCCACCGCCGGGCTTTTCCCCCCTGCTCTTGGCGCTGAAGATCGGAGCCTCCCCCGCTTCCAAATGGTGAGTTTCTACCTGATTTTCTCGCAACTCGGGGTTTTTCTCCATCCCCGCCGGCCGCGGGGCTGGCGGAGGGGGCGGGGAGGCAGCGCCTTTATGCTGCTGCATGCTTTGTGCCAGGCGGCTGGAGGGAGAGCCTGCATATTCCTGCTCTTATTTCTGCATTCCTTTTCGTTGAAACAATGAAAATAATTCCGTCACTGCCCCAAACTTCCCTTTCTTTCTTCCTCCTCGTTATTTAAATGCGGAGACTTTTCATGTATTTGTCGCAAGCGACCTTGTTGGAAGCTGTAAGGAACCTGCCGCGCCTTGTCATTTTTGTATAAACGATTAAAAATGGAATGTATTCTCTCAACAGAGGGTCCTTAGAGAAGCTCTTTCCTTCCACCTGTGTGTCCTGTTTTGTAATCTTGAGCCATGAATTGAACTTGCCTGCTATTCTTTTCCTCTCTCTCCTTTTTATCTTTTATTTTTTGATCCTTGTTTTTTTCAAGAAATAGTTTGTTGCGCCCCTCTCAATCCCTGAGACCCTAACTTGTGATGTTTAGCTTTTAAATCCACGGGTTAGGCTCTTGGGAGCTGTGAGTTGTGCTTTGACATCTTTATTTTATTTTATAAATATATCCTCTCTATATGTGTATATGTTTGTGCGCGCGTGTGTATATATATAGGCGTATACACACATACAATAGTGTTTAGTAGACCTTTTAAGGGAAAAAAAAGTGTATCTCTCCTCCTTAGGGTTGATCGGCTAATAGCAGGGCGGTGGTTATGGCCATTTTCTGTAAAAATCTCATCTCAAATTCAAACTCGCGTTATGTATGACAGAGATTTTTTTTTTTTTTTCTGTGTGTGTATATTCAAGAGATAATTTTACAGCTGATACAGATATGGGGGTGTATGTGTGTACACATATAGTGATTATTATATATGCGCGTGTAGATAAGATATACACGATTTGGATGCATGTAAATATAGCTATTGAGGTGTGTGTGTAGAGACACATATGGATGATACGTGCGTATGAATATGTATGTAGGTAAATAAAGCCCTAGATATGTATATATATTTACATATGTAGGTATATTAATATACAAGCCTGTGTTTCAGAGAGAGGGAGAGAGATTTGCCTTGCTGCAGGCCACTGCATATAGCATCTCTCTTTCCCCCCCCCCTTCTTGAGAGCAACACAGAGTACCCTGAGAGCGTAACAGTAACAGCTCGGTACATTGGTGCTTGACCTCAGCTGAAATCCCAGCATGCCTCATGCTTCCAAGTTTAAAACTGAACGATTAATCTTAGAAATGTGCTCCATGGACACACACACGCACACACACAAAAAAAAAAAAAAAAGAAAGAAAGAAAAAAAAAAAGTGAAAAACCCGGGAGACCGCTTGGATCTTACGGATCGTTAGGTCAAAAATAAATTAAAGAATAAAATGGTTGCGTGTACTAATGGTTGGAAAGTGCTGAAAAGAAATTCTGAGCAAATGCTGAAGTTTTTGTTTTAGTCCTTTTTCCAGAACTTAAAACTCTCCTGCTTTTCCAGTCGAAATTATATGTAAATGACAAATCAGAAATGTTAAAAATGTTTCCTGCTGCTGTTTTGCTTTATTAGATTTTTATACTGCTGTAAAATGAATCCTGGTTGGAGCTGTATTTCTTATCTGTGTTCTGCAAGGCAATTTATAATGAAGTTACTGTACCTTGTTATGGCACCGATTTACTGTTTGATATTTGAATGCAAATGCTTAAAACACGATGCACCAAAAAATTAATTGACGGGTGTAACATTTTGGTATTTAATAGCTTAGGATATGTTTGATGGTTCCCGTTGTTTAATAGTTATTGAACTGAAAAAGGTTGCTTGTTTATTTTTATTATTTTTTTAGCTTCTTTTTGTTGACACTGTAATTTCGTTGACTATTTTACCTGCATGAAAAAAAAAAAAATGCCAACAAAGCCTTTTACTTCTGAATTTGTATTTTCTTCCAAACGTTCTCTAATTTCGAAGTGAGAAACTTATGCCGAGTTGCGTTTATTTTCTGTTACCTGTTTGGCATTCTAAATCAGAACACGGTACGCTAGAGCCCGACCACCTTTGTCCAGCCATTATCTCCACCTCAGAGACAGGCAAAAAAAAAAGAGTAGTTTGGTTTCTTTTTTTCCCCCCCCCGTTCCGAAGCTGCTTTTAACCGCCGTTTCCCCCCCACCCACCCCGAGAAGGGTAGGGGCGAGCGCTTTTGTCTGCGCGGGGCTCGCTGCCCACCCGCGATCCCGTTCCCCCCGCAATTCCCCCCCGCAATCCCCCCGCATCCGCACCGGGGGAGCCCCGGCCGAGCCCGGCGTGGCCGTGCCCGCACCAAGTCGTGGAGCCCCGGGGCCAACCCGCCCGGATCCATCCCCCTCCCCTCCACTTCCCCGGGGGCTGCGGCCCCGCTATTGTCTCCGCGCTGCCTCCGCGGTGCGGTGCGGAGCGGGGAGGGAGGGAGGGAGGGAAGGAGGGGGGAGTTGCGCGGGGCTGCGGCAAAACAATGGCCGGGGGCGGGGGTGTGTGCGGGGGTGGGGGGGGGCCCGGCGGCGGCCCTGCGGCTGCGGGGGCAGGGCCCGCTCCCCGCCCCGCCGGGCGCGCTCCGCTCCGCTCCGGCGCAGCGAGGAGCATAATTGGGAGCTGGTTCAATCACTACCAGTCTAGACTCGCCCAGACACATCAATTAGAGGGGCTGGCGTTTTAAAGGGATAGCGCGGCTGGAAGGAGTCGGGGCCTTCGGGAGACGGGCTAAGATAAAATAGAAACGAAGGGAGAAACGATTGGCAGCGTCTAAAATAAGGAGGAAGACCGAAAACTGGACTCCCCCGCTCTCCTTTTTTTCGAGTGGTTCCCGTAAGAAGGAGAAGGAATAACAACTGAAATAGAATGTGTTTTCTTCCCCCCCCCCCTCCTCCCCTCTCACCCCATCCCCAGCCTTGCCAGCCCGAGCTCCATAACTCGGTGCACAGGGCGTGCAGGTTCCGCGGGGTTCTCAGCCAGAGCCGTCCGTGTGAGCTGAAGAAATGTCAGCGTTATTGAAACTTAATTACCTTCTAAATATCCGGTTGGGATAATTTCTTTGTAAGCAAATGTAAATCAATCCAGAGCTACTCCCGTGCAACATTTTCACCTTCTGCAGACAAAAGGAAGGGAAAGCGTTTTTTGGTTTTTTTTTTTTTTTTTTTTTTTTTTTTGCGTGATGCATAAGGCTGCAGGGCTTTCTTGTCTTAGTGTTATATAGTTCCTGCAATGATAATTTCATCAGTCTTTGTAGTGGTACATTTTCACCGGAATAAAAGGAAGCTGTGGACAAAATGACAATTTTAATTTTTTTTTTTAATCTTAAGAGGAAAATGGAAGAGAAAATAAATATTAGGCATGAATTTAATTAACAAATAGAATAAGTATGTCAGGCTTAGTAAAGACTGAAGGTCTTATTCAGCACTGAAAAAAAAAAATATACCAGGCTGGGACTAGTTTCAATTAAAAGTATATCTAATATGCTATCGTGACATTTAACATAACACATTCCCAAGTATTGTGTGCAATATGTGACACAATTAAAAAGGGGAAAGGTAAACAATGTAAAGCTCTCTCTTTTTTTTTTTTTTTTTTTTTTTCATTTTTTTTTCCTTTAATACTGCTTTAAAAAAAAAAAACCCAAACACATATTTTGCAAAAGTCTGGTGTCTGGGTGTTTTGTCTGAGCAGCAACTGTAGCGTTTAGCTCGGTGACTTTGACCTCGTTGTAGCTGTGTTGGAACTCGCTTTCCCAAGTTGAAAGGCACAGGGTTTGGTGGCAGTAAAAGGTAAAAAAGGTCCAGGGCATTCTGCAGTTTGCCATTGTTGCTCTTTTATTTCAAGGGTTTTAACAGTACCTAAGGTTGCATTGTACTGCAGCTCAAAAAAAAAAATGGAGAATGCTTCTACTGTCTTTCTTTCCTGAATCCTTTCCAAAGTACTTATGGATTTATTGGGCCCGATACCAAATTATAGTTGAGATACTATGTAATGGCTAGTGCTGATTAAATGATTGATTAATTTCCAATCAATTTCTAATTCAAAACTTCTTTCACATTTTAAAGCCTTGATATTAAAGTGCATCTCGCGTTGAAATCTGATTGCAGCCTCTTCACAAAGTCTTATTAATCCAGTCAAAATGTTAAAATTGCATAATATACCTCTTTTTTTTTTTTTTTTTTTTTTTTTAATTTAACTCTAATTTCTTGGTAATGAAGCCCTTGTCCAAACCTCAGTACTTTTAAAGTAATGAGATTTTTATTCATAATACATTTGCGCATAACCCCAATAATAACAGAAGACTCTGTACTACCCAGAGCATAAGGTGAATGTTAATCTGCACCTCTAACCACCGCCAAATGATTTTTTTGACTATTTCGATGTCCACTTTTTGTGCTGCCCTGATTTTTTTTTCGCTTTTCTGGGAGTAAGGTGGAATGCAGACGTGCAGTTCAGAAGTTCACAGTGTGGGCTTACAAAAGGTACAAGTTTCCCAGTGTCTGTGCAGCTCTGCACGAGGCTGGCGCTCGCGATGCTTGGAAGAAGAGCCTCCCTTGCCAACTGTACCGCATTCCTGCTGCCCTGCCTTTTTCCCAGGGCTCAGAAGGAAAGAGCATCCCAGTTCTTCTTCACTCTTGGGAACACACATTGTTTCAATAATCCAGGCAATAAATGCTAATTAGTAATGCTTAAGGACCCTACCAGAGTAATTATCATAATTTACCTCTTCCTTGTTAAAAAACATTCCTTGCTGATTAAGAATTTTTTGAAGCGATAGTTTCTTTCCTCTTCCTCTGGAAAGAATTCCTCGTTGCGTTCCCAATAACTATGGGGCTGCTATACCAATGAAACACGATTCACATACGGCGTAGGGAACTGGAGCTGGAAACAAACATGTGCGAAGATTTTCCCACACATAAAATTTTATCTTAAAACTGATTATTTTTTCTTGGCCTTCCCTCTCTGCTTCCCCCCCCGGCCCCGTCCTCCAGCACCACCAAAAACCACTTAGAGAGGGAGAACAAAGAAAAATCGCTAACTATAAAGGCATCATTAAGTATGAACAGCAACAGCAAGATAGTGTGTGTGATATGACAACATATTTTATTGCACAAAAGTAGAGATAATTAAATAATTCAGTGGTATTCTTAGCTAATTAGCACAAAGATCTTTCAGAAGCCATCAAGAAAATGGATCTCATCAAATCTAATAATATGCTGCATTTCCCAAAGATCCTGCGTTTTCCAATGTTGCTGCTGCTTCACCACCTGATACAATAGCACAAAAGGTTACAATCAGATGCACATTTAATTGGGCTGTTCCTCAAGATGGTATTTTCTGCACAGGGTGATTAGGTATTTAGAGGAAGTGAGTATGTATAGCTGGAATGTTCAATATTAGTCAATAATAGAGAAAAAGATCATAGCTGTGGAAAATCCAGATCTCTTACAAGTGATCCATTGAAAAGATGAAATTATTGTCAGCTAGGAGCCGTTCTTAGGTTGAGTGTGAAGGGGCTGATTCATTTTGATGTGAAGTTGGTGAATGGATGCTGGAGTCCGAGATCTTTTTATAGAGTTAATTGGGGACCTAGATTGCCTGTTTTCAGCTTTTCTTGACATGCAGAGATGCGCAGCAGAGTGTAGGAGAAGTCTGGGACCTCTGGTTTAATGTGGGCTCTAATTTCCAGGCCAAAGCACTGTCTCATTTGCCAGTGGTACGAACTGGGAAGAGCTCCATTCTCCGCAGTGGAGCTGGTTTAGGTCTTCAGTAGGACAACTAGAACTATCATGCCATGCAAATGCTTTTTTTCCTCTAGATGCATGAGTTTTTTAGCTGGAATCAGTGTCTGTATGTGTTCATGAGTGTAATCCAGGTTGGCAACCTACAGATGCTATACAGGGGAACAGGCCACATGGACAAGGTACCTACAGGGTATTGATACTGCTACTGGAAAACTGTTAGGTATGTTCTCAGTAATTAGGTGCATCAAATAGTACTCAGAATATCTCATTGCATGATTCAGAATACCTCATTGTATTATTCAGAATATCTCATTATTCTCCTTTGATCTAAATGTATCCACAAGTTCATGAGATGCATTTACAAACTGTAATTTACTCCCTCTATAGCTGATATGTTTAAGGTTACTTTTTCCCCCCCTGCCAAACAAAGGCATGTCTGAAAATCTGGCTTTGCCAGCCAGTTGAATATTTCCCCTTTTAAGTAAAAAGTCAGTATGCAGCTCAGCGTTTAAATAACAGAAGGGGATGTGCATCAGTCTTTTAGATACAGCACTAGTTCTTGCTTTGCTCTGGGCCCAGCCTGAACTTCATTCCTGTTACAGTTACAGTGCATGTCAACCCCATGGACTACCCAGACAAGTAACTCTGTGGGGTAAGATGCTGTGGTTTGTTGGTGCCATTACATATGTCAGGTAGAACTTAACAGGCTCATCCTGAGATTGCACAGTCCCTGAGAGAGCTGTGTCCCTAGTATGTGGAAAGAGACTTCTCTCTGCTCAGATGCAGACTGATGTGGAGAAGGTAGATGGAGGGAATGTGAGGGGAAAAGGAGCCCAGAAGTGGTTTGCCCAAGGAAGCCCAGCACATCATTAGCAAAGCAATAACTCATGTCTCCTGGTTTACAGGGCTGCTGTACTTAATTGTATACATCCTTCCTCTGTGGAACTTTGCAGGTTTTGAGTAAGGTTACTGATATGCCAGGGGAGCCACTCGTGTACCCCCAGATGTAATTATGAAAGAATGTGTTATTTCTGTGAGCAACTCGTACATTTTTTTTTCTCTTGTGTTTTGGTTTCTTTCACCCAATGCTCTGGCAACTGTATTTGACATACGAGAGCATTACAACCAATTAAAAAACCTGGGTTTTTTTCCAGATGAAAGATATGAGTCTCTGATTTACACGGTAGTCAAACTGATTATGGAAGGCTGAAACTACCGCAATTGTTTTTATTTAACAGCTCTTCCCACACTGTAGTCAATGAATCTCTCTCCTCCTGGACTGAAATGTCTGACACCTATAGCATCATTTATTTGCTGGCCCTTGTATCTGTGATTGTCTGCATCGTGCTCGCAGAGCTCCACCTACAGCAGTGTATTAACAGTGGGCTGATGGTACACTGGAGATAAATTGTATGTCCTTTAAGGAGCTGGGGGAGGGAGGGGAGCATAAAAGGATGAACATTGGCTTTTCTGTGCAATATGTACTTGTCATGCTGTCCTTTAAGCAAGGGGTAGTGTCCAGCAGCAACTGTTGAAGCATGGCTTAGGTTTCTGAGAAACAAGGAGTAGATGAGCTCTGACAGAATTCATGTCTTGCTGCCTAGTCTCAGACCGGGGCTACTCATGTCACAGAGCCAACATGCTGACTGAATCTTGGTGCTATTTGCTGTTGTATACCTTGGGAAGACGGGACAGAAGGGATGCCCTTTGGTGTTCTGTGTGGCAAAGAGGAGGATAAACTCAGCTCCTGAGAGAAGTCTTCAAACAGCTCCCTCTGGCTACAAGAAGAAGCTGAGCCGGTGGCTTCCATTCCCTGGAAGTTGTGTCTCATGATCACAGGCCATTATATACTTCTCACTTGACTGCCCTGCTGGTAACTCCACTTTTAAGATGAATTATGCAAGAAATACTGTGAAGCATCAGACATTCAGGAGCTGAGGATTGTGAAGAGTCCTCTCTCAGTGTATGGACCCCTTTGTGGATAAAGTCTGAGACTCGCCTGGATCCCAGCTTCTACAGAAAGGACGTAAAATTGAAAGGATCCAAAAAAAGAATCGGTGGACTTTGTTTTTCTTGTGCACGTGTGCTTGTATCCTGTCTGAACTTGCAAAGAATATTCTTGGTCATTCCCAAGGAATCCAGTAAATGGTGAATCTGTAAATCAGTTACTTGAAGTGTGTTTGTCTCATTTGATCACCCCTTTCTCCCCTTCCCCCAGGATGGCCCCTTGCTTTTAGAGCATCTAGTTCCCCCTGAGGAGAGGATGGAGTGGTTGGGGCTGGGTTCTTCCTGGGGCTGGGATGGGGGGAAAATACCATCTTGGGAAGAGGGTTGGTGGGCTCAAGGAGCACCTCACACACAGGTTGGTCAGAATTTGCCTTCAAATCTTTTGTTTGGTTGCTTTTTCACTTCCAAGAATATCTGGCAGGGTAAACTGATTTAAAAAAACGTGCTGCATCTCACTGTTGAGGGCCCAGATCCACTAAAAACTCACTACATCTGTGTTTCTTTCTCCTCCGTTTCCTAGGTAATGCAGAAATAACAGTACAGCTTTGGCATAATTCCTGCTCTCCTTCATCCCCCTTTGATATTTTTCATGTGACCTAACATCCCATGTGTAGTTTTGGGGCATAATGCGGATTTTGAAAGATGCTGAAAAGTAATTGGAGGAGGAGGGAAGCCCTGGTTTTGAATTAGTGGCATTCTGCTTGCTGTCTTTACGTCAGCATTCAGTTCCTTTTGGAATATATGAATAGAAGGATTAAAAATAGGGATCAAAACCCAGTAAAAACATGACATTTTGGTACAATTACCAAAATTATTCAATATGTATCTAAAGCCCCCCCGTATTCCTCAGGCAGCTAAATGCTTCTTTTTCTTACAATGCGAAGGCAAATAAAATTGCTCCTATTCTTTTCCTCACTCCCTGTTTTAGGAAGAACTTGCCCCAAATTCCAGCCCCCCCCAAAGCACAAGTCTCTACCCAGTGTGCTTGCATGGAAGGCTCTGTATTAAGAGAGCATGAGTAGTTGATGGGAATTCACTGGGAGCTGGAGATAGGCAAAAGGAGACTCCAGGGGCAGAATCAAAGCTTAACTGAATATTTCTCCTGAGGGATGTCTCCAAGTCCATGCTTGAAACTGCAGTGGGACAGTGGGGGAGGCGTGTTTCCACTGTTATCTTTTCAGTTGAGATATAAACCCCAAGGTCTCCGCTGCTGTTCAGGGACAGATGTCCAGGGAGAAGTTATGTTCCTTTGGCCCACGCTGTGTGAAACTTCGCCCCCGTCTCCCCCCCTCCCCAGCCCTTTTCTTTTTTTTTTCCCTCTAAAAAAAAATCAAAGAATCCTATTTTAGTTTTGGTACCCAAAAAGAGACAACAGTGTTGTTCAAAGTATCTCCTCACCTCAAAAAATAAAAAGACAAAATATTCTGGGATATGTTTGGTCCTCTCCAGGTTGGAATGTATCTGTCTGTTGGAAAACAACACAGGGCTTCATGTTCAAAAACATATGGAGCAATACATGAGTTTGTTTTGTTCACGTATGATCGTACCTCATTATTTAGTAATGCATCGCTTCTACAGCAAGTTCCGTCTGTGGATCTCAAGGCACTTTCTGCAGAGAGCTGAATTAACTCTCACAAGTCCCTTTTTTGAGGTGGGTATGAAAATGTTCCTGGTCCTTATTCACAGGAGGGGAAACCACAGGCAGAGGATCAAGTCCCTTATTTTCAAGATCTTTAACCTCTGTGTCCTCCTTTCCACACTTGCATTTCCCTGATAACATGGAGTAAGACCATTTTTCAACCCAACTATTGAAAAAAATGTATCAAGCACAGCAGAGTCGAATATAATCTGGTATGTTGGCTTGTTGTGTTTGGGTTTTTTTTCCTCTGGGACAGGGGAGGGGAGCCTGGCTTTCAGTACAGAGAGGGCTGCTTTTCAGAAGGCCTGGGGTCTGTTATTCCATACAGAGCTCGTGGGGTGGGGAGGTGCTTAGGACCTCTGAACATCAACCTAACCTAAAAGCACCGATGAGAAAGTTTGGCTTAAACATTTTGCCTGAGATGGCAGAGCTGATAATTGGATTTCGGTTTTCAGAGATCCAGTCCATTACCACAGCTATAAATCACAGTGCCTCCAATCCCTTCTCTAATGCACCTTAGCTTTAAGATGTTTTCTTTACAGTCTTTTCCATCTGTGCCTACGAAGGCACCTCAAATATAGGTAGGATGGCAGAGGAGGGATAAAGCTGTGCCTTCAGTAGCTCTTAGTGCACTGTGACTTGTTGACTCCTGCCTGGCATTATTTCTCTCCATGAAGCACTTTGGGATGTTCAGTTGAGTGCGCTACTTTTGGCAGCTTGAAGAGCTTTTACACCTGGAAGGGTCTGATCATCCTCTCAGGGAAGCTACTTTCGTACATTTAGTGGGTCACGTCTGCCTAATTTCGACACAAACTCCCTCGTCACCTGCACCATTTGATTGCTCTTTAGCTTGAGTCTCGGGACAAATGTGCTCCCTGCAGTAAGAGGTTCAGGCACAGGATGGGGACCTCTGAGGCTACCTCTGCAGGCTCTGGCTACACCACCTTTAGGGGCAGAACTCAAGCTTAGGTTTAAGCTTGTGAGGCCCTATGAATTGAACTAAGTGCCAGGTTCAGATGCAATTAGGTCACATTATGTGGGTAGTATCTGATTAAGGAAAAAAAAAACCAACCCCAAAAATTATGTTTTTGTGGAAAAAAAAACCCCAACCTTCTTTTGTTAACTCAGCCTAAATAAGTCACATAGGAAAGGTGTGAATATAAATCTTTGCTAAATCAAGACTTTTAACTAATTCAGAAGTTAAGTTTGGTTTGACCTCAAGACTAAG